>CM031237.1:1008866701-1009384201 GCA_018340775.1 Taxus wallichiana var. yunnanensis
GCGTGCACTGTAACTCAACCACTCAATTTTATGACGTATGGTGTCCATTCCTTATCCCACAAGAAAAGTATCATGGGGGAATGGCTTTGGTAGGGTACCCATGCCTATTTTTAGGCATTCAATACATGTTATTCGTGGTTCGAAGTGGAAATCCGAGTTTCCCTCTATTTTCCTCCTCTGTCTCTTTCCCATTTTCTATATATTGTAAAATGATATTCATTTATAAATATTGACCCTCTCAGTAAAGCTTTTGCGTCCTTCTACAAGTGATGCATGTGTATTTTGAGTTGTAGGCCTCATATCTAGACCTTTACAGGTAATTTTTGTCTTTCTCCTTCATTATAATGGATTGTGCATCAATTTAAAGCAGTAAAATCTATGTTTTATGGCTATTATTTTCCTATCGCTTTTTTATTGCATTATCTTTCCTCTCTATTACATATGTCGTGTATTGTGCATGTTATATTCTCTTTTCGTGGTTTATTTTTGTTGTGCTCCATGGAAATGAGAGTTTGAATATTGTTTTGGATTGTGGCACTCATTTCTGCCCTCTCCTCCTTCATTTTCCTCCCATTTCCACTCATCTAAGAGTGTATTTCCCCTTGTTCTTGGTGTTATCACCTCCCCTTAGTCTAGGATTTCATTTATTAAGAATTTCCCTCTCTCCCTAGTCCCTGGATTGTTATAATAGGATTAGATAGTTGCATTCCCTTTATTAGGAGTAGTTTAGCATTAGGAATGGGTAGAGGAACCAACCTTATCTATAAGTTTGTCTCAAAAGAAAGATCACACACTTAGAGGCAATCCCATGTTGTCCAAAAACATTGATTTCTCATTCATCCATTCATGACAAATCATAGGGTGTTATTTTTTAGTGATATCAGGTTGTTTTGTTAGAGCATCTCCAGATTGCTGATCTAGAGGGATCTAGAAAGACACCATTTCATCAAAGTAACTAGAAAAAAAAAGAAAAAATAATCATAAAAGAGTGCGCACTATTAAGCTACAAAATTGTTGCCCCATGCGGAGCATCGGTTGCAGAACTAACCCTTTGCACAAACTAGCGGTTGTGTAAATCGCTAGTTTACATTCACCAAGGATCTTGTTACTAATAAAAAAGGAAAAAATACATCCATGAACAGTCATGGATTTGAAGTAACTAGACTATGTCACTTCCTTGTTTACCCCTTCTTATTCTCCAATGCATGGGAGGACATAGGAAGTAGCTATAAAAGCAAGAAGAGAAAGTGGATTTGAGGATCGATTCATGGGAGAAGTGAACAAGAATGTAGAAGCAAGGTGTATGAGCAGAGAAAGCAAGTAGAGAGGGTGGAAGTAGTATTATTTTCTTCCTTCACTTCTTGTAATTTGTATTCATTTTAATTGGCCAATATATAATTGGGAAGAAAGAGTAATTTCCCTTCCCGACTGGTTTTCCTCAAATTGGGGGTTTTCAAGATAAAAATATTGTGTTGATTGTTTGAATTTTTCATTCTTATTGGTTGCAAATTATTTCTAAGTGCTAAAATTCATTCACTAACTTTCAAAACTGTCATTTTCAAGTAATTTGGAAGTAGGAACAACAATGTGTGGTTTTATAAGTTTCCAAAGTAGAAGTTTACAAATCATTTTGGTATCAAAGATGAAAATAAAATCCAAGGGACTATGATATTCATTCCTGTGTGATTTGTATGACACTAACTAGGTCTAAAGGCGAAGAAGTAATACCTTACGATCTAGAGATAGCTATGAAAAAGTGGAAACCGAGGATTAGATATCAAATGGAAGAACATAACTTGATTCGTAGAATTGAGATGTTGGAAAACACTATGGATAGGATGTTTCAACACCAACGGGAACTCTCATATCAACAAAGGATAGAAGCAAATAAGAAAGGTTCCATAGACTCAGTGGTTTGATCTTTGGTCAAGAAATTTTACATAGGAAAGAGCCATGACGAGGAAGAATATAGGGAAGAGCATGAAGAGGAAACTCCATTTGAAAAGGGAAAGGTAAAATCTGATCATGCTCCTTTTATATTTGAAACTAAATTCGATATTGAAAATATTTTACGGAAAAGTAGATGCAGAATTGAAAGATAAATGGTTACAACAATTAAAGGTTGAGTTTAGTGTGCGTAATGTCACTAAGGCACAAATGATTACGTTTGCATGTCTCAAGATGGAAGGACATGCTCTGGTTTGGTGGGAAACCCATCTAGCCACTTGTGAAAAGAGGAAGCATCCTATTGATAGTAAAGGGAAAAGAATTGCTAAGGGAAAAGTTTTATCCTATTGGCCATAAGAGTGATCAAATGATTAAATGACAATATTTTTGACAAACCAGTAGTCAAAGTGTGTAGGATTTTACTATGAAGTTTCAGAGGCAAGCCATGTTGCTCAATATGGACTTGGAGGATAAGGACATTCTCACCAAGTATTTAGGATGAATTCACACTCACCTTCGAAGGAAGGTCATCTCCACCAAACACAAGGATATAAATGAAGCATGTGTGTAAGTGTACTACATAGATGATGAAAAAAGCAAGGAGAAGTAGAATCAATGGAAAAGTAGTGAACAAATCTACCAAAGAAAGAGCAGGGACAAACAAGTAACAAAGGTAAATGGAAAGGTAAAAATACCACTACCACTTTGAATACTTGTAAAGATCCTAAGAATTTTTGCAAGAATTGTGATATCAATGGTCATACTAATACTACATGTTGGAAGTTACATCCGGAATTGCCAAAGAACCAAACCAAGGACTCCAAGAAGTCCATGACAATTGTAAAGACAGATGGGGAGGTAGAGATAGAGGATGATTCTAATGTAGATGAGAGGCTAGGATGCACGACCACCAATATAGACACTGTACCAAAAACAAGAAGAAGAGATGAATTAACTATTTCAAATCACAATCCAAATTAAGAGGACTAAGGTAAATGCTTTGGTCGATATTGGTTCTCAATCTAAATTGATTTTTGATGCGGTTGAAAAGAAGCTTGGTCTTGAAACTTATGAGTGCATCAACATCCTTATCCTTTAGGAAGGGTGAAGAAGGGTGTAGAAATTCAGGTAACAAGAAGATGTAAGTTCAAGTTTGGGATAAATTCTCAATATATAGATGTATTAGAAGTTGATGTAATTCTACTTGATGTATTTGATGTTGTTTCGGGAGTCCTTACTTGTATATCAGAGATATTATATTCATGAGAAGGGAGAACCGATATAAATGGGTCAAGGATGGAGTTAGTTACAACATCCGGCACACCAAAGATAAGTCAAAACTTGTTATGGTAAGTGCTAACCAAACAAAGAGACTAATTTAGGAAAATCATAATCAATTTTGTTTACTTTTATTGAAAGATAAACAAGATGGGGTAGAAATTTCAGATATTTATAACAAAGGGATGAAGTATTTGGATAGCATAATTAAGTATTTTCATGAATTGTTCCAAATTTTCATCGGGTTACCACTAAAAATAGAGGCAAAGCATGAGATTCAATTGTTTCTAGAATCCCATTTACCAAATATCGGCTTGTATAGGCAATCCTTGTTGGAGAGTACAAAGGTAAAGAAACAACTCCATGAGCTATTAGACCAAGGGGTGATACACCCAAGCACCTTGCCATGTGGTTCGCCTATTGTGATGGTGCCAAAGAAGGATGGTTCTTGGAGGATGTGCATTGACTACCGTGCTTTGAACAAGATTACCATTAAGAATAGATATCCACTCCCATGCATAAATGATATCTTAGACCAACTTTAGCATGCAAAGTTCTTCATAAATTTGATCTCAAGTCCGGTTATCACCAATTCAAGATGAAGGAGGAGGATATATGGAAGACTGCATTCAAAACAAAACAGGTTTGTATGAGTGGTTAGTACTTCAATCGGGTTTATGTGATGCACCCACTACATTTATGAGATTGACGAATGATGTATTGCGGGAATTCATGGATACATGTGTCATTATATATTTGGATGATATTATGATTTTTAGTGCCACGTGGGAGGAACATCTAACACATTTGCAGCAAGTCTTGCAAGTTCTCAAGGAGAAATAGATGTTATACAACAAGAATAAGTGTGAATTTGCTAAACAATCACTTGTCTATATTGAGCATGTGGTCGGAGGAGGAGAGCTATGAGTGGATCTGAAGAAGATGGAAGGCATCACCAACTGGCCAACACAAACGAGAGCTACATAGACTAGAAGTTTTGTGGGGAGCAAGATAATACATGAGGAAGTTCATTCCAGGCTTCTCCACTATTCAGTAGCACCTCTATACACAACGATGTAAAGAGTAAGAGTTTTGTTTGTGGTAAGGAACAAGACAAGGATTTTGAGTTATTAAAATACAAAATTAGTCATGCTCCAGTACTTACTCTTCCTAATTTGCAGCAGCCATTTAAAGTAGAGACAAATGCCATCAACTATGTTATGGGAACAATGTTCTACAGGAGGTAAGCCAAGATGCTATCATTTTGAAAATTTCACTTCAATGATTAAGGGATATTCGGTATATATAAAGAGAGGTATGCACTAGTTTAGGCAATAAAGAAATGGAGACATTATTTGTTGGGTAAAGAAACTATTGTGCATACTGACCAAAAACCTCTTCAATATTTGCAAGCACAATCCAAATTATAGTAGGAAAGGCACTACAAGTGGATGGGATTCCTTCATGAGTTCAATTTGGTGATCAAGTATAAGAAATGTAGAAAAATTTGGAGGTAGACATGTTGTCTAGGTCGCCCACACAAGAGAAAATCTCTAGTTTGGACATTATCTCTCATTTTGAGCCCAACACGAAAGAAGCTTACAAGGAGGCATCTACTCAAGAAAAATATTTTGGGGTGACATATAAGAATTTGTTGTCCAAGGTGGTTAAAAGGACATGTATTGATGATTGTTATCTCAAAGATGGGTTGCTCTACTAATGGGGGAAGCTTTGTGTGCCAAAAGAAGAAAGGCTTCTATTGATGAGGGAAGCACATACCTTGAAAGTAGCAAGACATTTTGGTGGTGAAGTATCTAAATTCATAAGAGGATGTAAACTTTATTGCACAAACAAACCTAAAATCAGGAAGGAAAGTTTGTATATGCCTTTATCGGTCCCTAGTTGACCTTGGGAGGATATCTCTATGGAGAACTACCTACATCCAAACATGGCCATGATTATTTACATGTTGTTGTAGATAGATTTAGCAAATTGTGTGTTCTTATGGCATGTAAAAAGACAATAAAAGGATATGAGGCAGCAGAACTTTTCTTTGTTAATGTATGGGTGCATTTTGGTTTGCCAAAGTCTATTGTTTCTAACATAGATTCTAGGTTCTTGGGGAAGTTTTGGACTACTTTTTGGGACAAGATGGACACCAAGCTACAAAGAAGCACGACCTTCCATCCCCAAACAAATAGACAAACAGAGGTGGTGAATAGGACTTTGGTACAACTGATTAGAGGATATAATAGCAAATATCCACAGACTTGGGATGAGTCCTTAGCCTACATTCAACATTCCTACAATAGGGCAAAGTACACACATCCACTATGCAATCACCTTTTGAAGCATGTTTGGGATATCTACCTACCAATTCATTGGACATTACAGTTGGATAGCAAGAAGAAGGGGAGATACATGATTCAGAGGTGACTAGAGCAACAAAGTTCATTGAGAGGATACACCAAATCCATCTCTAGGTGAAAGAACAATTGGAGAAGTCTCAAGTCAATTACAAGGCTAGACACAATCAACATCCTAGAGAGCACAAACTTCATGTTGGAGGCAAGATTTGGTTGTACTTGAGCAAGAAAATATTACAAGGTCAAGCAAGGAAAATCAAGCCACTACGGTATGGAACCGTCACTATACTAGAGCAGGTTGGAGAAAATGCTTTCAGACTTGATTTGCCACACTTCATGTGGATGTACTCGGTAGTAAATTATGAGAACTTGAACCTAAATGAGCCATACATGCTTGATGATGAAGAAGAAAGTCATTGTTACCTTCCATATCCAAGAGGAAAGGTAAACGTGGGTAGCCACAAGCACTTTAGAAAAAAAAATTGGAACTTCCCTACTAGAGAGACGGGCTTGGTGATCCAAATGAAATATTTTTCTCCACCCTTTCAACCACATAATACCAAATCTCAAAGGGGAGAAGCTTGAAAGGTGAAGGGGATGTCAAGAAACTTGAATTGTACCCTAGGTTGGATCCATTGCCACTTAAAAATTTCCATGTAAACTAGAGGGGGTCACTCATTTCTGTAGCATTGGGTTTTACACCATTACATGGAAGAGAGAAAGGAAAAATAGAAGATTTCGAGGCATTCCATAGCTTTAGTAACATATTACTCTTCTTCAAGCAATGTTAGAAGATAATCATAAGAAAAGTGGCCACTAATGAGATGTTGGTCACCGCAAGGAGCGAAATACCTCTAAATAATCCCTTGGAAGAGTAATTGGCCAAAAGGTAGTTAAAACCTTTAATAGAAAACAAATATAGTGAGGGAGAAAGTAGAAGCCTTGGAAAATTGATCTAAAAAGACAAATTCTTGGAGATTGAGCTCCATTTACGGTGATATATGCTCCAACATGGCAAAATAACATATTGATAGCACACACAAATATGGAGCCAAACCTTGAGGCTTGTAGCATGTGTATGATGAAGGGTCGTTCAATCATATCATAAGCTTTTTAAAAATCAATTTTGATGAAAATAGCTTTTTTATTAGAGAGTCGAACCCATTCCATATTTTCCAAAACTACAATGACATTGTTAACAATGTATGTGTGCTGAAAGAAACTAGTCTTCTCGATTCTAAAAATTAGAAGAAGGTGGTCCCTCAATGGAAAGGCTAGAGATTTGGATATATCTTATAAGAGACATTGGGCAAGGTAATAGGTCGTCAATTATTAATATATTTGAACTTGATACTCCTACTAAGGTGCCTAGAAAATCAAGTAATTTAGTAAGAGTCACCTTAATTTGATTAACCAAGTGTGTAGAGCGAAGGAGAGTGAAAAATTATTTGGTGAATCTATCTCCTATTTTAAGGCAATGGATGGTTGAGCATCGTGAGCTTTGTAGACTCATCAAAATTGTATAAATTTGCTAATAGTATCCTCCATTCTGCCAGCAAGTGATGCGGATGCGTTGTGAAATTAAGGAGATGAGTACAAGAATGCAGCTCAAAATTATATTTCTAGAGTTGGCGCCGCTCAGACTTGAACTGGAGACCTTCAGTGTGTTAAGACTGACGTGATAACCAACTACACCACGGCACCACATGATTATTTTCTAAAACAATGGTTTTTCGTTGGTAATCAGTTGAGCTCCACAATACACCCGTACACCCCTGTGCCCGTGTCTGAGTTGAGTAGCGACTTCGTTGTTAGTACAGGCTTTGATACAACCCCAAAGTACTTTAAATTGATTTACTTAACTGTTGCATATCCAGCTCCGATAGTTCAGTTGGTTAGAGCACCCGTTTAGTAAGCGGAAGGTCATGAATTCAACTCTCAATCGGAGCACGACAATGATCGCCTAATACATCTATCTGTTTGATGGGCCGAAAAAGCCTCCATGGCGGCCGTACATTCTTTCATCTTAAATAAGAAACTATTTAAACACATGATCCGTGTTTAATTTGCATGTTTTGCTCAAATACAGCACTATTTTAATTTGTTAAACTTAAATGGTGACTTACTCTCTCCACAAATGCTGCCTCCCTATGACAAGTGTACACATCAATCAAACTGCGCTACTTTATTCGGCTCACAAATTTCAAGAGGATTTCGAACTCCACATGTTACCTTCTCCAAGAAAGAATGAAAACTATCTTATAATAATCAAATGAACCTCAAATTTAAACTATTACACGCTAACCTCCTTGCTATCTTTAAACTTAAATGGTGACTTACTCACTCCACAAATGCTGCCTCCCTATGACAAGTGTACACATCAATCAAGTTGCGCTACTTTATTCGGCTCGCAAATCTCAAGAGGATTTCGAACTCCACATGTTACCTTCTCCAAGAAAGAATGAAAACTATCTTATAATAATCAAATGAACCTCAAATTTAAACTATTACACGCTAACCTCCTTGCTATCTTTATAGGCAAAGGTTGTAACTCACAACCACAAAAATTATTAACAATGCCGCATGGAATTAAAGGGTATTATTTACATTCTCTCTTTCATGATTGTAATATTATATCATCAAGTTGCCATTTTTATTGAAATTAGAATCTCTCTAATTGTTTAAACCACCTTTAAAAGAAATAAAACTATTTTGACTATTTTAAACATGTCAATTAGGTTATGGCAACTTCCTTGTACGCATATACGATTAAATCAATTTATTTTATACCTTGAAAAGTGCTTTTGAATTTGATGATGTTACGAGAGTGGCATTTGAGCATGTAAGGCACTTGCAACGACGGTTGCATATGCAGCCCGCCAAAATATATTATTTCCATGTATCCCGATTAATTTTCTAGTTGATGATAATGGTGTAGATATTGTTGCAATGTGAGGCACCAAAGTGTAAAAGGGTGATATGATTTTCCAATTGAACATGGTCTACACAAAAGGATATTGTGGAGTTTATAATGTTTCTCAACCGCTACCATTAAATAATTATTTTATGCTTGCATGAAACGATTGGGAAAATTATGAGTTTGTCCATTTTATCTAGCACTATTTCGCATGTGAAAAATGACCCATGTGATACTAGAAACCTAAAAATTTTAAAGCTATTCATTTAAAAACTAAAATGACCTCAATCGACTTCCTAGATCAAAAATTTATGGCCTGTAAAAGATAGGCTCCCAAATAATTGGTGTCTAAAGCTACATGAAAATATTCTAATGTGTAATAGGTAAACTTTGCATTATTGGGGCAACGTTGCGAAATCACTTGTGCTCTAGCTATGAGAATAACCATAAAGTTGTGTGTGTGAGCTCAAGAAATGTTGCAACAAAGTTGGTTTGCTAATTATGTGGAATATAAAGGCATTGAAACACACCTGCGTTATGGAAACAAGGTGTGTTATATTATTAGTTTATCCATTTATTGAATAACATGACATGTTATTTTTCATGTTGTTGATGTGGAATGCTTTGCACCTATGGAGAACCTCAAGTGAAGGAGTGATTTTTCCCAAATTATCAAGATCCATCCAAGCAAAGTGTAGTTGTAACAAATGTGCACTCATATATGTAAGAATGTTTCACAACCAACAAGTGGATGAGGAATGGTTTCTTTTTCCAAAAAGGCCACAAAGATGAAGATACCACCACAACCTACTTGTATGATGTTGTTATGGGAACAATTGTAGGTTACTAGAATCTTTTGTGTGTGTTCAATGTAATGTCTTCATAAAAGTGTGTGGTGGATCCATGCGGTGTATAGTGTGCAAAAATTCAAACGATTTTGCCTTAAGGTAAGTAAAATGACTTATGATTATTTAATAGGCATGCAAATTTTGGCCTTTTTAGCATCATTAAGTTAACAATGTTCAATATAACCTATGAAAGCACCTAAGTTATACACCAAGAGTTACATTGATAAGTTCTTTAGATGGCTTAAATTAATCATAAAACTCAAAATTAGTACATAGAGAATAGAAATCATTTCTCTAGAGGATTACATGTTTGGCATTCCCAACTTAGGATTCAGATATGTAAGATTCTCTATGGATACAATGTTGAAACACAGAAAATGTCATGTGCATGAGAGAAAGAGGAAGAAAAACTAACCTTTAATGAAATAGGGTTAAATGTGAATACCTTGGAACCAATAGATACCTTTGGATACAAATGTTACTATTACATCTTGTCCATTGCTCAAAAAGTAATATTCCCTGTGTCATGAATGTTGTCGATTTATTATCCTTTTACTTTAGAAAATAATAAGTATAGTTGTTCTTATTAATTGTGTTCATTTTCGTAGTTTACATGTTTATTTTTACCTATGCAACTAGAATGCATGTCTCTTAGTGTGGATTAAAATGCATACCCTAAATGGGTACCAAAAATAATTCTTTCTCATAGTCAATTATCTCTTTCTCCCTAGAGGTATAAAATTTTAGAGAAGATGTCGATAGTTATTATAATTACCTCAAGTCAAGTATTCAAAGATTTAAATGCATATAGTTCAAAATCAATGAGAGGTATATGGTTTTGGTGCATACGAATACAAGTCATAAAGATTATGCAGATAACCTGAGCTAACATATGAAATGCCAAAAGATGTTTTCAAATGAAAATCCAAAATGTATTTAAGGAAATGGTTTATTTTATCATATATACCTTCGAAAAGGGAGAAAGTATTTGTTTATCTTATAAACAATATTCATGATGATAAAGTGAAAGAACATTTAAATTTTAAGTATAAGATTTGGTCATGATTGTGCACAATGTAATAGTTGTGAATGTAAGGAGAGTTGTGTTGCTAGTGAAAACTATGAGAATTTTTCTTTGAATGTGAGAATTTTTCTTTGAATGATAAAAAAATCTCAGTTATTCATAATGTGTTTTTTGTTAAATGGAGATTTGTGATCTATAAATGGCATGAGTGTTGATAGTGTGCTCGCCTTGTCATAATAGATTTGTCTAAATAAGGACTCAAGTCACATTGACATGTGTTTTTGGGATTCAATTCTAACTACCGATTTTAATTTCCAATATGTTGGCGGTTTTCTCTCAAGTGATGAGATATGTTAACAAGTTAAGGAGAATGAATATCTACTTCACACAAAGAGTAACCATGAAGATTCATTTGTTTGGGGTGATGTTTCTGATGTCTTTTCTAGAAATAAACAAAATGGTACAAGTTGTCAAAATATAATGGTGATCCTTAAACAACATGCACAAACCGCGTGGGGCCCACGGTCAAAGCCAATGACAAAATCAAAATAAATTAAAGTTGGATTAGAGTGTGGGCCCCATGCGGTTTGTGCGTATCATTTAATTTATTTTGATTTTATCATTGGCTTAGAACGTGGGCCCCATACGATTTGTGCGTGTTATTTAAGCCCATCGAAATATAACTCCAACGATATCTGCAAGAAATCATGCAAACATGAGAAAATGTTTTTCGCTTCATCCACTAGAGTTTTCTCTCCTAAGGTTTTACTTCAAATGACATTTATGATCACCAACATGCTCAATTTCCACACATCATGTTTTTGTCATGGAACATTTTCGTGATTGAAATTTGACTATGGAATACTTGATAGTGGAAAGGATAAGATCAATGTCAAACACAAGGTTTATACGAGTGGATTGATGGATGAGCATATGAAGAATTTGTAGCCAAAGAAGAATAAAATGAGAATGTTTTGAGGTTCCAATTTATTGTCATTGGTGAATACATGGTTCCTTCCTTGCATTTGGTTTTCTGCGTTTTTCCATTCGCCGTTCAAATTTATTTGTTTTAATTTTCATCAGATCTACACTTGATTTCAACGTTATCTTCCTCAAAAGTCTTCGTCTACATTTAATGTTCCGTAATTATTGTAGGGAAAAGTTTGATTGACGTCTTCATCTTGTATTCTTTGATTTGCTGCTAAGTTTTTGGCGAATGGTGACATATGTTAGCCGTCCTATGCATGGTATTCCTGGGAGACATAAATACACTTTACTATTGAGATTTGTCTGCATTTCTTTTGTTTTTCCAAATTCTCAGCTGATGTCATTCATGAACAGGTGTCTCGACAGCTCTCCCGGTCGCAAGATACGTCGAAAACGCAGATTCACAAGTCGTTTATATTTCTATTCGTGGTAGGATAAATTGGCAAATCTATCCAAAGTAGTTCAGTCCTTTATAATTCAACCCCTCTTTAGGTTTATGGGTATCTCTTGAGAGTGGAATCTTGGTGGAGTTAATCCAGTCTCCTTTAGCTTAAATGTTAAGTCTGAGGGGTATCCATTTCACCAAAGTCGTCTAGGGAGCGATATTGGCCTCATCCCTTTTTATGGGTATCTCTTGAGAGTGGAATCTTGGTGGATGGCTAGGGAACACCTTTTACACCATCATCCGCACTATTAAACCATAACCCATTCGATTTAAATAGTTATTTAAGTTTGTTGGTCTCTAAGACTTTAGGTGTCAATGGTCATTTTCATTTTATAGATTTTTAATGTCTCAATATTTATTTTTATAGTGTGTTTATTAGTGAATCAATTCCTATACCGTTGTAATTGAGTTGTTCATTTAACGCTTTAAGTCATTTAATTTGGTTACTATCGTTGTGTCATTGTTAAAATAGTGTTTAGTCAAATGTCAATAAGGTGTCTCTGTGTTATAAATTGTTGGTCAAAATTTTTGTAGTGAAATTTGGAAGTCATATTGAAAAGTAATCTTTAATTACTTTTCATTATTGTTTGTATTGTAAAAGAGTCAAGAGTCAACATTGTTCATCTTAATGTCAAAGTCGTTGATTTGGGTTATCATAAAAATTTGTAAAAATAAAAATAAAAATTTTCCTTATAGACGCATTTTCGTTGGAATTCAACGTTCGGATGAGTTACGTAAAATTGAACTTCATGATCATATTCAAATTTGAGTTAGTAGTGTCGCACCTTTGGAGGTTGGAGGCAATGGAGGATGGAGGTTTCCAAAGCCTCGTGTTAGTCACGAATGACGGGCCCATATTCTTTAGTGGAATTGTTTTTAGAGTATGTTTCAATTTTAGTATTCCTATTTTGCGTGTGTTATTGGTTTGCTCAAGTAAACCTCTTTTCAGAATGTTTGGGAAAGATTCATGTTTTCATAAAACTCACTTTTGGGGAGAAGGAGAAAATTAGGAGATAAACTCGGGTATGGTTACCCAGTTAGTGCCAAGATTATGGATCTTGGAGATTCAAAATCCAAGCACCCAAGGAGGAAGGGAAACTCCTACAGGAACCCAAAGAGGTAGGGAGTATTTCTACATAATTTGGCTCATCACTATGCTTTCACAAGGGTAAAGAGATAACTTATGGAGTTTGTACCTGGTCTAAGCAATACTTTTAGGAGGTGGTTCAATTTCTTCAAAACATGATTCTTTCTCGTGTTCACATTAAGTGGGTGAATATTAGAAATTAATAATGTTCACACTAAGGGGGTGAATGTTAGGAATTAATAGTGATAACATTATTAATTAATAATGTAAATTGTAAAAGTTATTATGAGTTATTTATTAAACAACTCGTATAACAATATTTTGTTTAGTGAGTTATAACAACTCACGTAGAATAGTGTAGAGTCATTCTAGGAGTAATTTATGGAGATTCACTCTCCATAAATATAGGAGCAGACTTGCCTATATAATTATATGTTTGTCTGGTGAATAATAGCATGTGAAGAAATATTATTATTCTTTTTATTATTTTCTCTGCTCAAATATAAACCAAATATTACAAGTCCTAGGTCTCTAGGTTTTCATTAGGAGTTTTATAACGCATGAAAGATTGTGTATGCATGTTAAACTTGAACTAAGCTAATTAAATGAACCTAACACCAAGTAGATCCTAACTTAGTTAAATTCAAGCAAATACATCATGATAAAGCGAAAAAAGGAAGCTAGTTAAACCACAAAATATGAATCTATACTAAGTGCAAACCTCCTTTTGATATTTTTGATGTGCTTTGGATGTAGATACTTCCTTAGTGATTCGAACGTAAACCACACACAATCAAGGATTTCTCAAGCAAAGAGGAAGATATCTCATCAAGTATGGCTTAATTGCCATTTTTTATTCTTCTCTTACTACTCTTTAGCAAGTAAAAAGGGGGAGATTTAACAAGCCTTCCAATAACATGAAATGATCTTCTCAAGTATAATGTTTTAACAAGGACATGGTGTAAGTTTGGACAAGGTGTACTAGGTTTCTTATATAGCTTTCCATTTTGGGAGAAGCTTGCAACCTAATGAATGTGGGATAAAGTGAATGTAGGATTAGAAAGGGATAAGTATGATTAGAAGAGATTAATTATATATTAGCAACTAATGGGAGTTAGGGAGGTTTAATTAATCAACTATGATTAATTAATAGTCCAAGTTAAGCGTATAGATTCTAGAAGTCATTTGGAGATGATTTGGAGGGAGATTAGTAGACTTTGAAGGGTTTGAGAGGGGATTTAACCAATAAGAGGGTTTTTTGATTAAATATGATATTTTAAAGGTTAATTAATTAATAATGGTTAATTATTTAATTAAAAGAGGATTTTAACTAACGAAGTGATGTTAATTGTCATCCAGGATGAGGGATGAGATTAGTTAATTAACAAAGTGTCGTTCATTGACTTAGATGAATAAGAATGTTAGCTAATTAGTGGAAAATCGCTAATTATAACGAAATGAAGCTAAAGAATACAATTAGTGCAATTTTAGTAATAAAATTGTGCGATCGAAATTAGGTGTCCGAATTTCCCCTCTTTGATGTGGTGTAGCGCAAGTGATGCCATTTCAAAGATAGTAGACAATTTTATTTTCTATGGGTAGAAGAAAAATTAAAAGAATGGAGGATGCCCCCTCAAGTGTTAACGAGGTGATAGAAGAGGTCTATTGATGCTCCAAAAGAAGAAAGAAATGATCACAAAGAAAGAAAAGCCCCTCGTGGCGGTAGAGATTTGAACTTGGCTCAATTGGTCATTGTTCGATTTATGAGATTTTGGCAAAGCACATGATGAGGGTGAATGAAGGGAGGGAGGAAGATAAGAAACAAGTTTGTATCTGAGTAGGTTAGAAGAAACAAGAAATGTTAGTGCTCGAAGGAATGTTAGGTAGAACAGGGAATTAGTTAAAATGGGGAAAATGACAAATGATGGGTGAAAAGATCATAGCGTAGTGTACGTAACATCCTAGATTTCAAGTACATTTTTATTTGATGTAAGCATGTAACAAAATGGTAAAATGACATGAAAAACCATAATATTGATTTTTGTACAATACTAAAGGACTGACTAAAAACAAGATACACAAGCAATGCAATACAAGAAAGTAAACAAACAAGAAAACAAATAAACAAACAAGCACAATCAAATACACTTAAACAAGCAATGTTTAAGACAATTGTACCAATGTTTTTGTTATCCAACTTCTGCCAAAAATGCAAGTTATATGACAAGGGTCAAAATTGTACCAAAATTTGTGAGTTATACGACAAGGGTTAAAATGGTTCCTCAAGAAAAGATACATGTAAGAGATGTGATGGAGGACATAAAAGTCCTAGGAAAAAGCAAACATGCACTATAAAATTGCCCCGAACAGTGATATATGACAGGAAGACAGACATAACAAGGAAAGAAACTTAGTATGATGCACATGTCATGCACTCGAACTAACAAACACTAAAGTAAGATGTTTTGGTGGTATAGTTTCTAATTTTTAGTGTTTTTGAGTTTTGAATTGTTTTTGGGTTTTGAGAGTTTGTGAATGTTTTTGAGTTTTCTAGAATTTTACCATTTTCTTTGGATTTTCGAAGGTTTTACCAATGTTTTTGGATTCTAAGGTTTTTACGAAGCCATATACAAGAGAAAAAAATGCCAATATGCCCCCAGTGATAGATGATAATATACAAGGGAAAATTTTGTGTATATATACAAGAATAAGATAAGCCGATCAAGGTCGAGACGTATAGGGTCAACAAGATTATAAACACAAGTCAAAGATAAAGCTAGGAAGAAGTGATCATGCCCCAAGTGCAAGGTTATTGTGAACAATAGAATCCTCTTAAGGCATTGGAAACCAATTTGTCACCAAAGGACCTGTCCAAAGTGCCACAATTACGTGGTTTTCACATTTACACAAATTTTTTTTATTTTTTATTTTTTGATTTTTTAAATTTTATGTTTCTTTTTTTTAAGGAAAATGCCTCTAAGATCAAGTATAGAAACTCTTGAGATGCATGATGTTCATGGGATCCAGAGCTCTAACCATCAGGATAAAAAAATTATAGGCCCCTGAACCAAATTTTGTGACCACAATGTATGGTCTTAACCAGTTAGGTTCAAATTTGCCTCTCATTTCACATTCTTTAGTATAATTGAACTAGTTTTCATTAATAACAAGGTCTCCAACCTCATATTCATGAGAAATAATGCACTTTTGTAGCTAGCACAAATTTTATTATGATACACTTTGAGGTGATCTATGGCATGGATGCATTTTTCATCAAGTAGTTCAAGCTCTACTAGTCTAGCCACTTTGTAGTCCTCTTCATTATCCAAGTATTCTCTTAAATATATGTGCAAATAGGGAAGCTCGATCTCTAAGGGGATGATAGCTTCGATTCGAACACAAAGGAATATGGGGTTTCACTTATGGGTGTGCGGATAGAATTTTGGTAGGCCCATAAGTTAGGATGGATATGGAAATGTCAATTACGACTGTCTTCTTGACCATTTTCTCCATAATACGAACAAGGATTTTATTTATAGCCTTAACTTTCCCATTACCTTGAGAATAATAAGGATTAGACCAATTTTTGTGAATTTTAAAGCGTTAACGCAGGCCTTCATTTGTTTGTTCTTAAATGATTTTTCATTATTAGATACAATAACATAAGGGATGCCATAACGAAAAATGATGTGGTTCATGATAAATTTTGATATCTGAGCACCAGTAACATATGTGAGAGGAATAACCTCCACCCATTTGGTAAAGTACTTAATTGTGGTAATGATGTGTTTATGGCCATCAGATGAAGTGGGTGTAAGCTTCCTTATGAGATTGAACCCCCATTTGGAAAACAACCATGGTGTAGTGATAGGTTATAAAGACTAAGATGGTGCATGGATTAAGTTGTCATGATTTTGGCATAAGACACATTTATTCACGTAATGACAACAATTCATCTCTCAGTAGTAGGTGGTAATATCCTATGCGTAGAAGTTTCTTTATGAGGACCATGTCACTAGTGTGAGCACCACAGATGCCTTTGTGCACCTTTGTGATGGCTTGAATAACTTCTTTATAATTAAGATAACACAACAAAGTCCCATCGTAACCTCAACGATAGAGAGTTCCCCCAAGGAGGGTGTAACGTGTGATGCATTGGATAAGGGTTCTCTTTTGGGAATAGGAAATTCGGTGTGGTAAGGTACTATCTTGTAAGTAATTATAGATATCCACGTATTTACGGGAAAAGAGACTAAAAACTTCACATACCAAACATGATTCTAGCATGTCGTAAGTAGGCACCGTAAGATGATCAATAAGGAACTAAAAATATCTTGTTTCCAAGCGATAAGTATAGTAATGATCCAATAGTAGTCATGGCATCTGCTAATGTGTTCTATGTTTGAGGGACCTATTGGAATGTGATCGAGAATAAAGCACTCTTTCAAAGTCTGTCCACCATGCATTTATACAGTACAAGCTTCTCATCTTTGACCTTGTATTCATCATTTGCTTATTTTATGATGAGTTTTTAGTCACCTATAATCTCATCTTGTTTAATATTCCATTTTATAGGTAATTTTAAACCTATAATGAGAGCTTCATACTCAACAATTTTGTTTGTACATGGAAAATGAGTCTAAAATCTTATGGTATAAGATCTCCTGTAGGGGTGATAATAACAAATCTTTCCCCGAGCCATTAAATGTGAATGACCCATCAAAGTATATATTCCAGGTATAAGATTTTTGATGAATAAAATGGAAACATCTAGAAGATTCATAATTAATGGTTTAATACCTAGTAAGGGTGCTTAGGTCAGTTGATTGGCAAGAACTTGTCCTTTTACTACTTTTTATGAACATATTCAATTTCAAACTCACTTAGTAAAATGATCTAGTTGGCCATCCTCTGATGACTGTTGGTTTTGATAAGAGGTACTTGAGCGGGTCAAATTTATATATGAGCTTGGTTTTGTTGTTTAGAAGATAGTGGAAAAGTTTCTCAAAATTGAAAACATCACCAAGCGTTCTTTTCAATTTGTAGATAATTGAGCTCATAGGAGATCAAGGTACTACTGAGGTAATAGACAACTCTTTCTTTGTGTTGGTCATCATATTGTGCCAAGAGTGTGCCAATAACAAATTGAGTGGCAAATATATACAACAAGAGAGGTTTGCTCGGGGTAGGTGGTACTAGAACAAGTGGTTTGGCCAAGTATTGCTTTAGTTGGGCAAAGGTAGTTGGCAATCAGGGCCCTAATGGAAATCAACATCCTTTTTAAGAAGATGGGTGAAGGAATGACATTTATCTGTGAGTTGGGAGATGAATTTGTGAATGGATTGAATTTTTCCTTGTAAGTTACGCAATTGTTTAAGGTTCTTGGGAGGAGGAATATCATTAATAGAAGTGACTTTTGTGGGTTCCAATTCAATTCCTCTTCTAGAGGTGATGAATCCCATTAGCACTTATTAGGATTCAATATGACCTTATAATCCCTTAGTCACTCAAAAATACGATGAAGGATTGTCGGATTCTCTTCTCTCGGTCTTGGATTTGCAAGGATATCATCCACATAATCCTCTACAATACCATGCAACATATCATGAAATATGATAGTCCGACATGTTGATATGTGGTGTAGGCATTATTGAGGGAAAAATGCATGATCTAATAGCAAAACATTCCTAAGGACTAGTAAAAGTGGTTTTATGTTGATCTCTCTTCGTAATTTTGATTTTGTTATAAATAGAGAATTTATCCATGAGGGACAACATTTTATGGTTGGTTGTAGAATCAACAATCATGTCGATGTTCGGAAGAGGAAAATCATCTTTAGGACACACTTTATTGATGTCCTTGAACTCTCTACAAATCCAAATACCGACTAGTTTCTTACGGACAAGCACGATGTTAGAGATCCATCCTAAATAATCAATAGGTCTAATAAAACCTACTTCTAATAACTTTTCTAGTTCTTCTTTGACCAAAAGAGCTACATGTAGATGCATTTTGTGTAGTTTTTTTATGGGATTTTTTGATTCATGTACAATGAGGTTGTGCATGACCAAAGAGGGATCTAAGCCTAGCATGTCAACATATGACCAAGAAAATACATCCACGAACTCTCTAAGGAGTAGAGTAAAAGCATTTTGTTCATGGGCAGAAAGAGAAGCTCCTAATTTAACAATTTTAGGTTTGTCCTTTGTACTAATGTTGACATCGATAGTCTCTTCAACCAACAATTTTAACCATCCTCCATATGCATAGGGAAGGTAGGGAGATTGAGTTCTTCCTTTATTGGCATCTCAATGATATTTTCACCAATAAAATGATCACTTATATTATCCATGTTTGATTTTTCATTTTGTTTGTCTCGCAAGTGCCTCAAAGAGGTTTTCATTATAGGACCTAGATTTTTTCTTTTGTTAGAATTTTTGATATTTTGGCCTCTTTTTTCTTCTTACTAACCATAAAAATCAGCCTCCTCCCCAAAATACGTGTATGCATTAAGGTAGATAGAGAATCCTTTCTTGAACTAAGCTATTTAAATGAACCTAACGTTGAGTAGATCCTAACTTAGTTAAATTCAAGAAAATACATCATGATAAAGCAAAAAGGAAGCTAGTTAAACCACAAAATATGAATCTATACTAAGTGCAAACCTCCTTTTGATATTTTTGATGTGCTTTGGATGTAGATACTTCCTTAGTGAGTCGAACATAGACCACACATGATCAAGGATTTCTCAAGCAAAGAGGAAGAGATCTCATCAAGTATGGCTTGATTGCCATTTTGATTCTTCTCTTACTACTCTTTAGCAAGTAGAAAGGAGATATTTAACAAGCCTTCCAATAACATGAAATGCTCTTCTCAAGTGTAATGTCCACAAGAACATGGTGTAAGTTTGGACAAGGTGTACTACGTTTCTTATATAGCTTTCCATTTTAGAAGAAGTTTGTAACCTATCAAATGTGGGATAAAGTGAATGTATAATTAGAAAGGAATAAGTATGATTAGAATAGATTAATTAGATATTATCAATTCATGGGAGTTATGGGAGGTTTAATTAATCAACTAGGATTAATTAATAGGCCAAGTTAAGCTTATAGAAGCCATTTGGAGATGATTTAGAGGGAAATTAGTAGAATTTAAGGGGTTTGAGAGGGGATTTAATCAATAAGAGGTTTTATTGATTAAATACAAGATTTAAAGGTTAATTAACTAATAATGGTTAATTAAATAATCAAAAGGGGGTTTTAACTAACGAAGTGACATTAATGGCACCTAAGGTGGAGGATAAGGGTAGTTAATTAATGAAGTGTTGTTAATTGACGAGACAAAGGGAATATTAGCTAATTAGTGGAAAATCAATAATTATAATGAAATAACAAGAATGAAGATAATTACGTAATTTTAGTATTAAAATTGTGTGGTTGAAATAGTGCAATTTTAGTATAAAAGCTGCAGCGGTCAAAATTAGGTGTCCACTTCTTTGGAATGTGAGTAGTAGGAAAAAAAAAAAGTAGAGAATTGGCCATCTCTATAGGAACCCCTACAAAATTTGGTAGCATAACACTTCACAAAATTTTAAATTTACAAACCATGATACGAATAAAAGTGCCATTTTTATAAGTCATGGGAGAAGAATATGTCAAAACACATTTCAACCAAGAAATGGTGACTCATCTTGAGGATAAGAAATCAAGATAATATATTTAGCAAGAAGGGATGAGGAACTCAAGAAAAATCCAACAACCCTAAATTTATCAAAATTTGCCTATAAATGTGAGATAAAATCGTGTGAAATCAAAACACGCATTCAAAATGTGTGTTTTAATTTCACGTCAGACAATGACAAAACCGCCCCTATTGCCATAGAGGCGCTTACACAACCTCTGCTAAAATGCATGGCGGTAAGGCTAGAAAATGACTTTAGGAGAAAAGGTGAAGTTCATAACTTGGAGCGAAGGGTTAAAGTGAGCCAAAAGAGGAATGCAAGGGAGAGAAAGAGTGATATGAATATCATTTTTATCTTGGAAGAATTTTTTTCATTACCTAGGAGACATTGCGCTTTCCATATTACACTTGTGTAATTTCGGGTGCATACATATTACCCCCTCAAAAGAGAGTTTTAGCCATGAATGGGCTAAAATGTTGTTTTTGAGAATGACGCTTCCCAAAATGGGAGGGTTAGAGAATTACCTTATCCGATCGTTTGTTGGTATGATGCCGGTCGAGACTTCTCATCACCCGCAAAAGATATATGGGAATTAAGTGCAGTAATAAATAAAATTAGTAAAAATATTTGAAATAAAAGGATACAATTACTTACCATTTGTGTGGGGGTAGAATTCTACCCACTGGACACTAGTGTCGGTGTTGCACATTATCACCCAAAACGTCATTAGAAAACTAAAACAATCTATATATACATCACAATTTACTATTTTTAGAAATCATTTGTCACATACATCCTTGTTATTTTCGGGTTCTAGAATTCTAGTGACCATTTCATGCAAAAGTATAGTCAAAATGATGGATATTCCGATAAGATGGTAGCAAATCTAAGAACATCAACTAAGGCTCCATAACAAGTAAATTACAAGCCTTTTGTCTTTTTGCCCTAGATAATGTTTTCTCTCTAAATGAGCTCTAGGGGATATTTTCAATGATTGTAGGGGGATGGTTATAATAATATGTACTTTTTTCAACCATTTGGTTATTTTTGATTTTTGTGATTTTATAGGTAAAAGGGCATGGTTTGGAAATCGGTGACATGACCATCATGGCGGTTGACAAATCTCGCTAAAGACAGAGCATAAGTTGTCCAACCAATGCAATAGTTGCACAATCACCTATCTATGTAAAGGGGTGAAAATGAAATTGTGACCCTACTAAGAGGGGCGATTCTGAAAATCATCATGTGTGCTAGAGATAAAATAGAAAAGTGTTGATGTTTGCACATTTTTTCTCATTTTTTTGAGTTTCTTGCGAATCTATGACTTGTTAGCAGATGCCTAACATTCTTATTTTTCCTTCATTTTTGGTGCAAGGGGCTTATGTTCGATGGAGTAGAGCTGGAAAGTAAGATTTTCTCACACGAGTGCCCTTTATTGACGTAGATCGAGAAAGGCCTTACGGAAAGAGCATGGATATGGTAGTTAGTGCAAACTAGG
Organism: Taxus wallichiana var. yunnanensis; assembly: GCA_018340775.1. NCBI lineage: Eukaryota > Viridiplantae > Streptophyta > Pinopsida > Cupressales > Taxaceae > Taxus > Taxus wallichiana. The sequence continues at coordinate 1,008,888,780 of CM031237.1, forward strand.
TCGGTTGCCCCAACTAGCAGGACTTTCTATTATTTCTTCACTTATTGGGATGTTGATGGAACACTTTCCAATTCCCAGTGTCTACATGGAGAGTTGAATATCACACTAGAGGATGTATACCGAGATATTGGAAGTTCCATTACATGGAGGATACTAGCGTTAAAAGTGTTAGTTCATCGTATGAGGCCCGTCGAGTGGGTGACATATTTGGGGGCTGCAGGGACACTCGATGATTCGATACAAGTGTCAAGTAGGGTTTGAGGTTGGTATCAGTGGAGATATCCCCTATTCCTACTCTACATATGGCCATTATTGGTATATTGGCCTCACATCTTATTAGGGATAAGGGTGGAGACAAGTTTTTATTTTGTTGGGTTCCTATCTTGTAGAGCATAGAGTAACATGGAGGAATATTCATGTGGGGTCAAGACATACTAGCGATTACCTACCAGACTTATACCCGGTGGTTAGATGCAGGGTCAGGTCACTTAGACACCCTACACCTATGATGGCATGGGTGTATGAGAGGGTGATCCCCTATTACGGGGTTGTAGATATTGGAGAACCAAATAGCAATAGGGAAGCAAAGTGGGTGGATATGACACCCATGAGGGCCGCACATAGGTAGCAATTACTTTGACCATAACAAATATGGTTGTAGGGTCATACTAGTATATGTTATGAGTATGGGGAGAGGAGGGGATTCTGTTGGCTATGTGTATAGCCACCACATAGTTGATTAATCATGGTGGCAGAGAGATTTATCTAGTGACACGGGTGCCTCGATAGTTTATTGGTTCATATATTGATTCCTTTAATTTAATCGAGACTATTTTTAGGGGCACCATAGAGGTACGATCCGAAAACATGCGAAATTGAGGTGGACACAAGTATTCCCTAGGGTATTGATTGGGACACCTAAGCTGCACTTGGATAAGATGATAGAGGAGGAACAAGGTCCTCCGCAGGAGTGAGGAGGAGGAGGTGAAGACACACTCCAAATTAGACCCCGATTTGTAGGGTAGTGGAGAGGAGGAGGAGGAAGAAAAAGCTAAGGAGGATAATTGCAGCCGAGGCGAGTAAGAGGCTACGAGATCTTGACTGGGTTGAGGGATATCCCGGTGAGTAAATTTGATTCTCTCTTTCCCCTACTTCCTAAATTTGAATTACTTTCTTAGTTGTTATTAAGTTTTGTTTTGTTTTGTTTTTCTAATTCGTTAGTGTGTGCACATGTTTTGCAGACTACTATTGCGGGATGGAGATAGATTAGTAGGAAGACCAAACTAGACCTATTTTCTATCACTTCTAGTTTGACTCAAAATTCCCTATTAGTAGATCTAGGACTCCCATCCCAAGACGATCGTCATACTAATGCTTTTGTGCCATTTTTCTCATATGCGAACGAGAGATCGTAGTGTTGACATGATAGGTTGAGGAGTACCAAGAGTATGTATGATATGAAGACGATCTACTCGCAGGTGAGACTACTAGCACTAGAGCCTCACATAGACATTCTAGTGGGAAATCCCATGGACATTACCACCATTTGACACATGGAGGCTATCACACTAGACCTAACAGACCTCATCATAGAGCCATAACAAGATCCCTCGACTCGCCGCCTTAGAAGGGTCTCGGAGCATGACATATAGGTAGAGTGCCTTTATTACTTGATCTCATTTGTATATATATCATTTTTTGGATTTTTAGATCATGAATTGATAATTTCAACCACACTTGTCCTTATTTGTGATGACATTTTACTAAAACATTGGAATATATATATTTCGATCGACACTCCTTTGTACATTTGTTTCTTTACATTCCACTTCATTTGTGCACTTTAGATAGTTAGAATTGTTTGATGTTTTTGTAGTTTTTAAATGAATGTTATGGATGCGAGTGTAGTATGGTAAAAACAATGAGATATGGAAACACACAAGATATAAATTTTACTTGCAAAACTTATTTATCAAATAATGCATAAATGTTCCATTTCATTTTAAAAATATGTCATTGATCATGTAATGATGGGATGTCGCACTCCACTCTTTACTCCACACAACTAGTAAGATGTCGTGGCACAAAACCAATATCCAAGAGCAATGTGAGATATATGAATGAATACTATAGAGATGAGAATGATGAAAAGGGAAACATGAATTTTTACAATGACCTACTTGGGAACTTGTGTTTGTTGGTGTATATGACTTGTCTCTGCCGACACTTGACGTCTTGTCCACCTCTTGTGGTTAGTCATCTCACTTAGTGAGAATAGGTCAATAGGGTTAGTTAGGGTTGTGTACATGTGTCATGCATAGGAGTTACACAACACTCTTATATGTACCTCTTATTTTTATCTATGAGCATGTCAGACACACCATTGTCTTTCTGTACTTGATTCTCATTTTTTGATTTGATCTCTTACTTACTATGTGGCGTTCATGACACCATTGGAAGTGCAACCTTTTCAATGTGCATAGGGTTCCATATTGATCCTTGTAGAATAATTTGATATGGTATCAGAGTGATTGTTTGGTAAACGTGCACTTGTTTGATTCCAGTTGTTATTACTTCATTTTCTAGTTTTTGTGCTTCTCGTGCAAGTTTTTTATTTACTTTTTGAATCTTGTTTACAAGTTTAACAATCTCATTTTTGGATTTTGTGTGGTTTTCTAGTTTTGTATGTGTAGGTTACAAGTGTTTTCCATCCATATCTAGCTAGTTGTAGCTAAATTTGGGGGAACGGCTAAATCTAAAGGTTGGTTCTTCATTTTTAGTTTTTTAATAAGTATTTTTTATTAGAAGTGAATTTTTATAGACAATCAGGTTTTTTTCTTGTTTTAGCCTCTCTCTCCTTCCTAAAAGGGTTCATTTTAAGCAACCCCTCCAAAAATTTAGTATAGAATGGGTGACGAATATCTAAAATGGACTTTCAAAACAATGGTGAATATCCATAAAATTGTTTTATGAAAAAGGTGATTTGGAAGCCAGCCATTTTCCGTGGTTTCACATAATTGGATGGGTTTTGGATGGACTAGCTTTTACACGAGTCCCCAAACACATGTTTCCTCAAAATTCTCCACCTATTGCTTGTCTCCATGTGTCCTCTGTGGGAAACCAAACCCTATATATAGCCCTACAAGGTTCATTTCTTTAATTTTTCCATAAAATTTTACCAATCTACATCATTCTCTCTAATTTTCTACCGAACCAAAGTACACATATAGTCTTTCCCCTCCCTCTCATGTAACTTTACACCAATTTCCAAATCTTCTAAAAATGGCTAGCTCAAAAATTACTCCTACCTCCGAATTCCAATTAAAAATATCATGTGCCCTCAAATTACAACACTAATTAAACTGAAAGATACACCTAAAGACTAGATGCACAAAACACAATTCATGGGGCTTGTCAACATGCCCCAATTTGAAATAGATACTACCATCCTTGATTACTTGATCAATTCTTATAACCACAAAGATGGAACATTTTTAGTCCCCCTGATGGATCGTACATTTTTATTCCATGTGGAGCCCGCAAACGTTCATCGATTAATTGGCTTATCTTTTCAAAACTAGATGTCCGTGACTATAAAGGATGTCTTAATTGATGAAGACAAAAAAATTGGAGTCTCATTACAATGTGTAGGTTGATGGTAAGTTCAATTTTATTTTTCAATTGTTTATTTTCTTAATATTAATTGACTACCCAAGAATCTAAATTTTCTTGTATCTTGTTGTCAGAGCTGCAATTAATTGTTCCAAAGGAGGCCTTATTATACAAGGTGTTATAAATAAATTATATCTCCCTTTCAATTCAATATTGTGTTGTAGACAGATCTCGCAAACATTCCATTTTGGTCGATTCAAGATATTAATTCATGACACTGGAAGGGAAATAATTCAATGGTGCACATATTTGTCCAATCAAATTAAAATAGATGTCAACAATGCCCTTACTAGTATGTAAATGCATCCGAATCGAATACTATGTTTTATTATACCAATTATCTACTTACTTTCTATCAAGAAGCTTTCCACCAATTATAACAAATAAATTCTAACTACAATAAATTATAAATTGCTAACGATATGTTTTTAGTTTAAGAACATCATATAACAATTAATTTTAATAGTATAACGATTAATTATTTTTGAATGCAATAATAACATTAATTTATATTCTACAAAGAAGAATTGTAGCTACAATATCTCATAAGGAGGATATTGCTCGAGGTAAATCCTCCAAAGGCCTCTGGTGATTCTGATATGGATTCAGCAAAATCGACCCTGTTCGATTTCCTCGACACAAAATACCTAGGGGTCAATAGCTCCACTAATACCACCACCTTTCCCACTACAATTTTCTATAGGTATTAATATTACTATTTATAACTAAGCTACTAGTAGGAATCATTAACATGTTATCTGTTTTGTAAGTGGTAAAGTATTTTAATATTTCTACATTTTTGTTTCGTAAACTTTCGAGTTTTACGATCTATACCAAACTCAGTCTCCACAAATTCGAATGGTCACATCTTCGAGCATGCAAGGTAATTTATAATGTTTAGCATATTTTGTTTACTTGCAATATTTTATTTAGTATTTACAAGGGTATAATGTTTAATTTTTTAATACTTTTCTTCTTGTAGTTTGTAGACAACCATAATAGATTCCAAAAAGGCCTCCAAAGATTGTCATTGTGTAGTGTAAAAACAAAAAGAAAAATTATAGGGAAGAATATTATGTTTCCTACCAACTCTGCAGGAACAATTCACCCTGTAACCTTAGAATTTATAGGTTTTTCACTAGGTGGTGTCTTGAGTGCAATGAGTACCTAGATTTTAAACCAGATCGAGCTCAATGATGAGTTTTGAGGTTTGATAGTGGTGACGTTGAGACGGGTAATTATTTTGACACCCATGATATGATACAAAGTACTCCACCTACTCAACCACAAACGCAAAGCAAGATACCCATCAAATCATAGACTCTCCTCCTCCACCAAGTCAAATTCCACTCATGGATGATCAAAAGATAGATTTTGTAGTTGAAAATATGGTATTAGAAAGTTTGGGGGCCACAACTCAAGAAGTGTTATGTCTCGATGTGGACTTAATGCGCACTTGGGAGAAAAGTGCCAAAATTTTGATCAAAATAATAAATATACGATACCATAATCATGCTCAAAGGCATTCATTGTTCACTACCGTAGAGAGCCAACCAATCAGGCTCAAAAAAATTCTAAATAAGGCTCAATTTGGCATAATTTTTTATAATAATGATTTTGATGAAGATTTTTTTAGATATAATGCTAAATAGGTTGGATAATATTAATGTTGAAACCTATGTGTACTACAACAAATGGGCTAGAGACAAAAGTAATGTTTTAATTGTAAATGCGTAAAAGAGAAATTTATGGTAGGTCATCTTTTACACGTGAAATTTTTGAAATTATGAGCATTGCAATAAATTATTTATAACTTATCTAATACTTTTTTTTTGTAGGCAAAATATGAAAATTTAAAGAAAGAAGTAGTTGTATTTGATGCACATTTGAAGAATGCCCATAAAAGCTTGAATGCATTTATACAGTTGAAGGAAAAACTTTTATTATTAAATAAACAAAATAATACATTGAGAAGGATAATCAAGGAGCATAAGATGGATCTAGATATCTTATTGAAAGAAAATACAGATGTTGATCCATCACTTTTGTCATCAAGAGATGTTACGAGGGAGGAGCACAATATTCTTCAAAATATCAATAGCATAGCACGAGGATTTGTAGGTATCACGATTTTTAGCAGAGAGAACTATACAAACTGAGAAAACTCCACCTCTTTTGTAATAAAAAGATCAAGCTTCCCCTAAAAAAATTGAAAAAAAAAAGTTAGTTTCACCATGTGACAAGTGTGTTGTCACAATTCTGACACTGGTGTAGGAATTAAAAGATAGTGGCCAACCAATTTTAACTTTTTTATTCCATGTGGCATACGTAAGGACAACTGTGATTCAGAATCATAGACAAAAAGAGGATTCCCCGGAACTTTCCCGAAAGCTTTGAAACTAAATTTATAACCCATAATTTTGTAATTGTATTAGCTAACAATGCTTTATGAAAACATGCATGTCTTCATAAAGTAACCTCTTGTTAGAATGAATACAAGTTTAATTGTGAATTGGAACTATATTTACTATTGTATCACATTTATTGAAATTTTTCAACATTTTAATATGCAAACTTGTAATTGGATTTCTGTTTATTGTGAATGTTTTTTATGTTACTATTTGGAGATGTAAACTTTAAAGCATGGTTTTAGATGTTTGGTGTGTGTTTTTAGCAAGTTTCATTTTAAGACCCCCCTCTAAAAAATTATTATAGAACATGATGCAACCTAGAATTCAGTGATACAAATCCAATAAAACCCTAGACACGTTGGCACATCACTCAGCCTAAACTGAGCGCTCACCCAAAGCACGCAAAGGTACCAGGTCCCTCTTTAGGGTTGTTGTTGCAGGATGTTAGCATGATGAAGACTTAAGAGATACATATAGTTCCTTTACTAACACATCATTCTATAGAGCATACCAGATCTATACCTAATGGAAATTGTACTTTAAACAATAATCATGATGGAATCAAGTACACGCAATATCCAATTACACATAAGAATACACTCAGATTTAGCCAATATCCTCCATTATATTAAATATCATAAGTATACCAAAGCTTCACTACACTAACAGTAGTATGTGTGTAATATATTTAACAACATATCTTTGTATATATCTCATCTCTGCATATCTATCTCTCTCGTAGCAATCTCTCTATATCGATCTCTCTACATATATATAAGGGTGGGGACTTTCCTTCACCGCTTTTTCGATTCCCAAAATAGGTCGCATGTTATTAATAGCCATGTGCCTTTACAAAACTAGCCACACATGCAAGTGCGCTAACAATTGACTACTACTAGCTAACTAATAGTAGCAGATCTATTTCCAGCTTGTGTCCATGCAAAGTTCTTCGTATCCGATCCTCCTGAATAGCCAATGCATGGCGCGCACATCTCTGCCTCATTTTCATTGAAATTTTGTTTCACGCGGGTGTTCTCCTATTTGTTCATGCCTTTGAATATGACCTACTTTCCCACACGGACTTCTTGTGTGCTTCCTGTCAAGTATTCTTTGATCAACATTACCCCAAACTAATTTCATTGTCACCCCAAAAATGGTCATCTCCAAAACTAAAGTAAAGAATGAAGAATGGAAAGAAGTAACGAATAGAAGAATGGAAAGAATGAAAGAATGATTTTATTCTGTAATTCCCTCTTATGTACTCTAAACAACTAATTTAGGATATTCTTGTTTTATTTCAGCCTCCAAGGTCTACCACTCAACGAGTGCTTCCTCTACTTTTTCTAGAATGTCCACAACAATGGACTCCAGTTCATCTTTCACAATCTCTCCTTTCTCATTTTGCAAGACCAACACAATGTTGGACATTGCAGTCATCCTTCCCTCTAGTAAATCCATCTTCTATGCAATGAGCTTCCCAAGCTCTTCTAGCCGATTCTTGTGTGGTTCTTGTGCTACTACCAGGGCCTCGTGCTTTTGTTTAACCATTGATAATATTTCTACGCGGCCCAATGTTTCATCCTTCATCACTTTCTAGACCTCATTGTTCTCCTCTAGGGTTTTTATGTTAATGAGTGCCTCTAGAGCTATGCAAATGTTCAAGGCTTGGTCTACTTTCTTTAGTTCTTCTTGTAGCGCTTGCAACAATCCTTCATATGATGCAATCTTCCACATCACTGAAGCCTTTTCATGCTCTACCTCTTGTGTTGGATCCTTTGGTGTTGGCATGCGCAGAGGTTCATCTTCAAGCACTAGGTCCACCAATGTACCTACATAGTGTATTGCAAAGGAAATGTCTTTGGTACCTTTGGCTCCAAGTGTGGCCTAGCTCTTATAACATTATCACCAATTTCCTCTGCGATGTTGATAAATACAATGTTCTTTTTTGTGCTAAGTCTCTTTCTGTGTTAGGCACACTATTTCTCCATCCTTAGTTTTAATCTCTTCCCTGAGCACCCTAATTGTGGTAGCCTTGTCCATATTCCACCTCGCCACCTCTGTTGATACTTTCACCAATGCATTTCTTACCTATTCATCTGACATGACAATAGGCTTTATTGTCATGTGTCTATCCTGAGGTGTCTTCTTCAACCTCCTCGATACACATGACTCCTCACACACATCAAAATATGGCTCATCCATGTGTGTGTGCATGGACCATGATAACTACTTCCTTGTGTGCATTGTAGCCATATCTTCATCCATTAATTCCCAGCCATATAAGTCCTTTTGTGATAGTGTGCTCTAGAAACGGGTGTAGACAATTTTACCTGTGTCCTCTACATAACCCATGGCTGGTGGAATGTGCTCTCCACTTGTTCTTCTAGATCTTGGCTGCTTAGGAACTTGAGCCTCCAGATTTGGAACTTATGCCTCCATGTCCTGAGTAGTCTCTGTAACTATCTCATCTATTCCTTTTTCCTCCTCTCCTTGCTTCATTTCTTCATCTTTTTATTCTTCTACATTCTTTGGAGGTGTAGGAGAATTAGGCACACTTTCCTCTGATTCTTTCACCTCCTCATTCAACTTTAGTTTCCTTCTCCTTTTCATGGTTGTCTCCTTCTATGGAGAGAGTCTAGGTGATTTGTGCACTATTTGTGGAGTAGCACCTTGGGTCCTTGTTCTCCTGAACACTCTCTTAAATCTATGCTCTCCTTGGACTACATCCAAGTCCTCATCATCCCCATCTTGTGGCTAAGGTGGTGTAATTGTGCGCTCATCTTCATCCTTACTCCTATGGTGTCTTCTACCTCTGTGCTCCAAACCACCACTATCCTCACACTCATCCTCCACTTCAATTGGCTCTGTGGGCTTAGGCATTGGGATGTTCTCCATTGTGTGCTTACCCTTTGGTGGTGCTAGAAGTGCGAACTCATCTTCCACATACTTGTTATTCTCCAACTTGGGCTTTAGTTAGAGGTACACCAATGCTGCTCCAACATCTCCCATAGCCAAACTTACTGGTTTAATGCTCAATACATCTAAAATGATCCTTTCAATATATGCACCCCACCCTGGATACACATATTTCTTCCTTAGCATGTGGTAGTCACAATCTACCTTGTCTGCATTGAACGTGAGGCGCCACATGTCTGAGAACCTATGTACTGACACCTAGAAGTACCTTGCTATGAAGGCATATGGTAACTTACACCAAGGGCTCCATGCTCCATCCTTCATGGCAAACCACGCTATGCAAAAATGTTGGTATACAAAGTGAACTGAACTACCTTTCCAACCACCAAAGGAAAGTCCTTGGGGATGTGCCATTCTTCTTCAAAGGCCACGTGGAGCCTATCGTACCACTTCTTAGCCCTTTTCTTGACTTGTTCTGTCATGGATCCTTCACACAAGTACTTTTTAAAACGTTCTGTAGGTGACTTGTGCTCCATGGGATACTCCCATATCTTTTCTTTTGGTCCATCAGGTACTCTCGATCTCCATGAACACCAGTGACAACAAAACAGCTCCAAAGCTGATCCTTCCTCTTGTGCGTGCTTCCTCAATGATTGTTTCTACAATGTAATGTGAAATGTTGTAAACTACCCCTTCAGACATATTTTTAGCAATGTGTAACCACATGGTATTCACTTGTGACCACCTTTCTGGTCATTTAACTTTGTAACGAGATGTGCGGCTTCTTGCACAACTGGATATTTCTTCAGTTTATCAATGTCCATGCCGCAGCATGACCCTTTGTGTACCCCAACTCCTTTTTGGTCTCCAATATTATGGCCTTTTCTATTAGATCATCTCACAAATATTCTCCTGTGCCCTTCAATCCCATTACCATGGAGATGAGCGTGGCTGAAATGTTGGGCTCAAGGCCCCGCAAAGTAGAAAAATCTTCATGTACTCGCTCATGAGCCACCGGTACAAGGGCTCATATTTCTCAAAGTAAGGGAGCTCGTATAGTTGGTAAACTCCAATCTTCTTCAAGAGCTTCTCACCAACATCATCATACACTGGTATGTCTTATATCGTGTGTTTACTTATCTTTGTGTTCAGCAACGCATCAAGCTCCTTCATATTCTCTGCAGTCACGGTGATTGTACTCACTCACTTTACTTTTTCTTATGTGAGAATCCCACTCTGGCCTACGATAACCCTCTCTAGATATTGCATTTCAGAAAAATTACTTTTGGGAGCCATCTCCTCTTCTTCTTCAACCACCTTCTTCTTTCCCTTCACTCATGCTGCAACTACTTTCTTGGGTGCCATTTCTACCTTGCAATCCTTTGTAGATCCTCACCTCTTGAATTTTGCAATGTGCAAATCAAACCCTAGCTCAATTCAAGCATGCCCTAGGTGAAATCATGTGCCCTTACTCCTCTCTATCACCTTGCTTCACTCAAACCCTTCACCACCGAGGACGTAAGATCTTTCGCACACATATCTCTTCATCACGACTGGTTACACACCTCTCGCACCTCAATTCGATCACTGGCTCTTCGCACTTAGCTCTTTTTCAAATACTCTTAATTGCAATGGTAAAAATGAATTCACATCCCATCCTTATATAGATTTTTCAAATTTTTGATGCATTCATTTCTCCTTCACCTACCAAATATCCTCTCATTAATTGACCAATTCCATCCTTTTCACACATTACATCTTTGCACCCCAGCTATAACCTTCTAGCGTGCCTTCCTACCCTCTGGTCACAGACTTCTCTTTAACATGCTTCCTTGCACCTGAGTACCTCATCATTGCACCTTCTACTAGTAGTTGTTATGGCCTCTGCTTACCTCGCATTATATTGTTCCTTCATTCATCTCCATATTTAGTCACTTTTTAGAAGTAATCCTTTGACTTGAAAAGCACCCATAGCAGCTTATTCCTTTCACCTTTCAATTCCCATGATTTTGTACCTAAATATCAACAATCCACCCCACACTAAAAATATGTGCAGTCCTCTGTGCATAAACATGCTTCATATAGTAATTAGCTTCATGTGCACAAACATGCTTATTACACAACACACCAACTAAATTGACAAAGCATAACAACAAAGAAGGAAACACATTAAGGAAATACAAAATTGAAAACCTAATCTAAATGGCAATACTACCTTATTACAAACACCAAGAAGACTTATTTATAGTAGGGATTCAACCTACTCCCGTTGAAGTAACCGGGTAGTCGTGTTCCATCAAGTGCTTCTAACTCGGAAAGCACTTGTTTCAAGGATGTAAGTGATAACATACGGCCCCAACCAATGTACCTTAAGTTTTCTTGGATGGCGCAAAAACTTAGAGTCATAGAGAAGTACCATTTGTCCAATCTCAAACTTCTTGTCCCTTATGTTTCTGTCATGCCATGCCTTCTGCCTAGCCTTTTCTTGCTTCTAAATCCAACGTGCTATGGCTCATCACTCATCCAAATAAATTATATTTTCAATTCATTCTTCTAAAGATTTCTCATTAGCTAGACCTCTAGTGCATGTAATATGCAAAGAAGGTAACATAAATTCCATAGGAAGAATGGATTTTGTGCCAAACACTAACTGAAATGGTGTTTCTTTATTTAACCTTTTATATGTTGTTCGATATGCCCAAAGTACAATGAGATACTTTATCATCCCAATACTTTCTTCCAACATCACAATTTTTGTCAATGTCTGGCCCAAAATTTTGTTGAAAGCCTCAGCAGTTCCATTTTCCTGAGGATGATAGGGTGTAGTCTTATGGTGTGCAATCATGAACTCATCCAATAAAATCTGATTGCCTCATTAAGAAAATGTGTGCCCCTATCATCAAGTCAAACTTAAAGGACATCCATACCTTGTAATAATATTTTCCCATATAAACTAAGCTATGGTATCCTTTGTAGAGCCCTTTGTAGGTATTACTTCGCCCATCTTATCAGATAGTCTGTGTAAGTTATAATGTAGCGTGATCCAATTCTACACGCATCTGGTGAAATAGGACCCACAAAATCTATAGCCCATTTCTCAAACAGTTATGCGCCAAATAATAGGTCTCGAGAGGCATTTCATCTCATTGACTTACTCTCCTAAGACATTGACAATGGTCACACGCCTTATAGAATTCCTTAAAATCTTTATACATAGTCTCCCACCATAATCTAACGAGTATAATCTTGCACGTTGTGGCATCACCTGCATAGTGGCAACCTATAATTCCACCACGAGCTTCTTCCATAATGCATGTGCACTCATGTTCCAACACAAAACAGTGCAATACCTCATCGTGACCCAATTTGTACAAGTCATCACCGATTAACATATAGGGTGCAGCACGTGTAGCAAGTTGTTTCTTCTCCAATGATTTCATTCCTTGGTGCCATCCCTATTCGTAGAAAGACATAAATGTCCTCTAGTTCTAATGGTGCGCATTGTAACTTGTATAACTATGCATCTGGCATGGTATCTTCAATTGCATGTGCTTCTTCTCTTGAATGTATTCTTGATAGATGGTCTGGTCTAGAATTACTTTTTCCTGGTTTTACCACAACTGTGAAATCAAATTCTTGAAATAAGAGCACCCATCGACATATGTGCCCTTGTAAAACAGGTTTATTTACCAAATACTTTAATGTCATGTGATCTGTATAAAAGAAAAATGGTGTAGCTAGTAGGTACTGATGAAATTTATGCAAAGCACATAGATCATTGAAAAAGCTTCTTGCTCGTAGTTGTGTAATTCTATTCTACATGAGTTAGCTTTCTACTAGCAAAACAAATAGGATGATCTACAATACCTTCTCCAAGTTGGACCAACACCGTGCTAATGGCCATGTTAGAGGCATCAACATATACATTAAATGGTTTGTCCCATGAAGGAAAAAGAAGAGAATAGATGCAAAGTAGTAAGTCTCTCCACCAATGCCTCGAATGTGCGTTGTTGTTGTTCTTCCCAGTAGAACGTACCTTTCCCTTTTAGTAACTTCTCTAAGGGTGCGGAAAATTTGGCATAGCCTTTGATAAACTTTCTGTAATATCCTATATGACCCAAAATCCATGCACCTCACTTTGATTGGTAGGATCCCTTAGGCCTACAATGACTGCAACCTTTGTTGAGTCAACCAAAAAACCCTCCTTGTAGATTATGTGTCCTAATAGTATCTCAAATGGTGTAGCAAATATGCACTTCTTGATGTTCAAAGAGATACTCAACTATCTACACCATTCAAACATTAAGCGCAGATTGTCACAGTGATCCTTAACTAATCCATACACCATCCAATCATCTAAATATACCTATAAGAAGTTGTGAATAAATTCCTTAAATGCTTGGACAACTATGCACGAAAATACAACAGGCACATTTTTCAGACCAAAAGACATGATAGTATAGGTGAAGCTACCCCATTCAGTAGTAAATGTAGTCTTCTCCTGATCCTCTGGGTAATTTGAACCTGATGATACCCAGAGAACCCATCTATAAACAAATATATTTCACACCTTGCAACTCCTTCTAGTATTTCCTTAGTGAATGGCGTAGGGAATGGATCAATTACACATGCAACATTTAGCTCCCCGTATTTCACGCATATTCTAATCCATCCATCCTTCGATCCGATCGCCATTGGACTAATCCATTCGACTCATCAAGGGCTTGATAATGCCAGACTTCAACATGTTATCAATCTCTTCTTTGACCTTTTCACATAAATTGGGGTTCATTCTGTAGGGTCTCTTTCTAACTGGGCATGCACCCTCTTTAAGCTTTATCTTCATCTCTCCTAATTATTCATGCACGCCTTTAAGTTCATGGTACCCCTAGGAAATAGGTCCTAGTAGTCCCTTAGTAACTCTATGATTTTTTCCACTTCAGATTTTGACCAATAGTCTCCAATTATGGCTTCCTTAGGCTCAATATCTGTTCCAATATTCACCCACTTTGTCTTCATGGGTTCATGATAGGTACGCGTGGTCTTATCCACACTGTCCAATACCTCGTGCCTTCTGTTGAATGGTTTACATCCAGATTATCTACTTCTTCATCATCTACTAAGTAGACCATTTTCCCTTCTCTTTCTCAAGGCAAGTGCGTTGAAGTAATGTTACATCGGCCTCTAGTTCTTTATCAAGATGTGCTCCTGAGTCCTCTTTATCTAATAATTCCTGAAGGATTTCTTCAGCCTTGGCACTATCCCCCATAGTTAAGCACTTGATAACTTTTAATGCTTCTTCCACCGGAGGATTTGTAGAGAAGAAGTCAAACGTCTGGACCATTCCTGCAATTAAATTCTACCAATTTCTAGTTTCTCTATGGAGTTCTACATATACATACCAAACACGCGCGTAGCCTCAGTAAAGTGGAATATAAGCTGGTGCACCCATAACAAAGGTGGTAAAGCTTCCGTCCTTCTATCCGAGTCTCTCCAACTTCGAATGTGGTGCTTGAATAGGTTGATTACCGTGATAATTACATATTTGTGTAGGTGCATTTCTCCTAAAGAACCTAGTAGTAAGAGCAATCCCAATTTCATTCCATTCGACCAGATTATCCCTGTGGACCACCCACTAGTGTGTTGCTATCCCACGTAGTGTATATGCTAGCATATTTCTTCTCTCCAAGTGGATCTATCCATTTTTCTTCCATGGCGCGCATGAATTCTATGGGATCCCCTTCTCCTATGTAACAAGGTACCAAGTTGTTACCTATCCTCTTGACATAACGTGGTTTTGTGCCTCAAGGGAATATGCTCTTTACTTCACACCCTACTAACTCATAAGTGTTATGAGCCCAATTATCACAAGAAACACTTGTAGTATCGCTAATAGATTGTGCATCCTCCCACTAAATTAGTCCTTCTTTGGTTAGTTCAATCATCTCTAGATCTCGGATGGCACGTACATAAATCCTATTCAAATCTTCTTCACTTAAGGGCTCAACATAGGGCACAAAATTTCCATCTGTTAAAGGGATAATAACCCTTTCCTCTTTATTTTCAAAACTGATATAACCCTTGTTGAACCGAAGATCAACATTATTTGCATAGCACCAAGGATGCCCCAATAAAGCTAGAAAGATATTTGATTCTACCGGTGCCAAAACTTCAAAGTCTTGGTGAACTTTTATCCTTGTAAGGTAATGGATGCATCTTTCAAAACTCCTATGGGAGTGGCCTTAGTCCGATTAGCCATGAATAATACATTAGAGGATGGCTGTAATGGGGTCTTCCCATTTGTACCCATGCATCTAAGGTAAGAACATTGACTTGTGCACTGTATCAATCAAGTATATTACTCAATAACCACCCATCCACAACAACATTCAGAGTGATTTCCTTGTCATAATCTAGGCTATGAGGAGGGAGATTTACATGCAGGATCTATTGTCCAGGTCTCAAGTACTTCCATGCGGAGTGTTCCCTTTTAACCAACTCCCTAATAGTGGAACGATGTTTTCCTAGTGCAACATTTTACACACTTCTCTCAAGTTATCGATATCATTTTGGACCATCTCTCGATACTTTATTTTACTCTAAGTGTTATTTCTCACCCTGAAGATTCCTTAGAACTTTCATGGTTTCTTGGTAAGCCTCCTTCGATAGGCAAGATATGGGTATCTTGTGCATGGAGAACCTCATCCTTAGTGATGGTAGGCTTCTGTTGCAATGCTTCCCTGGCACATGTTTCCTCAATGCGGGTCATGATCTTAACTTGTAGTGCCTTAGATTCTACTTCCATCTTGGGCATCCATTGATTGTCCACAACGCATTATATCCTAACCATCCCTACGCCTTTGTTTTCTTTTTTATGTTGCTTACTCAGATGCTCATATAAGTCAGGCACTATTCATAGCTATGGTTCTTTCCACATAAATAATATGTAATATTTTGATGACATTCGCGCCTATAGTGATCAGGATATCTACATGTATAGGATGTTTCACGAGGAAACTCACTTCTTCCACCACCATGACCTCGTCCTCTGAATCCACTGCAGTATCCTTGACCTCTACCATGACTACCTTCAAAATGATCCTCATTCCAATCATAGTGTGCATGATTGTGCTCCTGGTCCTGATGCTCATTCTTTCCCTTAGATTTATCTAAAACTCATGTTTTTCGTACACCAATATCTATAGCATCATGGATCTGTCCAATCAGCCGACAGTCCTCTCGTGTCATGAGTCGTGGACCTGCAGATTTTTAGTAGCTTGAAATGTTCTTCCTTATCACGTGTTGTAATAATGGGCAGTGGCTAGCATCATGGTTTAGGTGGCATATTTCACAATCCATCAATAATGGGCGTACTTTTCTGTGAGGGAAACTATCCTTTGTGTGACCTTCTACTTCATAATCTATGCACCAAATCCTTGTGCATGTCTCATGAGCTGAATTCACTGATAGCTTCTCCATTTTTGCCATTGCTACTATTTGTGCTTCTAAAAAAGGGCTCTCCCTCGTATCTATGCTTCCAACTACTCTCTTTGTGCAAGGTGCTTCAAGCACTTCATGTGGATCAAGTATATATCTTATGTGGTAATGCCCTCCTAAATGGGGTAATCATGCCCCTAAAAACCATTGTGCATGTTGGTGCACGTATGTCATAAGAAAGCTTTGATAACGAAGTTTTAAATCGTGCATCATACTCCCTAACACTTTCAGTAGCGCCTTGTCTAATGTCCTTGAGCACACTTATACTCTACTTTGCTAAAACTCGGGAATATGAAACTCTTTGAGGAATGCATCCTTTAAATCCGTATAATCTACGTAAGTCCGATCAGTGGTCAAACTTTTTGTACCAGCTATGTGCACGCCCTTGTAAGGTAGTAGCAAATTAGCTTGCCCTACGCTCGAAGTTGTGATTCTTTTTGTGTGCCACTGTATTTCACACATGTGCACATGTTCAGCAACATCTTCTATGCCCCTATATTTTGGAAGGCGAAGATACATTCCCATGTAAATATTTTGGGGTTGGTGCGTACCTTGCCCACCTGATCCAGAACCTCATGGATTTCCCCTACCTCCGAACCACCAAATACACCTGAACCAAAGCTACCTATGCCTCCTGATCCTAAACTGTAGCTAGAATAGGTCCTGTAGACATACTCCCTTGTGCTCCAACAATAGTACCATACTGAACCCCTATGGTATGTGAAGTAGTTCCACTTCCAGAGGTGAATTTCTATGTGGACGATGCACCTGAAAAGACACCTCCAAATAACAATGAAGTCGTATTCCCTACCATTGATGTGTTTTCTCTCTTACTTCCCAAACTTGCTTGTTGATTACTTGTCATACTAGATACTAGAAAACCAAGTGCAAGGGCTAGGTGAACATGTCAATTTAGATGTGCATCTGCGGTGCAAGTAGTCTCTACTAGCGCGCTTCTTCATAAGGCCAAGGGGGATCCCTATCATGATTTCCAAGATGGGGGAATTCCTGATGCTCTGGATCCACATCTTCTCCGTGAGCTTCAAATCCTTCACAAGCCATCTGTCTCCTTAACGTCATGCTTTCAAAAATGGTACGAGGCTTCTCTATCTCCCTCTCGTGTGCCTCATTATACTTAAGCTGCCTTTCCTCTCTTTACCTTTCTCGCTTTGATAGGTATACCATCTTTCACCAATCCTATTCTTGCCCCACTGCATATTGGGGCTTAGTTAGCCATTAGTTTACTTTTCGATTCAAGGTTACCATCGGGATCTTGATCTCCGGAGGAATGCCTTGTAGGTAAGCTCCCCTGGATATCGTAAGAACTAGAAATCAGCTACTTACGGACACGAGTAAGTGGAAATTGAGTATTCCAAGATATAGTTATTCAAGACACCACAAAACCACGTATCCCCACTTGAGTCCAAATCAGATCAACATCATAAAGGGGCTGAAATCTTCTTGCATCCATACAAGTGCGCAATACCTCCAATTTTTCTTAGATGCATAAGCAATCAGCCACTGCATAATTCTACTAGAAAAAGCTCTCATATAAACTATAATACAAATTCTATTCCACCCACACACATGTGTTAAACACGAGATCTAGCGTTGAATCATCATGTGTATTCTTCTTCCAAATCCCATATCCATTCTTCAATACTTGCTAAGGTTAACCGGTATGTCTTCATTACAAACCATTCGAAAACAACTAAAAAGAGGTCCCACCAACTTAACCAATGATACAAATCCAATAAAATCCTAGACACACCTTTGGCACATCACTCACCTAAACCGAAGTTCTCACCCGAAGCACACAAAGGTACCAGGTCCCTCTTTAGGGTTGTTGTTGCGGGACGTTAGCATGATTGAAGACTTAAGAGATACATATAGTTTTGTTACTAACACATCATTCTACAGAGCATACCATATCTATACCTAATGTAAAGCGTACTTTAAACAATAATCATGATGAAATAAAGTACATGTAATATCCAATTACAGATAAGAATACACTCAGATTCAGCCAATATCCTCCATTATATTAAATATCATAAGTATATCGAAGTTTCACGATAATAACAGTAGTATGCGCATAATAGATTTAACAACATATCTCTATAAATATCTCTTCTCTGCATATATATCTCTATATATCGATCTCTTTTCATATATATAAGGGTGGGGACTTTCCCTTCACCACTTTATCAGTTCCTAAAATAGGTCGCATGCTATTATTAGCCACGTTCCTTTACAAACTAGCCACACATGTAAGTTTGCTAACAATAGACTACTGCTAGCTAACCGACGTGAGAAAATCTATTTCCATCCCGTGTCTATGCAAAGTTATTTTTGTATCCGATCCTCCAAAAATAGCTAATGCGTGGCACACACGTCTCTACCTCGTTTGTGTGCTCTACACACCATCTCTAAAAATAGACCTTCATGAGTGAAAATGGCTAAGTCCCAAAAAGTTGAACTCTATTTCACGCACGTGTTCTCCCTATCCATTGCGCTTTTTAATATGACCTACTTTCCTTGCAGGACTTCTTGTGTGCTTTCTATCAAGTGTTCTCTTATCAACATAATGGGTGGTGAATCTCTAAAATGGAATTTCAAAACGATAGTGAATTTCTAGAAAAATGTTTCACGAAAAGGTGATTTAGCGAGATCGTGTTTTCCAATGGTTTCACATAGATGGGCGGATGTTGGATGGTCATCTCTTTGCTAAGTGATCTAGGATCTATTGGGTGGAAAATCCATGTTGGATGAACAATTATAGGGAAAGCCAACCATTTCTTGGTTAGACGGACACCTAACTTGTGTTAGACGGATGTCCCTTCCTGGTAGGACAAACCTTGTTCGTCCAGATGGCCATCTCTTTGTGTTGGATGGTTGTCGCTTCCTAGTTAGAAGGACCTCATTCGTCTGGACAACTATCTCTTTGGATTAGATGGTTGTCCCTTCCTAGTTGGATGACCTAGTCTTAACCTAAACTAACCTAATTAAGACCTATAACTTGGTCCACATTCCACACCTATGACTAATTACTCCTCATCCGCACCTAAAACCAACTTCATAATGACTTGACCAAGCCCATGACTAATCCCCGGGAGAAAAGGAGGGAAAGTTGGCTATTTCACCAAAAATAGCCCGCTTTGACTGACCGATACCGGTTCTACTCGACGCCGCCGTCGGTTGCGTAACCGCCATCGGTTCCCTGTAAATGACCACTTCCAACCAAAAACAAAGGATCGGATTTTCATTTGATCGAGAAAAAGAGAAATCATCGAAAGGATCCAGATTTTGCTTGGCCGAGCAGAGACAAGTGAAGAAAGCAGGAAGAGTTTGCGAGAGAAGGACATCAAGCCCAAGACTGCAATTGAATAACCAGAGCCAGTAACACTCATCCGAGCATCAGAAGAGGAGATAACTCATCTTGGATTGTCAGATCATCCAACTTGGGTCCTGTCTTCATCATCACAGTCCTGAAACCTGCATCTGCATCAGGGACGAGTAAGTAGTGTTTTATATGTTTCTAAGCACCATTTTCTTGAACCTGTTGATTAATAGTAATCATAAGTTTATTCCTAGATCTCTACCAGTGACATCTTGCACTTAACCTTCACCCATACATCGATATTGCCCGAGAAGGCCATTTTACCACACTCGAGTCTTCCCTATCCTCCCATCATTCCCCTCGGCCATCCCCCAATCTTAATAACCCCAAAATCACCTTACTGACCAACCTCTATCCAGAAGCACTTAGATTGCTGACCCTACCGGTATCGTTTATCCCCTACCTGGCGGTGGTTCTCTAACAGTGGTCGGTTATCCGATGGCGTCGGTCTTTGTGACTTATACCCCAAAACCTTTTTCCGCCTTTTGCCACCTGACCTCGAGATCGATCTGGTTTATCCCTCTAACTCAACACTGGATGTATCAAGCGACCGATGTAGAACAAACAACGTGACGCTTTATTATTGATAGTTTAGCTCTATTGCTTTGTAACGAGATACCTAAATCGTGATTTTGCAATAGCTTTCTTTATTATCATTTGTGTTAAATCGTATTAAAAAGAGGCTGACCACCTTGAAAGGAAGTTTTATATTTCTGGGCCTAAGGCAGCTCCCTCATTTATTGTCTAATTAAAATCTGGTGGTCTTGTATTCTTACTTGCGGGTAGTCCTTCGAGACAAAAAGGAGTTCTTCGCGGTCGATCGATCTTTCTCTACGGTACGCGCACACCATCTCAACATTCAACGCAGGTATTCCTCCTAGCCCTAACCCTTATCTGTTTCTCAAAGGAATGATAGGATAGAAGCAAGTCTATTCTAGAGCAGAAACATTCCGTGTGCGAAACATTTTTTGCACGCCCGGTGGGACCCATTTCGGGTTTCTGTTTCTCTTGCTTGTTTTTGTTTTAGGAAGCATACTTGTTGTTGCTGTTTTTGTTATATTTAGTAAAGAATTTGTCTTGCTTTCCTAGTTTCGCATTAGTGAAAGTCATCTTATTTGCTTCATCGAATATCATTTTCGATTTGGGTTTTAAAACACGTGCATTACATTCTTGCTTGTTGTTTTCAATTCTAGTGAACATAGACTAAGTAACAGGTCGTACACGTGGGGGTGATTTCCACGGTATTGACAGGAAATTAATCTTACTTTCACTACACAACACATACCGAATCACTTCATAATTAACACAACAGCTCAAAACATCCCCCCTTTTCCATGGTATTCCTCGCCCGATTGAGGTAACCTTATAAGCCAAAACAAACTTGACATTCCCCTAAGTCTTTTGTTTAGGATTGACAGCATTCCGCGTATAAAGGCATAAGCCCACAATAATTAAAATTAACCCTAGGGTTAGTCTCTGGATTTGCGTGTGCATCTTGCTTGTTTTCAGTTCTGTTTTCTCTGTTATACACTATCTTCTGTGATCACCTTAGAACAATTTGATAAATGTACTGAGCGTTGTTAACAATCAAATCAGCGACTTCTTATATTTTCTTATACCGGTCTTATTACACGACATCGGTTAAGCGTGACCGCGTCGTCGGCTATAGTCTAACACGACATCGGTTATCGGGGCCGATATCGATTTTGTCTTTTCTGATTTCGACAAACCAGCAACCTACCAATTTCACCATTCTGAGTCTGTTTCTGTTCTTGATAGATTGAAACCCTACTGTGTACTCCTGTCCATGGTTGTTATCACTCGAAAGCAAGCCGCCGCCATGGTTTCACATGCTTGCTCTGTGCCTTTTCCTGAATCACCCCCTTCACATTCTATGGGGAACCCTACGGACACCAGTGAGGTTCCTAAAATTCCTGTGGGAGATAAAGAATTTGCCAAATTTCTGGATGCTAATCCTAGCGTTGTACAATACTATTTGTCTCATGCCCTTGACCGTACACTGACGGTCGACTCCTTGTTGGCATGCCTATCGGTATAGCTGCTCATTTAGCCCCTTCTCCGCTTTGATAACTCGCTTTGCCTTCGCATCCTTAGTCCGTCGCCTACCTCGGCGAGCTTTAGGGGTCCATACGGCCTGATTGGCTTTCCTTTGGTTAATCTTGGGCCCTGACATGTCATTACGCCATTGCTCCTACCTCGTCTCTCTTGCAATTTGTTAGTTCATGACTTGCTCTCTGCCACCTATCCACATGAGCTTTCCTTCTCAAGCTCCGCCCACCTTTTCATTTCCACACACATATCCGGTAACCTCAACAACTTATATAGGACATCCCTATTCGGTTGCCTCAACACATTCATCCTCCATACCTTATCAACATTTAACCCCACCATTGTCTAGCGGTGGCCCTTGGCCCAATTTGCCTCCGTTTACCACAACCACACCATCATCTCATCCAACTACTGATTTAATTAAACAAATGATGGACAAAATGCAAAATCTGGAGGCTTCTGTTTCAGGAAGTCGTAGCGCCTTGACATACGAGCAAGTTTGTCGGGAGCCCATCCACCCTTCAGTCCCCCTTCATTCATATCCTCCTCAATGGGAATTACCAAAGTTTACCCGTTTTAACAGTAAGGAGGACCCTCAACAACACTTGCGATCATTTAGACATGCCTGCTATCTGATTGCTCACGACGACGCTTTACTACTCCGCACCTTTCCCATGTCCTTATCAGGACCCGCCTTGGAGTGGTACAGTGCTTTAACCCAGCACTCAATCTTCTCTTTTAACCAGCTAGCCCAATCTTTCTTGGATCATTTCTCCATTAACATTGCCAAGAAAGTATCTATCACCGACCTCTATGCCATCGACAATTTGAAGATGAATCTATCGCAGATTTCGTTGGACGATGGCGGGGCCTTATCAACCAACTTACGTATGCCTTGCCTCAGACCGAACTTATCGAACTGTTTACGCGGGCCTGCGCTAAGCACATCTCTCCTACCCTCCAAATTCAAACTTTCCGTACATTTGATGAGGCCTTTACTATGGCTCGAAAACTAGAGATTCGAGCCTTAGAGGAAGAGAAATTGCGGTTGCGCAACAAAAACCCCACTTTCCGAACCCAAGATTCCACCAACAAACCTAACACCACCAATCCTCACCCATCGACTGCTTCGAAATCAAAAGGGGCTGTCCACGCGGTGATGGTCAAATCTCAAGCACCATCTAATACCCCACCAAAAACCACCTATAAATATAAAGCCGAGCCCATCAACTACACTCCCTTGGGAGAAACATATGGTGTGATATTGGAAAAATTGCTCAAAGCAGGAGCCATTACCTTACCTCCTGTTAAACCTCATTCCGGGTTTGATTCCACTCGCGCCATACCTTCTTGGTACAAAGAAAATGACTTACCGTAACTTCCACCGCGTGAAGGACACGGTCATGAGAAGCTGCTGAGATGTTGAAAAACATAGTGCGGGAAATGGTTGATGCGGGGGATATAGCCCTCGATAATCCTAACGCCCTGCTTAACCGAAATTTGAAAATATTCAACAAACCATTCCCGAATCATTCTTCTAATAGTAATCTAAACCAAGATATCTTAGCGAGGAGAGTGTTCATGAGATCCATGCAGTCTTCGATTCCCAACCAAAGACCTCTATCGAACAAATTCTGAATCAAACCTCTTCACTAACGCAGGAAATCGAACCCCCTTCCTCGCCATCAAGACAAACTGAAATCCTTGCCGTTCCTTTACCCATCAAGGAATTAAGCCCGAGTTCCCTTCTCTCACAAATGAGCCTTCTTATACCACATCCTTGCAAGGCGTGAGCGGATGTTATCTAATTTATCTATTTCCCAAACGTCTCCTTCTACCATTCTTGTTGTACAAGAGGAAGGCTCGCCACTTCTTTTGTCATCCTTAGACGAGAAACCTCTTGAACCGACATCACCACATTCTTTAAACATGACGGATCCTCTCAAACACGCCCTCCTACCTATTAGTCCTTCATCACCTAAATCTTTTCAGCAACCGGTTGACCTCTTAACGCCCATTGATACAGTGCCTCATATACCCCTTGTATCACACCCACAGTGGACCGGAATCACAACCCACCTTTCTTCCATACAAAAGTTCCTATTCACACGTGAGGACTGTCATTCCCCAGAAGATAGACAGGTCCTATGGGAGCGTTGAGTACGCCATATTCTACTCAAATGCAAATGACCGATCTGATGCCTCTACCATATACCCGAAGTGTTTTACGAAGCTTAAAATGCCTATGTCCTCATCTTCACCCCCTCATCTCTACCAAATACCTCATCCACTTCTATTAACCTAACCAAATCTTCCCCTACGCTTGGGACCTCACCCATACCTAGTCTAACACATCCACCTAAGCGGCTTGATTTATCTAAAAATAAAGCCGTCCATCCCATTAGGAGCAGACTCAATCTCCTCAATCTATGCCGTTAACACAACTAAAACCCTCGTCGTCACCTACCTTCCATATTGGGACCCCATCCCTCTACCTTACATCAATATATCATACCTCCTGCGTTTTCTTTAAGCGACCTCGCCTTACGTACCCATACAGAAATCAAGGGTATAACACACCGTCACCCCGCGTATCTGTCCACCTATCGACCTAAACAAATTCCATCATCAAAAGATTTGTTTTCTGTCACTCCTATTTCTCCGTGGTTGTTTTCTGATACCACATCATCTGTGGCCTCATCATCCAACTAGCTAAACATAGCTTCTGCGTCAAAGAAGCCACGTTTAGTTAAAACCCATTATCAAAACTCCTTGGCTAAACCACCACCCATACAAACCAACCATACCACGTCATCACCAGAATCGACCCAGTCAATAGCCTCATTTTCCTCTGACTTTGACCCACTCAAAGGGTCTTACGCCAAAATCCTTGCTATGTTGGTAGAGAATGCGACCATTTCCCTACCCCCACTTAGACCTTATGATCCATCTAAACCTCGACCTATAGGTTACGATGAGTCTAAAATCTGCGCTTACCACCGCACACCAGGACATGACGTAGAGGGATGCAAAGCGTTGAAAGCCATATTTTGTCAGTCACCTCTCTCAGATAGAAAAGTTAAGAAAGACAACTTACGAAGAGAGAGACCTTTAGCTTCAATTCCCTCTCCTATACCACCTGTCCCCGCCTCACCAAGATCTATCATTATTACAGCCCCACCTCTCGAAAACCATGACCTATCCCTACCATCTTCCTCCTCTCGTATTCACGAGATCAATATGATTAGTGTTGTTACTCGAGGGAAGAAAAACAATGGGAAAGCGAAAGAAAACACACCTGCGGCATCTCTTTCTCCGTCCACCATCCCGATTGCACCACCACCTAAAGTGGTTATTCGCGGACCCGCCTATCCCGTCTCTAATGGCATTGCCCACCGAACTATGATCAAACAGCTTCACCAATCACCTGTAAAAATGACATTGTATGATCTCATTCAGACTTCTGAATCTCATCGACAAGCTCTCGTTGAAATCCTTCAAGGGATAGAGGTTTTACCTAATGAAACCTTTCCTGTTACCTCTATTCTAACACCCAATCACGTTGCTTCGCTCACCAAACAATCTATCTCCCCAACCACTTCTGTCTCTGCAAGCCATTGCTGTCAGTTTCTCGAAGATGAAATTATCGACTTTGGTGCCGAAGATCCTGACCCTGCTCTTTTCATCTCAGCGTACGTTCGGGATATTCGGGTACGTCGTGTTATGATTGACGGGGGCGCTAGCCTAAACATCATCTCTTCAAAAGCCTTCCAACAAATGAATATCCCTTCTAGTTGCATGTGTGCCAACCCCATCATGTTGCGATCATTCAATGATGCTATTACTTCTACTTTAGGCACCGTGATCCTTAACATTCGTGTAGGACCACGTACTTTACCCGAACTCTTCTATGTCCTTGAGGGAGAGTTCCAATACAATATGTTGTTAGGCCGCCCTTGGATCCGGGCTATGGGATGCGTTCCCTCCACTTTACATAGATGCATAAAATTTGAGTACGAGGGGAAGTCCTACACCGTAAAAGCTGATCCTCCCCCCTTCAAAACTTGCAATATGTTGTATCGCCCTAATGATGTGCTTGTACCCAGTCAAGACACCCATTCATCAACCTTGACCATCCACTTCAGCGCACCTACACCTTGACCAATGAAACCATCGTTCAAATATTACTTCCTTTCCCACGAGATAACATCCCAACCTCAGACCCCTTAGTAGATGTTTTTCAATGCCTTACTGTTTGGGAGTACGCCTATATAACGTTAGCTCTTTCCATACCCCCGCGAGAGTATGGACGATTACATGCACATCCCACCTACGACCGTCGCGTGGGAGGTAATCTCTTACGGACCACCCCATTGCCGCACCAACCTAACGTATGGGGGTGTTGACGCATCCTCCATTACCCCTGAACCTCCTCTTGGTGTGGTTCCCTCGATCCGATTTTCAATACTTGACAAATCGTCGTTTTCACCCTCACCTTCTTGACTCATTTGTGCTTGGAAAGGCTTTGGTTTTGGTCTTTATGAACAAGGCCGACATACACTCATTCCGTGACTACACGCAAACACAATGATCGCGGTGGTCTCGGTTTTCTGAAACACCTACACCGGAGAAACCTCGTGTCAGTTGTATCCTGGAAGATGACGACGTCACCCCTACCAAACCATCATCACCCACTTTGCCATCATCACCCACTGAGTCGATAGACACTGAATCTATCCCTCCTAACTTTTTTTTTTTCATAAATGCTATCTTCATAGGTCCTCTCACTTATCAGCGCGATAATGAGGACCCATCTTCTCTCTTCCCCTTACGTATCCGGACATGATCGAAGAGGATTCACCTTCGATTAATGTTGTTGAGTGCGGGATGAGCGACTCCATCCTCACTTACCTTGGGCGGATGACTCCTATATCAACGCGCCTTACCATCTGAAACTCAAACCATGTTGAATGAGTCGACTATAGAAATCAACATCCACACAGAGGAGGATCCTCACATTGTGAAGATCGGACAATCCCTTAACACATCAGAACAAGCCGCCTTTACTACCTTTCTCCGTACCCACAACCAAGCTTTCGCTTGGTCCTACGCTGACATGCCAGGAATTGATCCTACCATTGCCATCCATAACATCACCCTAAACCCCGATTCCAAACCAGTCAAACAAAAACTGAGAAAAATGCATCCACGCATTGCCCTCTTGGTCAAAGAAGAGCTTCAACGACTTCTTTTTGTTTCCTTCATCTTGCCTATTGACTATCCTCAATGGATTTCTAACATCGTACCTGTCACTAAAGCGACGGGGGGACTTCGGATATGCACGGATTTCCGAGACCTTAACCTCGCTTGCCCCAAGGATGACTTCCCCCTCCCAGTATTGATCAACTTGTTGATCTCACTGCATGAGCCATGAAATGCTTTCTCTCATGGATGGCTTTTCGGGATACTGATCAAATTTTGGTAGCCCAGTAGACCGATCAACATAAAACTGCCTTCATAACTCCTTGGGAACCTTACATTATCGTGTCATGCCATTTGGCCTTAAGAATCTTTGGTGCGACCTATCGGTGGGCTATGACTTACATTTTCATGACATTATGCACACTATCCTTGAGGATTATGTCGATGATCTTCTTGGCAAATCTAAACATCGCGGTGAACATCTCGATGTTTTAACCATTATTTTCGATGCTTTGTTGTTACAATATTGGTCGGCTTGACCAAAGAAATGTGTCTTTGGTGTTCTTTGGGAAAACTTCTTGGCTTTATCGTCTCTTTGCGTGGCATTGAGGTCGATCCATCTAAAGTAAAAGCTATCCTAGAAATGCCCCCACCCAAAAACCTCAAACAATTGCGTAGTTTGCAGGGTAAACTTCAATCCATCCGGCGTTTCATCTCCCAACTCTCGGATCGATGTCAACCTTTCCATCACCTTCTTAAAAGGACATTGCCTTTGATGGAGTGAAGAGTGTCACCAAGCCTTTGAAGCTCTCAAATCCTATCTCTTGCAGCCACCCGTGCTTATTCCACCTCGGGATGATCGCCCTTTCTACCTTTACCTTTACCTTGCCCTTGACCATCTTTATAGGAGCCATGCTCGCACATCGGGACTCGACACGTCGAGAACAAGCCGTTTATTATATAAGTCGTACTCTCGTGGATTACGAGACTAGGTATACACATGTAGAAAAATTGTGCCTAGCCCTATCATTCGTAGCCACCAAACTCTGACATTACCTCCTGAATCACAAAACTTTTGTCATCACCAACACGGACCCCATTCATTATATGTATGCCAAACCACATCTAAACCAACGCATCGCCCGATGGCTTATGCTCCTCGCTGACCTCGACCTTGAGTTTGTACAATAGAAGTCAATCAAAGGACAAACTATTGCGGACCAACTTGCGGAGGCCCCTTTACCTAGGGAACAATTCACCAATTTTAATTTCCCCGACGAACTCATCGCCACTCTTTCACTCAGGGAAGAGTCATATCAAATGACCCTCTTCTTCGATGGATCTAAATGCCAGTGCGGTGGAGGAGCCGGCGTTGTTCTCATTCCTCTTGACGCTGAACCTATGCCTCTTTCATTCCGGCTCGATTTCCCCTGCACTAATAATACAGTGGAATACGAGGCCCTTGTTTTGGGTCTCCAGGTTGCGTTACACTTAGGTGTCAAATCTATTAATATTTTTGGCGACTCTCAATTGGTAGTCAATCAAGTTATGGGCATCTACCAATGTAAGAATGAGGAACTTCAAAAGTACAAACATTACGTGGATTCACTTTTGACCTCATTTACTCGTTATTCTATCCAGACCATTCCCCGCTCCACTAACAAATTTGCGGATACTATGGCTTGCTTAGCCTCGCAAATTCCTGCCTCACCAACTGACTCTGACATATTCGTCTTGGTCCAACAACTTTTTGCCCCATCCTACTCAGCCCCGGTTGTTTGTATGATAAATAATGTGTCTGCTAATTCGCAGGATACCTGGTACCACCAATTTCACGACTACCTTACAACCTCTGTTCTCCCACCTGACCTTACTAGTAACGGAAAACGTGCTTTTCTTAAAAGTGTTTCTCGTTATGTTGTCATGGGGGGACTCCTCTATAAACGTGGCTTTGATGGCATCCTCCTTCGATGTCTAACCGGCGCGGAGGTCACCTATACCATCCAACAAGTCCATGACGGCATTTGTGGTGGACATTTTAGTGGCCTTGCCGTGGCCAAGCGAATCCTTCGCCTAGGTTATTATTGGCCTACTCTTAATAACAACTTTACGAATATGTTAAGCGTTGTGTTATGTGTCAACAACATGCCAACCTTCAACATACTCCTAGCCATCCGCTACAGGTCGCACGAGATCTTTGGCCTTTCTCATAATGGGGTTTAGACCTTATTGGTGAGATTCACCCACCTTCTTCACAACGTCACCGTTGGATAATCACAGCAACTGAATATTACACAAAATGGGTGGAGGCCATTCCACTCATTTCAATCAAAAAAGAAAAAATTGTCGAATTCGTTAACCATCACATTATCTGTCGTTTTGGTATTCCTCATCGCCTAATAACAGATAATGGTAAATCTTTTAAAAATAAGTTGTTACAAGACCTTTGTGACAACTTTGGTATCAAACTTAGTTTCTCATCACCTTCTTATCCATCCAGAGGCCAATGGTCAAAGTTGAATCTTCTAATAAAACCCTAACCAAAATCCTCATGAAAGTTGTCAATGAGTCAGGAAGAAGAAATTGGCATGATCACATTCCCTTTGCCCTTTGGGCTTATCGTACTAGCATTCGTACCTCCACTAATGCCACACCATTTTCTTTGGTATATGGTAGTGCAGAAATTTGTCTTGCCTCTCGAAATACAAATACCCTCCCTCCGAATATCTCTTCAGGATATTCTCACCAACGATGATTTCCGCCAAGAGCGGTTAGCCCAATTAGAGCTTCTTGACGAGCGTCGTCTTACGGCTCTTGATCACCTTCAAATCTACCAAAAACGCATCAAGCGTGCTTATGATAAGCGACTTCATGAGCGTACCTTTAAGGTTGGTGATCTTGTCCTCAAAGAGAATCAACATGTAACCAAACTAGAAAAGAGCAAACGTGGAAAATTTGCTCCTAATTGGATTGGGCCTTACATTATCACTCACACTTATGGATCGGGCACTTATCGTTTAGCTTAAGCAATGGTAAGCTTTGAGCTGAGCCCCTTAATGCCTTGCATCTTCGACCATTCTACATTGTTGAAATTAGTGTTATATCACTTCTTATCTACCTTACGCTCGTCCCTTGAGCTCCTTTACCACCGCATACACTTTGTTTCCTACATCTCAAAATCAAATCAAGCTCACATGGTTTGATTATCACCTCCCCCTTAAAGATGCCTTCCCCTTTTAGTCTAGTCCATGACTTCAAAGTATCAAAATAACACATTCTTAATTAAAACACTTATGGGATTTTCTTGAGTCAAACTTCCTACAAAAACTAGATGCTTTATGCCCAACGGACATCTAGACCTCTAAATTATACAATATTTGCTCCTTGAAGGACGGCTATATGCCAAACTATTGCTACTATTATATATATTGCTCCCCAGAAGGACACTATACATAAACACACGCGCATCTGCTACTATAAATATTTGCTCCCTTGAAGGACAGCTATACAGTCAGCCTTTATCGAAGCTTCTCGCATTGATCAACTTCGTGAAGACCTCAAGAACAACAAAATACATATCCATGTAGACTTCCCATCATCGATCGGTCTATATCGGCAAAATAAAATAAAAATAAAAGTAGTATTTCAAAACACTTTTGAGTCATGGACTTGTCTATTTAGGTTTGGTTCTCTTTTGTCAGAATAATCATCTTATAATAAGTTCTCTGCACCCTCGCCCACATCAACCACCTCACCTCACCATTTGTCAAAGCAACAAAACTCAAGGGACGTGACGTATATCCGATATATTGTGATTATACCACTCTTTTCACCTATCGACTTCTCGCCTATGCAAGGTACCTAGGGATTCAAGCTCATCCTACATTAATATGTGGTTTGTTTAGCTCTCCTCAACTATGGGACACTCTTGCCTCTTTTGCTCGGCTCTAGGATTGTGTGTTGACCTTAATCAGGACACGATTCCCCACTACTTGGGTATGCTAACTTTCGCTTTACCCTACCAACACCAACAACATTACCCTACCACCATCAAATTTTTACCAACCAACAAATTGCCTAACCATACCTAAATTGCCTGAATTCACCTCTCCCTGGTCTTAAGGGAGAACTACATCGGTCTGAGGCCCTTCCTTGCTTTGTGCAATGGGCTATGTAGGCAGCACTTAGGAGACATGGGGTCTCCCAAGGTTAGCTCGACCATCCCCTACCATACCTTATCATGTGTTGTCAATATAAATATTTTTCGTGTATTTCTATTTGCCAACGTTCATCTTTATCCTTTAAAAAAAAAAAAAAAAAACAAACAAAAACAACATTTAAAACACAACCATTCTTATTATTATCATCACTCAAAAGAACATACATATTTAGTTTTATTTTAGATGTTAAACAAATACATCTTCTCTATCATCGACTCATAGGTCGGCATCCTTATTTATTCTTATATTCCTATGAAATTCACTAGACCCTTGCACCTCCTCCCGAATCAGGTGGTGATCGTGATCGTCGATGCCCCTCAGTGGGCCTCTCCATCCTCAAAGGTGCCACTGCCATTGGTTCCTCCCATTGATCCACCAACATCTCCTGTAACATACGAATACGTCCTCTCGCGTGGAGGAATCTTGCCTCCAGTCTCTCCACTCGTAACTGTGAAGCCTCTAACAATCCCATTGTCTCATTCACCTGTGTTTGAAGCTGGCGAGCCAAATCCTGTAGACGATCTCTCTCGCTGTAATCACAGCTATGTCGGGGCACTCACGTGCACCTCGCAGCTCTGCTACCCACCATACTCTATACGCCTCTGTCGTTCCCGCATCCATAACCCTACGATCGGCTGCTTTATCTCTTGGCCCTTCTGGAGGTGTAGGCCGGGGAGGTGAGAATCGTTGCCTCGGCGTCGATCCTCATGTATGGTCTATATGTCATAGGAATATCCTGAATGAACCCAAATTGTCGCCGCACGCGATCTAGAGGAATCCTCTCGTACTCACCGGCCTATGCCCTGCGATCCACCTCAATCGCTCTACACCCCTCAACTCCTCAGCTATGTGCTCTGTCACCATATAGTTCCGTCGGCCTCAACAAATATCATGCAATCATCACCATCTCCCATACTTATCTATAATACTCGATGTCATCTATCACGGCACAGGATCTAAGCTTCTTGTTGCATCGGACCCATAAATCGAATCCCAACCTTTGCACTCCTGCCTCTCCCGACTCAATGGGTCGGCCTATTGGACACACACAAACAATATGCTCATAGGCCCAACAATGTAATAAGTACGAACAATCCAGTGTCGTCCTGTGTTTTCGCTTGCATGCCCATAAACCCCTATATAACTCTGCCAGATATGCGGGTGCCCATGCGAATGTCACGCTCATTTCTATCATTTCCCAAATAACACTCATCAATGCTTTGGGAAATCTTCCACCTTCGCCCTCGCGATGCATAATACCCTACCGCTATCATTAATAGCACGGCTTGACCTTGTTTCCTCGGGGTGTGTTGCATACATTGTACCATACGTAAATGATAAACCTCGTTGTGTCAAATCTCGTGCGGTGACCCAAATCTGTTATTATCGCTGCCCTTGTATTTGGCAGCGCTTTGATACACTATTTTTCCTATCATTGGGAGTCTCGAAATCTGGAACACATCTTCCAAAGTCACTTCATCATCTCCTGTTGGTAGATAGAAGGTATTCTTTTCTGGATTCCATCTCTCAATCAACGCCTGCAACATAGCATGGTTACGCGCGATTCTTGAATAATAGCGGATTCCACTTAACCCCAACCGATTTATCAATGCCCATTCGGTGGTGTTACATCCGCTCGGATTAAGTGACAACACTGTTTGCGCAGTATCATTCATCCTTAACCTTGCTTACGCTGCATACATCAAAAGCGACACATAATTATTCAAAAGAACAAATCTCTACGGGTTTTTTCTCAAAATGCGGAAACCCTTACGGTGGCCGATAAGCGGTTATGCATAGCGATACGGTTTGATAACCGATCGGTTACTATAAGCGATACCGGGTCTTTGTCAAAATATACCTACCACCTACTTAAAAGCATACACCTACGATAATTATTTTGCCGTTTACTCCTATTTATACCTAAAAACATACATACCCACCCTGTTTACCTACCCCGTAGCACTCATACCATCCCTGACCCTTGCCTATCACCTTTTTTCTCATCTTTACCCACTTACACTTCTTTCATCCTATTCTAAAACACACGAGAATCAAATTACAACCAAACAATTTACCTCTCGGGATACGGCGGCTTGGGGCGGAACATGTCTTCCCCCTCGTCCTGCTCTTTGGATGCTTCTCCTCGTTGACCATGTTCACCACCCTCTTCAAATATAACTTGTCTTTTACGCCTTCTGAATCTCAGCCCACGCTCACTTCACTGTCTCTTTCCTCCTTATCACTCAAATTCTTTCATCACGATTACTGTATGCTTAGCGATTGTCAAATAGCGTCGCATTCGCATATTTAACTTGTTGCATGACTCTAAAAATAAGAATGCTAAAAATAAGAACTTAAGTTGCCAACCCAGCAGTTCTATTTTTAGGAAAATAATTCTTTCATAACCGATATCGGTCATATAGCTACCGACATCGGTTACATAACCGATATCGGTCATGTCCCCCTGTTGCTTAAACCTAAGCCTTTTTTTCATTTTTGCAAATTTTTGTGGCGCCCGTCCCTTTTTCCTGCATGAACAACACCATTATCCATATTTTTCATTAAATCCATATCTCATCACAATTTCATCAACATCATCTATCTATCTTACAAAAACACCAAGCCATCAACAAACGATATCAAAAACCATCAATCTATACACCATTTGAATCCAAATCATGATTTCTACATACATTGATTTCACAAAACCAGCGACAAAACATACAACATTTCATAACACAACATGTCAATTAAACTCATCATCTATATACATACATACATCCCATCAACAAAAGACATCAACATCATTAATATATAACACCATGTAAATCAAACTCATCATACATTAAATATCACAAACCATTTTCAAAACACTTAACACATTTTTACGCACAACATGTGGGTCAAATCATCATATCTATATATATACAAAGTTTCAAATATACAATGTGCCCTGCATCGGGGCCTCTGTGATCTCATAATACAACAAAGCCGGCACGCAGGCCGCAATAACTGTCAATAATCTCGACTCGGCTCGCAGGCCGGTCTCTCATATCAAAAACATACTCGGCTCGCAGGCCGGTATCCACTGTACAACCCGTACTCGGCTCGCAGGCCGGTATATACAATAAATGAATGAATGAATAAATGAATACATAATATCTAGGCACGCAGGCCTCTATAAACATAGCCGGTTCGCAGACCGGTGCCCATATCCAATGAACCAATACAAAAATATGCAGGGACCCCTCAGCTCTCTCCACCAGCCCTCTGCTGCTCTGCTGCTGCTTGGTCCACTGTCTTTGCCTCTCGCCTCCTGCCTGTCACAGACCCACCGGCTGTGGCTGCACCTCCCTGAGATCTCTGGCTCCGAGAGGTCTCTGCTCTATGTGCCGCATATGGCTGATAATCAGCCCCGGTACCATCAAGAATATCCTGATAGTACCGGGCCTCCGCTCTAGCCTCCATATAACGATCTCGAGCCACCGTAGGTGCTGGGGCTGGTCCCCTGACTCCTACTACCAGTGCCCCATTGTGTCATGTCTTTGGTGCTTTGGTGGTGCACTGTGCATTGTGTGGTGGTGGTGGTGTGGTGGTGCACTGTGCACTTTGTGTCTTGTGCTTCATTTGGTGTCTTGCTGGGTGGTGTGTACTGTGCACTGTGCACTGCACAGCACTGGGCTAGCTGCCCCTATAAGACACCTATACTGTGCTGTGTGGTGACAAGCTGCCCTAATAATAGCTGTGCACGCCCTCAGGCTGGTCCTCTCTCTCTAACATTGCTTAAAGTCAGGTGTGCATGCGGGTGTGCTTTATCCTCGTAGACTCTCTCTCCGGCCCACCAAACCAAAAATGCTCCTGTGCAGCCGGCATCATCTACGGTATCATCTGCAGGCCTCTCAGCAACCCAATCTGGGTCCACGGGCTGTGGTGCAGGCAGTGGAGCCTCTACATCATCCCTCAGTGCAGGGAAGCGAGGTGGCTCATCCTGTCGTAGCCCCATCTGCTGCGTACCCTCTCGGGGGTATCCTCTCATACTCTCCGGCCTCGTCCATTATCCGAGAATGTATCTTTGGATCCATTGCAATTGTGTGCTCGGGCTCCTCCGTGCGGGTGATGACCTCTATAAGGTCTCCATACAATATCTAACGCTGTCAAGCCCTCTAACATATGTTATAATAAGTGACGTCCCGCCCTGAAAGCCTTGCTCGTGGTGGCCCACGACCCCCTGACCACCTCACGAAAGCCGTATCTATAGATGACTGTGGCCCTGGCTTCTTTGGGGCAGCCCCTCTTGGTCTAATGCATATGATATGCTCATATGCCCATGAGTGTAGTAAAAACGTCGAGCAAATCCCGAATCGCGCCTCATCGGCGATAGCCCCACTGACTCTCGGTATAAGCTGCCGGGTATCTTTGGTGCCCAAGCATAACATGTGTGCTCCTCCACCATCTCATGAAGCACCCCATAAGCGCCCCAGTGAAAGTGGCCTCCCTCGAGTACGGGAGGCGAGCGGAGGTGATCCGATCATCATCGGCATGGCAAGCCGTGTCTCATGGTGGTGGGCTCGGTACATATCCCCATACGTGATACTCGTCTTTGTGATATGTCGATGGCGCATTTGCATCCCCGAATACGTGTAGGATGTTGTCCATGGTTGTCTCGGCGTCGCACTGAAAACTGCCTCTCCATCGATGGTAATCGAAGGATGCGATACACATCCTCGATGTGATGGTCATCTCTCGAGTTGGGAGATGGAACACATTGGTCGGATCCCATCTCTCGATGAGGGGCGACCATCAAATTGTGATCCTGTCGATCATTTTCTGTATCCGCTGGACTCCATGAGTCCCACCTCGCGCATGATACCCCATTGCTGTGCTGCTGCGGACACGTGTGGCGCATCCGTCTCAGCGGTGGGGGCATCTTGTCTGCATCGTCATTTCTTGGCGTGCTGCAAAACCAACTCACTACATTAGCCCTACTCTCTATCACAACATCTACTTATCCCCTCTATACCCCTTTTTTTTTATCCCCCGACCACACCCCGACTCTCTAACAAACCCCTCTACCCACCTATATTCTACAATATCCCCCAACATCTTCACACCCAACACACCAAACCCAATCATAAACAACACCACACAACCCAACACGCCATCCCCAACAAGAACTTAACATCCAAAACCACCACAAAACGACGCAACAAAATAGAAAATCCTGCCTAGGGACCGGTACCGGTCACCCTTAACCGACCCCGGTCCCCTTTCCACCGACCGGTCCACCGAACCACACGGTCACCCAAACCCGACCTACCCAAGAATTTCACGCGACCGATGCCGTCTTTTGCTTAGTGATCGACATCGGTCACTGGAAAATTCGAGCGAACCCGACGTGGCTACCCCCCCATTCCTTTTTTCCTATTTTTCTCCTCTATACCCACCCAAACACCCTAAAAACCTACCCACCCAGCTGCCTTGGCCTATTTAACCTATCTACCCTCTCCTTTTTCAAATAACTTCCATTTATTAAGTATTTTCTAAAAATCTAGCATTCTACCCAAAACCCAAATACAACATAATATAATCAAATCCCACAATGAGGGTTTGAACCTACTGGTATGCGATGACACGTCGTCGTGGTGGGATGGGGTGGTGGTGGTCATTTGGTCAGCCCCTCCTGCTCCTCCTGGCTGTGCCATAGCTCCACCTCTCCTCTGCTGGGTCCTCCACCAATCAACTGCTGCCTCCTACTCACTCGGGCCCACTAATCACTCACTCCTCCACTCAAATAGCACCACCTCAACCAACAAATGCTCCAATCTCAATAATCCACCTCGAGACATGACCCAAATCGGTTTTCAAATTGCAAATGTGACAATGACAGGCCGTATTTTTCTTTTTATAGGTTTTTGACCTATAACCGATATCGGTTTTATTATGCCCTAAGGAACCGGTATCGGTCCCTAGCGATATCGGTCATAGATAATCGACATCGGTTTTATTCACTTTCCCCCAATTTACGCCCCTTATTTACTAATCACCCTTTCTCTACCAACATCGCCTTTATCAACCTTTTCCAACCCTTTGTTAACCCATTTTCTAGGCCCCCAATTTGGCCGGCCAGGCCGCCATGCCGACTTATTTGGCCCGACCACGGCCGTAATAGACCAATTTTTTATTGGCCCGACCCAGGCCGTAACCTACCATTTGGCCCGACCCGGCGCGCCTTGACCAACCTATTTGGCCCGACCCAGGCCGTAACCTACCATTTGGCCCGACCACGGCCGAAAACCAATTTGTTAACCAACCTATTTGGCCCGACCCGAGGCCGCATGACCAACCTATTTGGCCTGACCCAAGGCCGTAACCTATTTGGCCCGACCCAGGCCGTCAACCAACCTATTTGGCCCGACCAAGGCCGTAACCTACCATTTGGACCCGACCCATTTGGCCATGACCAACCTATTTGGCCGAGGCCCAGGCCGTAACCATTTGGCCCGACCTAACCATTTGGCCCGACCACCGATTAATACCATACCCACTGATCAACGTTTTATTTTATCCATCCATCATGTACCTTTTTGTTCAATCGAGCTCACTGTTCGTGTTTTAGCATGATCGGGGTCCTTGACTTGATCGGTCGACCAACTTTGCCTAGACTTAGACCGTGCGTTTATCTCAACCAAACCAACCATTTGATCTTTGCCGAACATGCCCAAGCGTTCTGTACCTTACCCGTTATATACCCGGAGCTACTTCCTATGCCTTGGATACCGGGATTATATCACCCTTGTTTGGATAAACTATCGACCTTTGCCTATGAATTGCTTGTTTGCTCTTCAAATCATATACCACAGTCGCACTCTTTGCATTTCAACGTGCGTATGCTTCCTTGGACCTACCCCACCCTCTTACCATTATCTCAACACCATTTACCCTTTATCAACCCTATCCCTTCTTTCACATTACCTCAATCTGTGATAGATTTGAGGGGATTACCTATACCCTTACTTGGGGGTAACCACTTCTTATTATTGTCGGTGTAGCTTTACAAAACAAACTACACGACAACAAAAGGGCTAATGTAGACACCAAATTTGTGTCTTACGACCCCTTGTGACCCGCATCTCATTTCGCAACCTAACCTCATCACCTAAACCTTACACAATTATTTATTAATTACCTTATAATTAATAAATCCACATCACCATACCTGCCACCTCATTTTGCCACCTCATCATGACCTAGTCTTAACCCTAAACTAACCTAATTAAGACCTATAACTTGGTCCACATTCCACACCTATGACTAATTACTCCTCATCCGCACCTAAAACCAACTTCATAATGACTTGACCAAGCCCGCAACTAATCCCTCGGGAGAAAAGGAGGGAAAGCTGGCTATTTTACCAAAAATAGCCCGCTTTGACCTGACCGATACCGGTTCCTACTCGACCGCCGTCGGTTGCGTAACCGCCATCGGTTCCCCATAAATGACCACTTCGACAAAAACAAAGGATGGATTTTCATTTGATCGAGAGAAAGAGAAATCATCGAAAGGATCGGATTTTGCTTGGTTTGAGCGAGAGACAAGTGAAGAAGCAGGAAGAGTTTGCGAGAGAAGGACATCAAGCCCAAGACTGCAACTGAATAACCAGAGCCAGTAACACTCATCTGAGCATCAGAAGAGGAGATAACTCATCTTGGATTGTCAGATCATCCAACTTGGGTCTGTCTTCATCATCATCAGTCTGAAACCTGCATCTGCGCAGGGGACGAGTAAGTAGTGTTTCATATGTTTCTAAGCACCATTTTCTTGAACCTGTTGATTAATAGTAATCATAAGTTTATTCCTAGATCTACTACCAACAGCATACTAAACTTAACCTTCACCCATACATCCACGATATTGCCCAGGAAGGCCATTTTACCACACTCACGAGTCTTCCCTATCCTCCCATCATTCCCCTCAGCCATCCCCCAATCTTAATAACCCCACAATCACCTTGTAACCAACCTCTATCCAGAAGCACTTAGATTGCTGACCCTACCGGTATCGTTTATCCCCTACCGGCGGCGGTTCTCTAACCGTGGTCGGTTATCCAGTGACGGTGTCGGTCACTGTGACTTATACCCCAAAACCTTATTCCCGCCTATTTGCCACCTAACAACCTCAGATCCAGTCTGGTTTATCCCTCTAACTCAACCTGGATGTATCAACGACCAGTAACCGAACCAACAACGTGACGCTTTATTATTGATAGTTTAGCTCCTATTGCTTTGTAACGAGATACCTAAATCGAGATTTTGCAATAGCTTTCTTTATTATCATTTGTGTTAAATCGTATTAAAAGGGGAACTGACCACCTTCGAAAGGAAGTTTTATATTTCCTGGGCCTAAGGCAGATCCCTCATTTATTGTCTAATTAAAATCTGGTGGTCTTGTATTCTTACTTGCAGGTAGTCCTTCCAAGACAAAAGGAGTTCTTCGCGGTCGATCGATCATTTCTCTACGGTGCGCGTGCACACCATCTCAACATTCAACAGGTATTCCTCCTAGCCCTAACCCTTATCTGTTTCTCAAAGGAATGATAGGATAGAAGCAAGTCTATTCTGCAGAGCCGAAACATTCCGTGTGAAACATTTTTATGCCTTAGGTGGGACCCATTTGGGTTTCTATTTCTCTTGCTTGTTTTTGTTTTAGGAAGCATACTTGTTGTTGTTGTTTTTGTTATATTTAGTAAAGAATTTGTCTTGCTTTCCTAGTTTCGCATTAGTGAAAGTCATCTTATTTGCTTCATCGAATATCATTTTCGATTTGGGTTTAAAACACGTGCATTACATTCTTGCTTGCTGTTTTCAATTCTAGTGAACATAGACTAAGTAACAGGTCGTACACGTGGGGGTGATTTCCATGGTATTGACAAGAAATTAATCTTACTTTCACTGCACAACACATACCAAATCACTTCATAATTAACACAACAGCTCAAAACATCCCCCCTTTTCCGCGGTATTCCTCCGCCCGATTGAGGTAACCTTATAAGCCAAAACAAACTTGACATTTCCCCTAAGTCTTTTGTTTAGGATTGACATCATTCCACATCTAAAGGCATAAGCCCACAATAATTAAAATTAACCCTAGGGTTAGTCTCTGG
This sequence comes from Taxus wallichiana var. yunnanensis, assembly GCA_018340775.1. Lineage (NCBI taxonomy): Eukaryota > Viridiplantae > Streptophyta > Pinopsida > Cupressales > Taxaceae > Taxus > Taxus wallichiana. The sequence continues at coordinate 1,008,929,331 of CM031237.1, forward strand.
ATTTGCGTGTGCATCTTGCTTGTTTTCAGTTCTGTTTTCTCTGTTATACACTGTCTTCTGTGATTACCTTAGAACAATTTGATAAATGTACTGAGCGTTGTTAACAATCAAATCAGCAGCTTCTTATATTTTCTTATACCAGTCTTATTACACCGACATCGGTTAACTGACCGACGTCGGCTATAGTCTAACCGACATCGGTTATCAGACCGATATCGGTTACTATCTTTTACAGTTCCTGACAAACCAGCAACCTACCAATTTCACCATTCTGAGTCTGTTTCTGTTCTTGATAGATTGAAACCCTACTATGTACTCCTGTCCATGGTTGTTATCACTCGAAAGCAAGCCGCCGCCATGGTTTCACATGCTTGCTCTGTGCCTTTGCCTAAATCACCCCCTTCACATTCTATAGGGAATCCTACGGACACTAATGAGTTCCTAAAATTCTGTGGGAGATAAAGAATTTGCCAAATTTTTGGATGCTAATCCTATTTTGTCAATACTATTTGTCTCATGCCCTTGACCGTACACCCGACGGTCGACCCTTGTTGGCATGCCTATCGGATATAGCTGCTCATTTAGCCCCTTCTCCGCATGATAACTCCGCTTTGCCTTAGCGCATCCTTAGTCCGTCACCTACCTCGGCGGCTTAGGGGTCCATACGGCCTGATTGGCTTTCCTTTGGTTAATCTTGGGCTGAACATGTCATTACCAATTGCTCCTACCTCGTCTCTCTCTTATGTTGTTCCATTCATGACTTTCTCTCTGCCACCTATCCACTGAGCTTTCCTTCTCAAACTCCGCCCACCTTTTCATTTCCACACACATATCCAGTAACCTCAATGACTTATATAGGACATCCCTATTCGGTTGCCTCAACACATTCATCCTCCATACCTTATCAACATTTAACCCCACCATTGTCTAGCGGTGGCCCTTGGCCCAACTTGCCTCCGTTTACCACAACCACACCATCATCTCATCCAACTACTGATTTAATTAAACAAATGATGGACAAAATGCAAAATCTGGAGGCTTCTGTTTCAGGAATTTCGTAGCGCCTTGACATATGAGCAAGTTTGTCGGGAGCCCATCCACCCTTCAGTCCCCCTTCATTCATATCCTCCTTAATGGGAATTACCAAAGTTTACCCATTTTAACAATAAGGAGGACCCTCAACAACACTTGCGATCATTTAGACATGCTTGCTATCTGATTGCTCACGACGACGCTTTACTACTCCGCACCTTTCCCATGTCCTTATCAGGACCCGCCTTGAGTGAGTGGTACGGTGCTTTAACCCAAAGACTCAATCTTCTCTTTTAACCAGCTTAGCCCAATCTTTCTTGGATCATTTCTCCATTAACATTGCAAGAAAGTATCTATCACCGAACCTCTATGCCATCCGACAATTTGAAGATGAATCTATCGCAGATTTCGTTGGACGATGGCAGAGCCTTATCAACCAACTTACGTATGCCTTACCTCGGACCGAACTTATCGAACTGTTTATGCGAGCTGCGCTAAGCACATCTCTCCTACCCTCCAAATTCAAACTTTCCGTACATTTTGACGAGGCCTTTACTATGGTTCGAAAACTAGAGATTCGAGCCTTAGAGGAAGAGAAATTGTGGTTGCAACAAAACCCCACTTTCTCGAACCCAAGATTCCACCAACAAACCTAACACCACCAATCCTCACCCATCGACCTACTTGAAATCAAAAGGGGCTGTCACGTGGTGATGGTCAAATCTCAAGCAAATCTAACACCCCACCAAAAACAACCTATAAATATAAAGCCGAGCCATCAATTACACTCCTTGGGAGAAAAATATGGTGTGATATTGGAAAAATTGCTCAAAGCGGGAGCCATTACCTTACCTCTGTTAAACCTCATTCGGGTTTGATTCCACTCGCGCCATACCTTTTGGTACAAAGAAAATGACTTATGTAACTTCCCGCGTGAAGGACAGTCATGAGAAGCTGCAAGATGTTGAAAAACATAGTGTAGGAAATGGTTGATGCGGGGATATAGCCCTCGATAATCCTAACGCCTGCTTAACCGAAATTTGAAAATATTCAACAAACCATTCCCGAATCATTCTTCTAACGATAATCTAAACCAAGATATCTTAGCCGAGGAGAGTGTTCATGAGATCCATGCGAGTTTCGATTCCCAGCCAAAGACCTCCATCGAACAAATTCTGAATCAAACCTCTTCACTAACGCAGGAAATCGAACCCCCTTCCTCGCTATCAAGACAAACTGAAATCCTTTCCGTTCCTTTACCCATCAAGGAAGTAACTGCCTAGAGTTCCCTTCTCACAAATGAGCCTTCTTATACCACATCCTTGCAAGACTGTGAGCGGATGTTATCTAATTTATCTATTTCCCAAACGTCTCCTTCTACCATTCTTGCTGTACAAGAGGAAGGCTCGCCACTTCTTTTGTCATCCTTAGACGAGAAACCTCTTGAACCGACATCACCACATTCTTTAAACATGACGGATCCTCTCAAACACACCCTCCTACCTATTAGTCCTTCATCACAACCCACCTTTCTTCCATACAAAAGTTCATATTCACACATGAGGATTTGTCATTCCCCGGAAGATAAACAGTCCTATGGGAGCGTTTGAGTACGCCATATTCTACTCAAATGCAAATGACCGATCTTGATGCCTCTACCATATACCCAAGTGTTTACGAAGCTTAAAATGCCTATGTCCTCATCTTCACCCCCTCATCTCTACCAAATACCTCATCCACTTCTATTAACCTAACCAAATCTTCCCCTACACTTGGGACCTCACCTATACCTAGTCTAACACATCCACCTAAGCGGCTTGATTTATCTAAAATAAAGTTGTCCATCACATTAGGAGAGGCAGACTCAATCTCCTCAATCTATACCGTTAACACAACTAAAACCCTCGTAAATCCACGCTTACCTTCCATATTGGGACCCCATCCCTCTACCTTACATCAATATATCATACCTCCTGCGTTTTCTTTTAAGCGACCTACGCCTTCGTACCCATACAAAAATCCAAGGGTATAGAACACCGTACCCCGCATATCTCGTCCACCTATCAACCCTAAACAAATTCCATTATCAAAATATTTGTTTTCTGTCACTCTACTATTTCGTGGTTGTTTTCTAATACCACATCATCTGTAGGTCTCATCATCCAACCTAGCTTCTACATCAAAGAAGCCACGTTAGTTAAAACCCATTATCAAAACTCCTTGGTTAAACCACCACCCATACAAACCAACCATACCACGTCATCACCGAGAATCGACCGAGTCAATAACCTCCTCTTCCTCGACTTTGACCCACTCAAAGGGTCTTACGCCAAAATCCGTGCTATGTTGATAGAGAATGCGACCATTTCCATACCCCCACTTAGACCTTATGATCCATCTAAACCTCGAACCAATAGGTTACGATGAGTCTAAAATCTGCGCTTACCACCGCACACGGGACATGACGTAGAGGGATTCAAAGCGTTGAAAGCCACATTTTGTCGGTCACCTCTCTCGGATAGAAAAGTTAAGAAAGATAACTTACGAAGAGAGAGACCTTTAGCTTTAATTCCTCTCCTATACCACGTCCCCGCCTCACCAAGATCTATCATTATTACAGCCCCACCTCTCGAAAACCATGACCTATCCCTACCATCTTCCTCCTCTCGTATTCACGAGATCAATATGATTAGTGTTGCTACTCGAGGGCAGAAAAATAATGGGAAAGCAAAAGAAAACACACCTGCGGCATCTCTTTCTCCGTCAAACATCCGATTGCACCACCACCTAAAGTGGTTATTCGCGGACCCGCCTATCCCGTCTCTAATGGCATTTCCCACCGAACTATGATCAAACAACTTCACCAATCGCCTGTAAAAATGACATTGTATGATCTCATTCAGACTTCTGAATCTCATCGACAAGCTCTCGTTGAAATCCTTCAAGGGATAGAGGTTTTACCTAATGAAACCTTGCCTGTTACCTCTATTCTAACACCTAATCACGTTGCTTCACTCACCAAACAATCTATCTCCCCAACCACTTCTATCTCTGTACAGCAAGCCGCTGCTGTCAGTTTCTCCGAAGATGAAATTATCGACTTTGGTGCTGAAGATCCTGACCCTGCTCTTTTCATCTCAGCGTACGTTCGGGATATTCGGGTACGTCGTGTTATGATTGATGGGGGCACTAGCCTAAACATCATCTCTTCAAAAGCCTTCCAACAAATGAATATCCCTTCTAGTTGCATGTGTGCCAACCCCATCATGTTGCGATCATTCAATGATGCTATTACTTCTACTTTAGGCACCGTGATCCTTAACATTCATGTAGGACCACGTACTCTACCCGAACTCTTCTACGTCCTTGAGGGAGAGTTCCAATACAATATGTTGTTAGGCCGCCCTTGGATCCGGGCTATGGGATGCGTTCCCTCCACTTTACATAGATGCATAAAATTTGAGTACGAGGGGAAGTCCTACACCGTAAAAGCTGATCCTCCCCCCTTCAAAACTTGCAATATGTTGTATCGCCCTAATGATGTGCTTGTACCAGTCAAGACACCCGTTCATCCAACCCAGCCATCCACTTCCAACGCACCTACACCTTCAACCAATGAAACCGCCGTTACAAATATTACTTCCTTTCCCGCAGATAACATCCCAACCTCCGACCCCTTAGTAGATGTTTTTCAACGCCTTACGCTGGGGGAGTACCGCCTATATAACGTTAGCTCTTTCCATACCCCGCAGGAGTACGGACAATTACATGCACATCCCACCTACGACCGTCGCGTGGGGGAGGTAATCTCTTATGGACCACCCCATTGCCACACCAACCTAATGTATGGGGGTGTTGACGCATCCTCCATTACCCCTAAACCTCCTCTTGGTGTGGTTCCCTTCCAATCTGATTTTCAATACTTGACAAATCGTCGTTTCGCATCCCTCACCTTCTTGACTTTGTCTTGGAAAGGCTTTGGTTTTGGTCTTTATGAACAAGGCCGACATACACTCATTCCCGTGACTACACACAAACACAATGATCGCAGTGGTCTCGGTTTTCTGAAACACCTACAACGGAGAAACCTCGTGTCCAGTTGTATCCTGGAAGATGACGATGTCACCCCTACCAAACCATCATCACCCACTTTGCCATCATCACCCACAAAGTCGATAGACCCTGAATCTATCCCTCCTAACTTTTTTTTTTCATAAATGCTATCTTCATAGGTCCTCTCACTTATCAACGCGATAATGAGGACCCATCTTCTCTTCCCCTTCTATATCCAGACATGATCGAAGAGGATTCGCCTTCGATTAATGTTGTTGAGTGCCAGGATGACGACTCCATCCTCACTTACCTTGGGGCGGACGACTCCTATATTCAACGTGCCTTACCGTCTGAAACTCAAACCATGTTGAATGAGTCGACTATAGAAATCAACATCCACACAGAGGAGGATCCTCACATTGTGAAGATCGGACAATCCCTTAACACATCAGAACAAGCCGCCTTTACTACCTTTCTCCGTACCCACAACCAAGCTTTCGCTTGGTCCTACGCTGACATGCCAGGAATTGATCCTACCATTGCCGTCCATAACATCACCCTAAACCCCGATTCCAAACCAGTCAAACAAAAACTGAGAAAAATGCATCCACGCATTGCCCTCTTGGTCAAAGAAGAGCTTCAACGACTTCTTTCTGTTTCCTTCATCTTGCCTATTGACTATCCTCAATGGATTTCTAACATCGTACCTATCACTAAAGCGACGGGGGACTTCGGATATGCATGGATTTCGAGACCTTAACCTCGCTTGCCCCTAGGATGACTTTCCTCCCAAGTATTGATCAACTTGTTGATCTCATCTGGGCCATGAAATGATTTCTCTCATGGATGGCTTTTCGGGATACAATCAAATTTTGGTAGCCTCGGTCGATCAATATAAAAGCGCCTTCATAACTCCTTGGGAACCTTTGTTATCGTGTCATGCCATTTGGCCTTAAGAATCTTTGGTGCGACCTATCAGCGGGCTATGACTTACATTTTTCATGACATTATGCACACTATCCTTGAGGATTATGTCGATGATCTTCTTGGCAAATCTAAACATCGTAGTGAACATCTCGATGTTTTAACCATTATTTTCGATCGATGCTTTATTCAATATTCCGGCTTCAACCAAAGAAATGTGTCTTTGGTGTTCTTTTGGGAAAACTTCTTGGCTTTATCGTCTCTTTGTGTGGCATTGAGGTCGATCCATCTAAAGTAAAAGCTATCCTAGAAATGCCCCCACCCAAAAACCTCAAACAATTGCGTAGTTTGCAGGGTAAACTTCAATCCATCCGACGTTTCATCTCCCAACTCTTGGATCGATGTCAACCTTTTCATCACCTTCTTAAAAAGGACATTGCCTTTCAATGGAGTGAAGAGTGTCACCAAGCCTTTGAAGCTCTCAAATCCTATCTCTTGCAGCCACCCGTGCTTATTCCACCTCAGGATGATCACCCTTTCTACCTTTACCTTTCTGCCACTGACCATGCTATAGGAGCCATGCTCGCACATCGGGACTCGACACGTCGAGAACAAGCCGTTTATTATATAAGTCATACTCTCGTGGATTACGAGACTAGGTATACACATGTAGAAAAATTGTGCCTAGCCCTATCATTCGTAGCCACCAAACTCCGACATTACCTCCTGAATCACAAAACTTTTGTCATCACCAACATGGACCCCATTCATTATATGTATGCCAAACCACATCTAAACCAACGCATCGCCCGATGGCTTATGCTCCTCGCTGACCTCGACCTTGAGTTTGTACAATGAAGTCAATCAAAGGACAAACTATTGCGGACCAACTTGCGGAGGCCCCTTTACCTGGGGAACAATTCACCAATTTTAATTTCCCCGATGAACTCATCGCCACTCTTTCACTCAGGGAAGAGTCATATCAAATGACCCTCTTCTTCGATGGATCCAAATGCCGGCATGGCGAAGGAGCTGGCGTTGTTCTCATCCTCTTAACACTTGAACCTATGCCTCTTACATTCCGGCTTGATTTCCCTGCACTAATAATACGGCGGAATACGAGGCCCTTGTTTTTGGGTCTCAGGGTTGCGTTACACTTAGGTGTCAAATTTATTAATATTTTTGGTGACTCTCAATTGGTAGTCAATCAAGTTATGGGCATCTACCAATGTAAGAATGAGGAACTTCAAAAGTACAAACATTACGTGGATTCACTTTTGACCTCATTTACTCGTTATTCTATCCAAACCATTCCCCACTCCACTAACAAATTTGTGGATACTATGGCTTGCTTAGCCTCACAAATTCCTGCCTCACCAACTAACTCTGACATATTTGTCTTGGTCCAACAACTTTTTGCCCCATCCTACTCAGCCCCGGTTGTTTGTATGATAAATAATGTGTCTGCTAATTCGCAGGATACCTGGTACCACCAATTTCACGACTACCTTACAACCTCTGTTCTCCCACCTGACCTTACTAGTAACGGAAAATGTGCTTTTCTTAAAAGTGTTTCTCGTTATGTTGTCATGGGGGGACTCCTCTATAAACGTGGCTTTGATGGCATCCTCCTTCGATGTCTAACCGGTGCGGAGGTCACCTATACCATCCAACAAGTCCATGACGGCATTTGTGGTGGACATTTTAGTGGCCTTGCCATGGCTAAACGAATCCTTCGCCTAGGTTATTATTGGCCTACTCTTAATAACGACTGCTACGAATATGTTAAGCGTTGTGTTATGTGTCAATTATAGGTATGTTCACCAAGGGCATAGTCGCAGCAAAAATGGGAGAAACAGCAGTAGACGTATCCGCGGTGGAAACTCGAAGGGATGTAATTTCCTCGAGCATTAAAAGAATGTCTGGCGATGAGACAGGTGAGGATGACACTGTCTCAGGTATGGACGGAAGATCAGACAAAGAAGCAGAGGGAGGTGAATCCGTATCTAACAATGTTGGAATATTCAAAGATGGGCTATCTAAAGATGGTGGAATCCCAGCGATTAACGAAGCGGAAGGAGGCTCTGATTCGGTCGATGTGTTTGCAGATGGCTTAATTTTTAAGAGGATTCTTCAAGTGAGATGAAGTTGATAGTATGAGTGTTTGGTTTTTGAGACTCTGAAGCATCATGGTTCGGGGAATGATTGGGAAAAGGTTGTTTAAAGACATCCAGTGCTTGATTTGGGGGAGCATTTGGGTTATCCAGAATGAGCTCGCCTTTATCAATGAATTTCTGGACAAGATTTTTGAAGGTCTGACATCGTTCAATGTCATGACCTTTGGTTCTATGATAATGACAGAAGTCATTTTCCCTATACCAGAATGGACGTTCTTGGCTTTCATCAATATTCCTAATGGGGGGAAGTTCGATCATGTGGACTTCCAACATTTTTTCCAGGATAGAAGCATATGATTCCCCCAATGAAGTGAAAGATCGAGATGATGAGGTCCCTTTTCGAGAAGATGAGGAGTCTCTTCGTGGTGTTTGATTAGAAGTGGTATCGGCTCGTGATGTTTTTAATACAATAGCATTGGTGGATCCCTGATTCTTGTCTTTAGAAGTGGAAGGATTTGATTTGGTAAACCGAGAAAAATCCGGTTTAGATTTAGAGCGAAGTTTTAACTTCCCTTGTTCAATGGCGCGAGACTCAAGTTTGCGTGCCATCGTAAAGGCTTCTTCAAATGTATGAAAGGTCTGGATCCTTAAAGTGGAAGAAATATGATTAGCACAAGATCGAGTAAACAACTTGATCTGTTGGGATTGAGGAAGGGAGAAAGACAATTGGTTTATTATCCCTCTCCAACGAGCGACAAAGTCTGCAATAGACTCATCATCAAATTGACGAATGTTATAAAGATCTGTAATTGAGATCTTATGCGCGATATTTATTGAAAAATTTTCAACAAACATCTGGGCCAATTGAGAGAAAGAAAACAAGGAATGTTGAGGAATGTTGTTGTACCAATCTAAAGCGGGACTGCTAAAGACATAGGAAAAGTACGGAGCATAAGCTCTTGATCCTGGACTATGAGGTAGCAAGCATGTTTGAATGCTTGCAAATGCTATTGAGGGTCCTCCCGACTGTGAAATTTTGAAAATTTAGGAAGTTCCCATTGGGGAGGATAAGGCTTAAAAGCCACTGAGGGGTGAATGGGTTCATTACATACTTCTTCAAAAGAGTATGAAGGACGAGCCCCTTTGGTGGAGGCTTCCAAGTCTGCGATTTTCTTGAAAATAATTTGAACCATGTCAGATTGAGGAGGAGGCACACTGGCATGTCCTACATAAGAAGCAAATGGTGGTTGTTGTTGAGGTGTCAATGGGGGATTCATCTGTTGATTGATAGGATGATAAGAGGAGTAACTAGGCGTTCTGGGTGACGCCTGGTGGGGTATTTGTTGTGAAGGAGCCTGTGTATAGGCAGGCTATGAGATAATAAGTGGTTGAGAAAATGAAGGTTGGATGACGGACGGAGCTTGTGATTGGTGGACTCCTATGCTTGTTGACTGAATCAAAACATGGGTGCCGATTTGATTGGACATATTGGGGAACAAGACCTGAAAGAGGCTTTCTACCGTCGGATTAGTTATTAAGGGTGCCGATGCTAGAGGATGGGCGAAGGTCACTGTTGCTAGAACATTAGAAGAAAGACCCACTGGAGGATGAGAAGCAGGAACCAACTGACTAGTCGAAGGGGGTCGACTCATAAAGGGGTACTGACCCTGGGACACAATGGACGGCATAGATGAATTAAGAGCAATATGCGGGTGCACAGACGCACTCATTATAGCCAGAGCAGAGGACCTCTTAGAAGTAGGTTGTGGAATAGTCGAGGTAACTGTGGCGTTAGGAATAGGTAAGACTATTTGAGAACTAGCCGATATGGTCGGTGGAAGAGAAAAAGGAGGCATAGGTGCGCCACCCTTCTCCATGGCTCAAGGTGAGAAAGATGATGCTAACTGTTCTACAAAATCCTTGGATGGTTCACAAGAATAATCATACACTTGCTGGATTGGTGGTCCCTGATCAGATATTTGAATAGACTTGTGTACTAGGTAGTCCATGAGGGCTACCGGATTGCGATCAAGGAGTGCCTGAAATTCAGGATCCCCGCGAGGAACATACTTTGAGTCGGAATCGATGATATTTCGATGGACTAGGGAAGCTAGACATGATGGGGTTTCTTTGGCACGATAGAAAAAATTATATGACCAGGATGGGGAACCAGCTAATGGTCCGAGGAAGACACAGGGGTGCCAAAACATCCACACTAGTGATGATCTCGGAGGAAGAAGGGGCTAATTGAGCCATTCTTCTAGATTGTAACCAAGTGATGACCGTCATAAACAAAGCGAGAAAATAAGATTGACCTAACTAATGCACGCATAATTCAAAGCGGCGTAGGTGATTATCTCTTTTAAGTTTTTATGCTTTTAAGAAAGAAAATATTAGGAGGGCCTTTTAGAACAGGAACTACTCAGATAGCCAAACTAAGGATGGTTTGGGGGATGTTTTGGTGAGGAGTCAGAAGGCACTTTAGTAAAAGGCGGTACGTGGCTTGATATAGAGGCCCACCCCCGCACTTCACACACCGCTGCGATAAGGGAGTCAGGTGCTTTGCCAATATATACCAGAACTTCCGTGAATTTATGGCGCGGCCCGAGTACCGCATAGGCTCTTCCTCTTGGATGTCACTTCCAAGTAGGTGAGGCCAGGGAAAGAATTTGTGTTTAAATGCTTTATACCTAGTGATTTTGGCTTTGTGTACAAGGGTGAAAAATAAAAATCAAATAGTGTCACTACCGATTTTGATCAATTTTCCAGCCTAATTAAAACTAGATGAAAAACATATAGCAGAAATGACAAAGAAAGAGTTCTTTTTTTTTTTAAAGCACTTAAAAATGAAGTGTTTGATTTCGATGAAGACAAGTCAAACAGATTCTTTCCCAAATGCGATTAAATTCTTTTTAAGCACCAAGAATTGAAATGTTCGAATGTGATAGACAACAAACAAAGAACTTTTTTTTTTTTTTAGTTCCTAAAAAGGAGAAAACACCGTAAAAGAGAAATACCTGTAGATTTAGCTCTCCAAGGTGTGTGGAGCTCTTAAAGCACGTTGTTGAGCTCTTCCCTCGAACAATCCACGAACAAGCAAAACACTCTGCAAGAAAAGGTTAAGCAAACACCAAACAAAATCCAAAAAGAGATATCTAGATAATGGTGAAACGAAAATTTCTATTTTAAGGAACTAGAGAAAATTCCAAGGAAATAACAATTTCGCATAAAGAGCAAGATTGAAACGATGAAAGGAAATGCTCAAGCGTAATGGTAAAAATCGGTGAAGAAAAAGAACAAAGATCAAAACTAAAAAAAGAGATGAACTTATCAATAAGGGACTTTGGTTGGGTCCTAAGGCGTGCGAGAATGTTGATCAAGAATTTTCACTTGTTACTGTCAAGTTAATGTACCAAACTAAACACAAAAACCCTAAAAACTCTAATGAAATCGATGCACGATAGACAAGATCCGAAGATATAGATGGATGAGGAACCCGATGTAGATAAGATGGGCGCACACGAGCATTTTGCATAGTAGATCCAAGTAACCTGCAAGACACCGATGCTTGTCAGAAAAAGACCACTTTAAAAGATATTTAGGTGGAGTGCCCGAGAAGCGGATCCGGGAAGCGATAGGCTCCCTCGGCGGATGTCAGTCCACGTTTTCAATTAAGTAAAGAAGTATACATGATAAAAGATGTACATACAAGACTAGATTTTCTGATCAAAGTAATAAACAGAATCTAAACAGCAGCAGAAAGCAACAGAAAACAGGGAACTGTGAAAACAAAGCTGGATTTGTGTTACCTATGTCTTTTTACCTGTCTGCAGGATGATCGGCGTCGATTATGTAGAATCGGCGTCGACTGGTTAAAATCGGCGTCGACTGATGTAAATCGGCGTCGACTGATATAGATCGGCGTCGATCCGAGACAAAGTGTGAGAAGATTTGGAAATCGGAAAGCGAAGGCCAGATCGTCAACGTCTGCTAGATCTGCAGAAGCCGGAGAGATACTGGCAAGGCTCTACCTGTGCTGGATGCAGGAACAGAGTCACCAGAAAATCAATGGAGACGTGTGATGTTGATGTGATAAGAGTAGAGTAACGGTGCTCCTCTCAGGGATTGATTTGGACAAGATCCGCTCTCATTCGATAGATAATGTTCACACTTGATGCTAAAAGATCTCTCGTTCTCTCCCTTACAATCGTGTCATGATCTATCTCTCTCTGTGTTCCCGTGTCCTCCCAAATCGAGTTCTGGGCTTCTATTTATAATTGGCGCCGCTCTGAAAAATCGGCATCGACCGAGTACCGGTTGGCGCCGATCACGAGCAGAGACTCGAGACGGCCAAAATGAACGATTTCTGGAAATATAAGAGTTATCCCTCCACCTCAAATACGGGAAATATCCCACTTTGGGAGGAGGAAAAATAGGGGGAATATATGGATAAGATAGATATGGGGTAGATAAGTGGTTAGGATACATGTAAAAAGGTGTAATTAAATAGTTAATATTTAATTACTCACGAGTAAAACATAATGGGGTGAATTAGACTTAGGATAGGTGTTTAAATCACAAATCGAATAATATCCCAAGGGGGTAGTGGTGATATAAACGTGCCCCAGGTTACCTGAGAGAGCAAACACGCACGAGGGACACCAAATTGGATAATCAATTTTAGGTGTCTACATAATCGGCTTACCTTTCCAAAACCAAATTCCCGTGACTACAAAGGCGGTCCTAACTAATGAAGACAAAAAAATTGGAGTCTCATTACAATGTGTAGGTTGATGGTAAGTTCAATTTTATTTTCAATTATTTATTTTCTTAATATTTCTTAACCGCCCAAGGCTCCATGCATCTTACTTTTCTTATATCTTGTTGCGATTCTGATTAATCGTTCCAAAAGAGGCCTTGTTATATAAGGTATTATAAACAAATTATTTCATGCAGTGATATCACTATTTCAAGCCAGGATTGTGTTGCAAGGTAGATCCGTGGACATTTTGTTTTGGGTGGTTCAGTATATATTGCGGACACTAGCAGGGAAATAATTCGATTGGTGCACATATTTTTCCAATCAAATAAAAACATATGTCAATAATGCCCTTGCCAATATGAATGCATCTGATAAATCCAAGACTGTGTTTTCTTCTGCCAAGTATCTACTTATTTTTTTATCATGAAGCTTTCCACCAATTGTAGAAAAGACAAATTTCAACTGCAATAAATGAAAAAATGATTGGTCTCTCACTTGAAGAACAACATGTAACAATTAATTTTAACATTATAATGATTAATTATTTTGAATGTAATAATAATTGTAATTTAATATTTTGTAGAAAATAATTATTGTTGGAATATCTCATAAAGAGACTATTGGTCGGGTAAATCCCTCGAGAGGTCTCAGGTGATTCGATATGGATTCAGCGGAGACAACCCCGCTTTGAATCAAAAAATACCTAGGGGGTCGATCACTCCATCACTCCTACCTTCTATTCCATCACAATTTTCTACAGGTAGAAATATTATTGTTTATAATTAAGCTACTAAGAGGAACCATAAACAATTTATTTGTTCTATAAGCGGTACAATATTTTAATATTTATAAAAAAATTATTTTTAGAAAGTTTGAGTTTGATGGTCTAGATCAAACTCAATCTCAGTGTCAAGGTCAAATGGTCACATCTCCGAGCATGCAAGGTAATGTATAATGTTTAGCATCTTTTGTTTACTTGTAAATATTTTATTTAGAATTTACAAGGGTATAATGATTAGTTTTTAATACTTTTCAGTTTTCTTCTTGCAGTTAATAGACCTTCACAATAGATTCAAAAAAGGCCTCTGGTACCACCAACGCGTACTATAAACAACAAGAAAATTTGTAGGCAAGAATATAAGGTTTCCTACGAGTCTACAGGAACAGTTCATCTAATAACCTCATAATTTCTTATTTTTTCACTAGGTGGTGTCTTCAGTACAATAGACACCCAAATTTTGAACCAGATCGAGCTCAATGATGAGTTTTTGGGCTTTGATAGTGGTGACACAGAGAAGGGTAACTATTTTGACACACATGGTATGATACAATCTACTCCACCTCCTCAGCCACAAGCGTAGTAATATGTTCATGAAATAATAGACTCTCCTCCTCCACCAAGTAAAAATCCACTTACGAATGATTAGAGGACATATTTTTCCTTCAAAAATCTGATATCATATAGTATGGGGGCCATAATTCAGGAAGTTGCTATATCTGATGTGGAATCAGTGCGCACTTGGGAGAGTGTGGTCCACTCAAAATTCCCTGCTCGTAAAAAAAAAATTCAAAATTTTGAGTTTAAGTGTTTTCTCTAATGTACCGAAGTCGTGAAATTGAGAAAAGTCTGCAGTTTTGGGTCATTTTGTATGTATTTCGGGCCTGTCGGACATTTTTGTCCCGCGTGTCCCAAGTTCGAAGTATGCTCTATTCCCCGATCGGCGAAATCCCGAAGTTGTTCCATTTTCGGGCCCATCGGAGCTTTTCGTCCCAACTGTCCCAAGTTCAAAATTGCGCTCTGTTCTCGATCGGCCAAAATCCCCAAACTGCGTACTTCGCTCTTTCTGTTCCAAGTGTCCCAAACTTTTCGTGCGAGTTGTTCCATTTTCGCCCGAACCGCCTGAGTCGCGTACTTCGGAACTTTTTGTCCCAAATGTCCCAAGTCAAAAAGTGCAAGTTGTTCCATTTTCGGCTGAAACACCCGAACCGCGTACTTCACTCTTTCATGTCCCAAATGTCCCAAGTTCAAACGGGCCTTTTGTTCCATTTTCGGCCGAAACACCCGAACCGCGTACTTCGCGCATTTTCGTCCCAAATGTCCCAAAATGCATTTGTGCGTTTTCTCCCTGTTTCGCCTGAATCGGCCGAGCCGCGTGTTTCGCGCATTCGCGTCTCACATGTCCCAAGTGAACCAAGTGTCATTCGTACCTGTTTTTGCCGCTCTACCCAAATATCCTGCTTATTCAAATTGGTGGGTATGTATTAAATGTGCATTGATCACCCTTCTCTCTCTTCTTGGCTATGTAACGAGTAAGCCACCTTTGCAATTCTTACATTCTTTCAATGCTACCCTTGCTCCTTGCAATTTGAAAACCTGCGCATGTCCCCTCCCTCTCAAATTCCTTTCCGAGCCTAGTTTTTCGGTTCTGTCCTCCTAGTTGCTCTCAATATGGAAGATCAAAGTTTTGGAGTAGGCCTTGGGGAGGGAAGGCAGGTAGAATGACGAAGTATTTGAGACACTGGTCATCTCTCTTTCAAAGACATACACTTTGTCATCTTGAGGATGAGACTTCGAGACATAGCTAAGGCGTTAGAAATTCAGGGCGCGGATTCGAAGTCGGTGGGTCCCTCTCGGTGAGCGGCCACTGTCTTCTTCTCCTTGTTCTTTTCTCTTCTTCCCTTTCTTTTCCGTTTTCTTTGTAAGAAGTTAAGGTATTGCGATTGGCGGTTCTTAAGCTGTTCTTGGTTAAAGAAGCGATTCTGAAGAATAACTGATTTGTAAGCTATATAATGGCCTTCCTTACGCCATTCTAAAGGAGGAAGAATTTGGCATATTTTACGAAAGTGTAAATAGATCATAAAGAAATCAATACTGATAAGGACTTTCCATTCTTTGTCTATCGATCTCTGTTACTCCTAAGCTTCATTTATTTTCTTTGTGAAGATCATTTGTCTCAAGTTCATTAGTCTTGCCGATTGCATACTCTTCGACTTTGCAAGCACGGTGATCTTGTATAACCAAGAAGGAACTTTGTGTCCTTGATTAATGAGTCTGTGTTATGTTAAGAAACTTTGTGTTCTAGCAGATGTTATTTACAGAACTTTGTGTCTTTGAATTCCATCTTATTTATACGATACAAATGATCTTGTTTCAATTTCTGTGACTTCGCATACATAAAGAATTACTCTGATATCTATAATTCTGCATGTTGCCTTTCTGCTCGTTCTCGTCTTCTCATTCCTCTGTCCTTTTGTACTTGAACATCCTCATTGAAAACACTTTCGTAATATCCAAGTTTAACCAGAAAATAATGTTTTGTACATTTGTAAATAAGTTCATTTCTGAATAAGGGAACCTCTCCCATTAAAGAGGAGGGACTTCTTGTCCCCGACATTGTTGCTCTTCTTAAAGTCCTATTTGGCGACCAACAGTTTTGGTGACTCATTTGGGAAAATCATATTCTAGTTCTGCAATTTTTGATCATCCTTTGATCTGGCGACTCCGCGTTTTACTCGAGGGAGGAGGGCCCTTGGTATTGAAGATTCTCAGTTTCAGCTTTTGGAGCAGCAGGGTTTTCCTTTCCCTTCGACAAGAAATAGAAGGACTCGTTCGACAAGCACTCCACCTATTCAAGAGACGGAATTCCCTACGGGTGGTATTCCTTGAGCCAGCTAGCCTAATCTTCAAGCTTTGATTCTTGCTGGTGTTGCAGTCCCTCTCCAAGCCGTTTTTCCAAGAATGGCGGCGCCATTACCATGGGGTCATCGTGTCGGGCCCCTGGCCCTTACTCAACCTTTGCATGAGTTACCCAGAGGTAACTGGAAGAACTTTCCTAAATTCAAAGGCGATGGCAAAGTACATCCTGATGAACACATCGCAGCCTTCGTTGTTGCATGTGGAGTTCTGGGAGTCGAATATGAAGACGTCTCCGTAAGGCTGTTCGTTGAGACGTTACAAGATAATGTTGCTGATTGGTTCTACCACCTTCCAGCTGGCGCTATCACCGGCCCAGGACACAATGAGAACTCAGTTTGAAAACCGTTTCAAGCCGGCAGAAGATGTACATGCCTTGCTAGCCCAAATCTCTCAGATAAAGAAAGATTCACAAGAGCCCATGAGAGAATTTGTGGCCCGGTTCAACAAATTGATCAATAAAATTCCATGACCTACCCGACTGTTGATCAAATTCAAAAATGTTTCTTCCTAAATGCTCAATCGCCCAAAGTTAGTTATGCACTAAGAAGGGCTAATCTCATGACATTGGTGAGGATCAAACTCTCATTTGTTAGTATCGAGGATGACTTGATCATGTCGGGAAGTTGAGAAGAGACCCTCCCAAATCTAAGTCTCTTTGCTTCTTCCTCTTCCACCCACTGGACCTAATCTTGATCCATTAGTTCGAAACTTGCAAATGATCTTATTGCTATAAAGAAACAATTGGCTCGGGACGCTCCTTATGCGAGGCGTCCAAGGAGAAATTTTCAGCCCGAAATCATTTTCCTGCTTCTCAAACAAGATTAGCACTTGAAGGACCTCCTGTTAAAGTCCTGTCAATGCGACCTGCGAGGTGGAAGAACCAGATGACGATGAAGATAATGAAGCTTGCGAAGAGTTTGCGAGAGAAGTTGATGATGAAGCAGACGAACTTGAGGGATCTCGAGTAAATTTCTTCACCACTGAGGGCATTGATGATGGAGATGACTATGATGAAGTAGTAGCGAGACATGAATAGCGAATCATTCGCTGTCATGACTCGAGAGCAGACAAGTCAGAGGGAGAAAGTGACACAGCCTATCAAGAAATCTAAGGAGCAGTCGACAACTATTCCCGTGATTGCAAAAAGAGGATCTCCTATCCCTACCTCATCTACACCAAAGGTGAGTCCTATCAATCCTCTACCAAAGTTGCTTCTTCTTTTTCTCCTAAAGTTGATAAGCCTAGAGTACCGAATGATGATGGCCCATCCATACGGATCCTTTGATATTGTTGATCACTGAAAAGACCAAGGTCAAATCTCGGAAGTGAGTACTATCAAACTCATCCCAAAGCTTTTGCTAAAATGATCCACTTTGTCAATTCCCACTCTAAGACCACCTCTAAAGGCCTTTTTCCCACTCCTCCTCATCGCACCACTGACCTAGTACGGTAGCCATTTGTCACCTCGCCTTATGAAAAATCAAGCCTTTTTATGTAACACTTCTTATAGCTGGTCATAGGCTCGATGGTGTGTCATAGATTTAGGAGCCTCAGATAATGTGATACTGCTAAAGTAGCTCATGCTTTAGGCCTGACCCTCACACGCACTTATGGATCCTGTTACTCCATGGAGAGTAAAGAAGTGCCCCTGGTTGGGAGAATTAAAGATGCACAAGTAGCTTTTGCTTCTTTGCCTGAGAAGAAAGTGTTGGCTACCATCTTAGTGGCAGATATTCCCCCTTCATACAGGATGTTGTTAAGTAGGAACTTTTGTAAGGACGTAGGTGGAGAAATCCAAATGGACTGGTCACATGCACTCATGCCTGTCAATGGACAAATGAAGAAGTTGATGCCTGAGAAGCGGTCGAGTATATTGTGCAGAAAATGGATGATCCTAGAGCACAAATACTCTACGAGGATATGGGGCATGGTAACTACATGATTATGTCCCCTGATGAAATCCGACCCCCAAAGTGTCTCCTAAAGATCCTAATGGGGTTTGGATTTTAGAGTTTGATGGAAGTTGTTCCTCAGCTGGTTCTGGAGCCGGTGTCCTGTTGGTGTCACCTGAAGGAAGCCTACACCCCTTTTCATTTAAGTTGCAGTTCGAGAATACTAATAACACAGCAGAATACGAGGCTCTCATTCTCGGATTGCAAGTGGCCAAAGAACAAGGTGTAAAGAATCTTCTGGCTCGTGGTGATGCAGAATTGATTGTAAAGCAAGTCAGAAACCTTTTTCAAGTAAAAAATGGAAGGCTGAAACATTACCGGAATCAGGTTTGGGATTCCATTGAATTCCTTGATGCTTTCTCTATTGAAGCAGTACCTAGGGAAAAGAACAACAGGCTGATTCACTATCTGTCTCAGGGTCGCTACCGATTCCTCATCTGATTTCTCTCAAGACAAGTTCACCATTGAGATGATCCATCGACCAGTGTACCTGATAACACTAATAACTGGCAGGTTTTCAATGATGATCAACATTTTCTTTCCTTCCTGGAACTCAAGGGTAATTTGAGCAATTTGTATTTTGAGGAAGTAATGACCTACCTCGTGAGAGTGTGCCCTTTGACAAAGCGATCACCCAAGAGGAAGAAAGCAGTCGGGAAGGGTGCATTAAACTCAAGGGAATAAGATTCCTAAAGTTGGTAAGCTTAGAGGAAGCTGTTTGATAAACATGACAGGATATGTGAAGTCTAGAGCTTCTCTGCAGGACCTCGTGCAATCAGTTGAGTATGACAAAATCAATATTGGGAGTTCTAATGACCCTAAGCTAGTGAATATTGGAAAATGTTGCACAGGAGATGAGAGGAGAAAAGCAATTGATCTTCTAAGGAGGTATAAGGATGTTCTTGCTTATTCTTATGAAGATTTGAAAGCTTTCAAACCAAAAGATATGCAGCACTCGATTCCTCTCAAACCAGGAATTAAACCTTTTAAGCAGAAACAGAGGCAGTATAATCCCAAAATAGCTGACACCATCTTTCAGGAAATTCAGAAGTTGTTGAAGGCTAAAATCATTTTTCCCATTCACCATTCAACATGGATTGCAAATATTGTGCCTGTTAGGAAGAAAAATGGTGAGATCCGCATCTGTGTTGATTTCAGGAACCTGAATCAGGCGTCTTTGAAAGATAATTATCCTTTGCCTATGATGGATCAGGTCTTGCAAGCAGTTACAGGGTCTGAAATGTTATCCATGCTCGATGGATTCTCGGGATACAATCAGGTAGAGGTTGATACTGCAGATCAACACAAGACAGCTTTCACTACTCCTTGGGGTACCTTTGCTTACAAGAGGATGCCTTTTGGGCTCATTAATGCTTTGGTGCCACTTTTGAGAGAGCCATGGATCGGCTTTTGGAAGCTTGAAAGGGAAGTGTATTGTCATATATCTTGATGACTGACGAGTGTTTTCCAAGACAAAGCGGATCATTTTGATCACCTAGAGACGATTCTGCTTTGAGATGCGAGAGAGCATGGGATCTCTACGAACCCTAAAAATCTGTCTTTTGTGTCTTTGAGGGAAAGTTATTAGGGCACATCGTTTCCGAGGATGGTATTAAGATTGATCTGAGCGAGTTCAAGCCATCAACAAATTCCTCTCTGACCAAAGCAAAAGGCGTGCACTCCTTCTTTGGTAAGATAAATTTCTTGAGAAGATTCATCCCTGATTTTGCAGAGTTAACTTTGAACATTTCTCAGATGATGAAAGGGAAGCAAACATTTGGTTGGTCTTCTGAAGGAAAGGAATCCTTTGAAGGTATCAAGAGAGCTATTGCTAAAACTCTGTTTTAGCTTTGTCTGATTTCAGCAAAGATTTCATCATCTATTGCTATCTACTGAGATAATACCTTGGCTCATTGTCTTAACTCAAGAAGACTCTAATGAGCATGAACTCCCAATTACATTCATGAGCTATATTCTGAAAGATCATGAGTTGAAATACACCATGATGGAGAAGCATGCTTTTGCAGTGGTCAAAGCTATTAAGCAGTTTCGTTTTTATATCCTCAACTCTCACTCCATGGTGTTGGTTCCAGATACAACTGTTAAGTCAATTCTCACACAACAAGAATTTGGATCAAGAGAGGAAGCCGGGTTGCTAAGGTCAAGAGTATGACATTGACATCAAACCGACCAAGCTGGTTCGTGGAAAAGGCCTTTGTGAGCTCATTCTTTGAAGGAGCTAAACATGAGTTGCTGGAGGAGAAAGTTGACATTCCTACCATTCTGTTCCTTAGCTCGGTTGATGAATGGTATCTTTGACATCGCCCATTTTCTCACCTATGGGAATGCCCCTCTCATTTAACTACCAAGAAAAAAGAAGGACATTAAATTAAGGTCGGTCTAATATGTATTATGGGAAAATGCTTTGTTCAAGCGTGGCTTAGATGGGAGATTTTTGAAGTGTGTGGACAAGGAACAACAGAGAAAGTTGCTCTCAGCTTTTCATGATCAGGCATGTGGAGGGCACTATTCATCAATGGTTCTGGCTCATAAGATACTCTGTGGAGGATCTCTTGGCCTTCCTTGTTCAGAGATGCATCCAAGTGGGTTGATAAATGTGAGGCTTGTCAGACTTTTGTGGGAAGACCTAAATTGGCTTCTTTGCCTCTCAAGCCAGTTGTGATTGAGGAACCATTTCAACAGTGGGGTTTGGACTTCATTGGTACACTTAATCCTGCTTCTAGTGCTGGTCACACTCATGTGCTAACTGCCACTGACTATTTCACCAAATGGGTGGAAGCTATTCGATCAAAGTACTATACGAAGTGGTGTGCAGCTTCATTAAAGAGAACATCTTGGTAAGGTATGGTGTACCTAATAAGATTGTAACAGATAATGCTTCGAATTTCTCTTCAACTGAGATAATGGATTTCTACTACGGGTATGGCATCTCCCTAGCTCATTCTTCAGATTATTACCCCCAGGGAAATGGGCAAGCAGAATCCACTAACAAAAATCTGGTGACTATCATAAGGAAGTTGGTCGATGAGTCTGTGGCCGGCACAAGAAGCTCTATGATGCTCTTTGGGCGAGACAGATTACACAAAGAGAGCTATTGGAATGTCTCCTTTTCAAGTGGTATATGGAGTAGAAGCTCAATTGCGGTGTGTGGATTGAACTGCCTTGACCTTACACCTAATGAAGGCCATTGAAGATACTAGTTTCGAGAGATGCTTTAGACAAGAGAATTATGTACACACTGGCCTTGAATGAGGATAGATTGATGGTTGCTTTGATAGGATATCTATTCACAGAAGAAGGTAAAGGTCCTGTTTGACAAGAAAGCTAGGTTCAGAGATTTCCAAGTTGGAGACACCGTGTTGTTATGGGACAAAAGACATGAACCTCGTGGCAGCCATGGAAAGTTTGATTCCCTGTGGCTCGGACCTTTCAAGATCAGACACTTTGCTGGTGAGAATTCCTTTTATCTTGATTACATGGATGGTTCTTCTCTCCCACTTCCTTATAGTGGGTAGTATCTCAAGTTGTTCAAGTCCTAGGTGATTAGGGAGTCCCTTGTATATTTGCATACGAGCGTTTTTGCTTTTCTTTCCTTTTTGTTTTGGTGTGTTGCCCTTGTATTGGTCATGTTTTTGACTCCGTTGCCCAATGGATAAAGTCTTGATCTGCCGCTTCCCGAGTTTTCTAAGTTCTTGCCTTGTCTCATTCCTTGAATTTATGCCAAGTCATCCCCGGAAGGAGCATTTGTTGTCCACTCAAAATTCCTGCTACGATGAAAGTAAAAAAAATTTCAAAATTTTGAGTTTAAGTGTTTTCTCTAATGTACCAAAGTCGTGAAATTGAGAAAAGTCTGCAGTTTTGGGTCATTTTGTATGTATTTCGGGCCTGTCGGACATTTTTGTCCCGCGTGTCCCAAGTTCAGAAGTGCGCTCTGTTCCCCGATCGGCCGAAATCCCCGAAGTTGTTCCATTTTCGGGCCCGTCAGACTTTTCTTCCCGCCTGTCCCAAGTTCAAAATTGCGCTCTGTTCTCCGATCGGCGAAATCCCGAACCGCGTACTTTGCTCTTTCATGTTCCAAGTGTCCCAAACTTTTCGTGCGAGTTGTTCCATTTTCACCCGAACACTTTGAGTCACGTACTTGGAACTTTTGTCCCAAATGTCCCAAGTCAAAAGTGCAAGTTGTTCCATTTTCAGTCCCGAAACACTTGAACCGCGTACTTCGCTCTTTCATGTCCCAAATGTCCCAAGTTCAAGCGAGCCTTTTGTTCCATTTTGGCCAGTGAAACACCCGAACCGCGTACTTCGCGTTTTCGTCCCAAATGTCCCAAAATGCATTTGTGCGTTTTCTCCTGTTTCGCTTTGAATCGGCCGAGCCGCGTGTTTGGCGCATTCGCGTCTCACATGTCCCAAGTGAACCAAGTGTCATTCGTACAGTTTTTCCGCTCTACCCGAATATCCCTGCTTATTCAAATTGGTGGGTATGCATTAAATGCGCATTGATCACCCTTCTCTCTCCTCAATGGTCTATATGTTGCAAGCCACCTTTGCAATTCTTACATTGTTTCCATGCTACCCTTGCTCGAACCCTTTGCAATTTGAAAACCTGCGCGTGTCCCCTCCCTGAAATTCCTTCCCGAGCTTTGGTTTGTGGTTCTGTCCTCTAGTTGCTATCAATATGGAAGATCAAAGTTTTGGAGTAGGCCTTGGGGAGGCCGAAGGACAGTGGCGGAAGGAGAATATTCGAGACACCTTGGTCAGCTTTCAAAGACGTTCAAGGATGAGACTTCGAGACATAGCGAGGCGTTAGAGAAATTACGAGTCGAAGTTAGTGGGTCCCTCTCGATGTATTTGCCACTTGTCTTCTTCTCCTTGTTCTTTTCTCTTCTTCCCTTTCTTTTTCCGTTTTCTTTGTAAGAAGTTAAGGTATTGCGATTGGCGGTTCTTAACTGTTCTTGGTTAAAGAAGCGGTTACGAAGAATAACTGATTTGTAAGCTATATAATGGCCTTCCTTACGCCATTCTAAAGGAGGAAGAATTTGGCATATTTTCTGAAAGTGTAAATAGATCATAAAGAAATCAATACAGAAGGACTTTCCATTCTTTGTCTATCTGATCTCTGTTACTCCTAAGCTTCCATTTATTTTCTTTGTGAAGATCATTTGTCTCAAGTTCATTAGTCTTGCGATTGCATACTCTTCGACTTTGCAAGCACGGTGATCTTGTATAACCAAGAAGGAACTTTGTGTCCTTGATTAATGAGTCTGTGTTATGTTAAGAAACTTTGTGTTCTAGCAGATGTTATTTACAGAACTTTGTGTCTTTGAATTCCATCTTATTTATCCGATCAAATGATCTTGTTTTGATTTCTTGTGACTTCGCATACATAAAGAATTACTACGATATCTATAATTCGCATGTTGCCTTTACGCTTTTTCTCGTCTTCTCATTCCTCTGTCCTTTTGTACTTGAACATCCTCATTGAAAACACTTTCGTAATATCCAAGTTTAACCAGAAAATAATGTTTTGTACATTTGTAAATAAGTTCGTTTCTGAATAAGGGAACCTCTCCCATTAAAGAGGAGGGACTTCTTGTCCCCTGACTGTTGCTCTTCTTAAAAGTCCTATTTGATGACCAACAATTTTTGGCGACTCATTTGAGGAAAATCATATTCCAGTTCTGCAATTTTCGATCATCCTTTGATCTGGCGACTCACATTTTACTCGAGGAGGAGGGCCCTTGGTATTGAATATTCTCGGTTTCACTTTTGGAGCAGCAGGGTTTTCCTTTCCCTTGATAAGAAATAGAAGGACTCGTTCGACAAGCACGACGAGAATTCCTACGGGTGGTATTCCTTGAGCCAGCTAGCCCTAATCTTCAAGCTTTGATTCTTGCTTTGGTGTTGCGAGTCCCTCTCAAGCCGCTTTTCCAAAATGGCTGCGCCATTACCATGGGGTCATCGTGTCGGGCCCCTGGCCCTTACTCGGCCTTTCGCATGAGTTACCCCGAGGTAACCAGGAAGAACTTTCCTAAATTCAAAGCGATGGCAAAGTACATCACGATGAACACATCGCAGCCTTTGTTGTTGCATGTGGAGTTACGGGAGTCGAATATGAAGACGCGTCTCCGTAAGGCTGTTCGTTGAGGCGTTACAAGATAATGTTCTTTGATTGGTTCGCCACCTTCCATAAATTTGGTGCTTATCACCAACTGGGACACAATGAGAACTCAGTTTGAAAACCATTTCAAGCCGGTAGAAGATGTACATGCCTTGCTAGCCCAAATCTCTCAGATAAAGAAAGATTCACAAGAGCCCATGAGAGAATTTGTGGCCCGGTTCAACAAATTGATCAATAAAATTCCGCATCCTACCCGACCTGTTGATCAAATTCAAAAATGTTTCTTCCTAAATGCTCAATCGCCCAAAGTTAGTTATGCACTAAGAAGGGCTAATCTCGCAACATTGGTCGAGGATCAAACTCTCATTTGTTAGTATTCTTCAAAATATCAATAGCGTGGTGCGGGATTTACACAGGTATTAGGATTTTTATCAAAGAGCATTATACAAGAGAAAACTCCACCTCTTGTGGAAGAAAAATATCAAGCTTACCTTATAACAAAAAAATGTAAAAATTAGTTAGTTTCACCATGTGACATGTGTGTTGTCACAATTCCGACACTAGTGTAGGAATTAAAAGATAGTGACCATCCAATTTTTTTCATTTTTATTATGTGTGTGAACATAAGTATAACTCGATCGAGAATCATAGGCGAAATGATGATTCCTAGTAATGTGTTCTTATATGATAGAAATTTCTTGGAAGCTTTGAAAACAATTGACAACCCATCATTTTGTAATTGTATTGGTCGACAATGCTTTATGAAAACATGTCTTCATAAAGTAATCCACCTCTTGATAGAATGAATACAAGAATAATTTTGAATTGGAACTATATTTTCTTGTTGTATCACATTTATTGAAAGTTTTCAACAATTTAATATGCAAACTTGTAATTGGATTTCTTCTTCTTTGTGAATGTTTTTATGTTACTATTTGGAGATGTAAAGCATGGTTTAAGACGTTTAGTGTGTGTTTGTTTGAAAGGATTTATCATTTATGTTTCATGCAAAGATAAAACATTAATCAATAATCACACAGATGGATCCAAATAAATCACTTTCTTTATTTCAATAATAAAAAAAAATATAAAAAATGAATTTGTTACAAGTAAAACAACAATCTATTAAGACCAATTGATTATCATTAATCAATATGAAATATATCAATATATCAAATCATTTTCAATAGTGTCAAGAATGTATACAAGAAATTAGAACTCTAACAATTGAAATAGTCCTAGAGCAACTTGTTCACTTTTTTATTGAAATTTTCTTGAATAAGTAGCGTATTCGGTGGATGTGTTCAAATCCCCAAATCGGTCGGAATGTTAACGGATCCTCTTCTTTCTATGAATGAATTCCATAATGCAAGTTCTCTCTCATAAGGAAAATTTTCCACGAGTTCATTGGATATATACAATCTCATACAACTTTCTAAATTTCTATCCAATCTATTATGAACTTTTGATTTTATAAAGGACAATGCATTGAATACCCTCTCATCTTCAACAGATCCCAAAATCATAGTTTGAAAAAGTTCATATAGCTTAATATACTCACTCAAATCCTCTTGCAAAATACTATATGAATAAAGCTTCTTCCAAAGTCTTATAATGGAACGATATTCATTTGGCTCCTCCAGAAACCAAAATTGCTCTAGCATAGTGGTGGAAAAATCTTGCTCATCGAGAATTCAATAACTTATTTTTAAAATACCTTCAAAGAAAAAATTTTTATCTCTTCACGCTTACAAAAATGTTTCATTAGATTAGTCATGTATTTTATATTTAAAGTATCGATGGATGTTTCAGGTATGTTTCCAGTTGTATTCCAAAAATGTGGATTGACAACTCCCATTGCTTCAATTAATTTATCCTTTCTGAATATTTTGTGGATCTCTGTTGATAAAGATTGAAAAATATTTTTCAATTTATTTTGAGTTTCACTTAGTATTGTTTTATATAAATTGTGTGTCACTCTTCTTCCATCTCTAACCCAAGCACATCTTCTCTTCTCGAAAATTATGAAGTGGTATCTCTTTCCCATGTGTTGTTATACAAAGATGATCATGTATATTGAATTTTAAGAAGCAACTTGGATTCTTAAGGTCTATTAATGTATTCCAAATTTCAAAAATAGGACCTTGAAAACTTCCATTTGACAAATATAAACTATCTAGACTCATGCACACACGTTTTCTGAGTCTTATGAAGTCTGTTATGTAGATGCAACGCTCTTGCACATGCTTCGTCAAAAAATTTATCTCCTTCAACATTGGAAAAATACCACATAGTGTAAGTAAAGTTTCAATATATGTTAGACGATACAAAAATCTTTAGCTTTATCTACTTCCCTGCGGTATTTATACATAAAACCTGTCAATGAAGGATATTCTTCAAATATTCTACAAGCAGGCTCATACATTGAAATCCATCTGGTATCTACATCTTTGAGAATATTTTTCCCATCTGTCAATCCAATTACAAATTTTTGAAATTCTAAAAATCTCTTTGGACTACTTGAATAATATGCATGCAAATCACGGATCAGCTCCTCCACTTTGGAAACACTTTCAAATGTGCTCACAATTTTATAAGCCAGATTCATTCTATGAGCCATGTAATGAATTGCAATCATATAGGGGAAAGCAGATTTATGCGTAATCATACACATAGACCATTTTTGGCCGCCTATATTACAGTTGCACCATCAGTTCCAACACAAACTAACTTTGCGATAGAAAAATCATCCATACTTGTTGTAGACACCTATAATTCAGCTCCAGAAATTTAAATACTTAAGTTGCGTTAATTATACTACTTCCCGTAAATTGACAACAAATCATCAATATAGCACACTTTCTCTCCTATCGTCATTAATTAATTGCATTACGCTAATTAATTGACCCTTTTATCCAGCAAAGATGACAATTAACGGCCTTCCATCAATTAAACCCCTTTCTACACCGAATTATTTAATTAATTTTCCTCTTCTATTAGATAAATAAATTGTCATTTATTTAGCCTAAACCCTTCCTATTCCTAAATCATACTAATTTTTCTTCTAAAATATTCTATAAAGCGTTCTCACATATTAATTAATCACTTGGGTTAATTAATAAATCCCATCGAACCCCATGAGTCACTAAAAGACAAAATAAACTCTCCTAAGGTTGACTCAACCCCCTTTTAACCATCCTTATCCACAACTAACTCAACCTAGCTATTATCCCACATGTAAAGGGATGTAGAGATTCTTTTATCCATTGGGCTATATAAAGATCCCTCCTCCTACCTTTCTATTTACACCTTTACATTTAAATGAACATAGAGCCTAAGCTATAGCCATTTTATCATCTTAGAGCATTCTTCCATTAGAGGAGCTAGTTATCTTCATTTCTTGCATTCATCCATCCAAGTTTGAATTCATATGGAGATATGTCAAATGGTCTTGTAGCCATGGATTGACAAGACTCCATTCTTGAAACCTTGGGATTCAAACATACAATCAACCCTTTTGATTGCTAAGGATCTAAATAGGTTCATTTCATTTGATTAACATTCAATAGAGATAGAGATTAATGGATTAACATGTTATTTTGAATGTTTATTCATGTTCTAATGCAAATATGTTAGTAGATTAGTCTTGTTCAAGCTCTAAGCATGATGGTGCATAGATTTTAGTTTAGCCTTGTTTTAGGACTACTAGGTGTTAGTTCTAATTCTCTTTGCATTGCTAACTAATTCTTACACACATTTGACATGCCCAGTGGGACGGATCCTTAGTCCCTTAGCATGGTAGTTCAAATTTTGTTGTTATTTCAATTTTTTACTAACCCTTGATATGCACATGTGTGAATTAATGTTGAATTTCTTATGATTTTTGCTAACTTTACATGTGTTGAGTCTTACTTATAGGTCTAATTTAAATGGGTTCTTATCAATTTTGAGCTATCTAAAAATTGAGCTTTTTTGAGATCGATTACGTCATTTTTGTGTTTTGACGTCGATTCAGGGTTCATGTGTACACAAAAATGGCAGAGGTGCATACACGTCCAAACCTGGGCATACACATCCAAATGATAGTGTATGCATCTAGAGTCTAGCATATACATCATTCTACTAGCATACATGATATATGGCCCTTTGTGTTTTTATTTTGTCTCTGTTTGTTAGTGCATACACTTGACCCCGAGCATAAACATTCATACTCTGGCGTACCCATCTGGTAGAGCTTCTATTTGACCCATTTTGAATCTGTGGGCATACATGTCCAAAGTCCAACGTATACATCTCACTGCTGGCATACATGACTTTCTGTCTTCTGACTTTTCTGGTCTTTTTGTCTACTAGCATATGTGTTTAAACCCTAGTGTACATGCCTATACTGAGCATACCTATATGCTAGTGTTGTTGTTTTTACCTTTCTATCTATGGGCGTATACATCCAAATGCTAGCGTACACAACTCTCTGGCCGCGTACCCATTAACTCACTATCAATTTCCATAGAGGGGCATACACATCCTGAAGTAGGCGTACACACCCAAAGTTGAGTGTACACATCACAGTTCAGATTTTTGTTTCACTTTAAAATTTGTAAAAACATGTTTTCGGGATTTATTGACTCCTTGCAGGTTTTTATTGAATATTAACTTCTATTTCGTAGGGTTTATTTACATGTTTTTACTAACTTGATTTGATTTGTTAAAGGGTTAAATGAACATTGCATGCTTAATCATGAGATTGGAGTCATGTATGCTCTTCCCTCACACCTTTTAGGTGATATTGGGAATCAAAAATGATTTCTATATCTCTTTTGCCTTGAAAAACGTTGAAAATAATGTCAAGTTTGGTTAAAATGAACAAATTTTGCATTTAAATCAAGTATTTTCCATTTTTATTTTGTAGTTGGATTTTACATCATGTATGATCTTCTCTTGCATCCTAGGACGATCTTGAGAATCAGAAATGGAATTCATCCTCTTTATGTGTATGGAAAACTACTAAATCCGTCAGTGCAGGACCTAAACACTTGTCGAAGAATGAAGGCTCAAGACAAAACAAAACTACTAATACAATTTCCATGTAGGTTGCCAAATGGTGTTCAAGCAAACCACATTAAGTATAAAAGATAAAAAACACACCATAATCAAAATACTATATTTGCAAGTTCGGATAAGGGTATGCCCCGTCTTCTTAACGAGGACATAACCCCTTTGGCATAAGCCTTAAGCTACAACAATGGGGGTGGTCCTAGGAACCCCAAAACAAGTCCACGCAAGAGGGAACCTTATGGATGAAACGGGAAGTGCTCCACACACCTACTTGACTAGTATACACGTGAGATTTAGCATCAAATTTATTTGTATCATAACCCTAGTGAGATTACATGATGGATGCATTTATTGCCCACTTTTCTTGAAGGGGTAAAGTAAATCCAGGATACTCCTTAGGAAACCTTGGCAAACCGAGCTCACATTTAGATAACTTGTGACACCTAGTTGAGTGAACCACCTAAGAAGCTATCTTGTCTAGGAGCCAACTTTGACCATATCAAAACCAATTTGAGTTGAGATCCATCATAAAAGGATAACTTTTCATAGTTGTAACTTTATTTATCGAATAAAGGAGAGTCCATTAAAGTTCAAACTATGCGTTATTCACTACGAAATTTGTGTGACATTACTTTTGCTTAGTTTTTCACTCACCGTAAGGAAAGGTGAATCTCGTGAAGTGAGGCCAAACATTTTTCAAAAACCAACTGATCTACTTCCTTCACTTTGTTTTAACACTTTGTTGATCAAAATAAGGGTGATTACCCTTGTGTTGATAATTGATTATATTCGCCACTTTTGTGTTTGTTTACGCTCATCCATGTTTGGTTGAGTTATTCAACGTCTAAAGTGCATGGAGATGTTTTCATATCATTGGTAGCCTTTTTTATCTTGATACCCAAGTCAAGATCATCAATTGCAGTTAGGCTTAATTCATCACCTTGATTCTTCTTTCAACTATTATTTGGCTTGTATCATATCTCTACAATTTTGGTACTTATGTCTTGTTTCTCATAAACTTGGCCTAAGTATCTATATTGTGACGTTACGTTATACACACTCTAACAATTCCTTGGTATAGTCTAACCCTAGTTTTTTTGAATCACTACCTCGCTTTTGAAAAGTGTTGAGTATTACCTTTGTGCGTGTCATATCAATATCATTTTGATATCAACACCTTACTTTTCAAAAAAATCGGTTAACATATCTTAGTGGTATTGTTGCATTGTTCATGGTCGTAACTTCCACTTTTTTGGATATAGGTCTTGATTGGATTCAAGCTCACTTTTAGTATACTTTAATTGGGGATCAATTCAACCTTTTGTTATTACTTACACCTTGATCATTTATTTGAACTTGACATAAGTGGTGACACTTTTTGATCATCTTAAAATGTCGACTTCCATTTTGAAAACAAACTTAGGAAGTATCTCATTTGATTGATTGGTCTTAAAGTAGGAATTTTGCGATTATGTCTTATTTATCATTTTAACTTATCCATTTAGGACAATCACTTTGATCCATTGATTCTTTATCATTCATTATTCTTTGGTCATTAATTTGGCTTTGTGTTTTGAACTTGTGTGATTATTCCTTATGCTTATCCATCTTATAAAATTGTTTCTAGGGCAATCCTTTGGGTCTTTGATCCTCTTGATCTTTTATTTTTGCCAATGTTCATGGTTATTTTTAAACATATCTTTCAAACCTTGGCAAAAAAAATTCCTAACAAACAAATTTTGCATCAATCGAACATTGGAAATCATTCCTTTGTATCCTTTATGTTGCTAAAATTTTTATCAATCCTTTAACATTTACATGTCCAAACTTGTTTTCCAAACCTTGTTGGATTATCAATCTTGAGTCATCACGATTTATTTTTCCTTAGCTTCCCTTTTGGAAAATAACACAAGCATCCCCATCTTTACGAAATGTCTAGTTAGTTGTCGTTATGTTGCCCAAATCAACATGAAACCTTCTTCACTTTGAAGAATTTTGATCATACAATCTATGTCTAGACCTTTGAACCCAACACACGCTAATAATGACTATTTATTATAAGGTCCCTTATACATACGACAATAAGGAATCAATTTTTTTATGTTCACATCAAAAATTCCCACCATGACTAAACCTCATTTGATTATTCATGCTAAATAACCCATCGGGTAACCCATTCCCACCTTCATCTCATAGTCGGTGGTATGGTTTGGGTACTTGATTCAAATTATTATTTAGTTTCCCTCCACTCTTCTTTTAATTCTAAATCAAAATTTCCTCTTCTTTTGAGGATTCCAATCCAAATATTTCCTCTGATTCTTCCGATGATTCATATCCAAATTATTATTCAAATTCATCTAATTCAACTTTTCATTCATGGTCCTCCCTTTCTTTTGCATTACCTTATTCCCATCAATCTAATGTGACTCCTACGTCATGTTCCTCCCTTTCTACGCCTATCTTCTCATCACCTAATCACTCTTGGGTCTTGCTTTGATCCATGGCCTATCTTCTCATCACCCAATCACTCTTTATCTATCACAATCTCTTATGGGTTCAATGCCAAGTAGCCCTTCATCTTCATCTAGGTGTGGGTCACCTTCATTAGCCCTCCCTCTGCTTTATTTGTGGAACATTTTCGAGTAGTCCACTATCTTCTATCTCTGCAAACGTCAACTAGCCCCTTGTCTTCTATTTATGGATCACCCTCGGTTAGCCCTTCTCCTTCTATTCTTAGGCCACATCCTAGTATCCCATCATCTTCCATCTATATGTCACATCCTAAGTAGCCCTTCTTCTTCTATTCTTGGGCCACATCCTAGTAGCCCTTCATATTTTATTCGTGGCTCACTTCCTAGTAATCCCTCTTCTTCAATTCTCAGACTATATCCTTTTTATCTGTCACACTTTTCTTCTATCAATGATTGTGGCAAGCTCACCATCATTCTTCCCATTCATCCCATTAATTATAATGTCCACATTCTTCTCCCACTTCCCGGGATAAGACAAGTCATGCATTAGCTTATAAGAAACCTAGACAAGTTCTTTATCAGTATGAGATCAAAACGCCAAAGAGCTCCAAATCTCAACAACCCAAAAATTCAAAATCAAGCACGATTCAAGAATGCACACCAACACACCCATCAAGTATGGCCCAAAGTGTAGAAACCTATGGATATGAAACTCGAGCTCCCACATACAAAACCAGTGTTTCAAAACAAATCACATTCATTTTGTTGAGTGTGAACTCACCATGATCATCGAGATCAGGGATAATATTACACTTGATAAGAAAACACGCTTAGTCTCTCTTATCAAGGAAATTGTGAACATCGTTGTTGGATCCTATCATGTAGAGTGACATGTTTCGTTCCGATAACCATCAAAAATTCTAAAAAAATCATAAAACAGTTCAAAAATACAAAAAATGAAAAAACATTAAAACATTACAAAAACAAAATCAAAGGTACAAAGATCAAACATTGTAATCAGGTATTGCGTACACATGGATGTTATTTCTTCCCTTTCTTTCATATTCCTCTGCAATTCATCCACCATTTTCATCCCTTTGATGATATTTTGGTTAGCTTATTTCGTACACATTTTGTGACATTTATCTCTATGGTATCCATTTGACCTTGGTCTTTCATAACCTTGGTAAATTAAAGAACAACTGACCTCTTAGAGATCCTATCACAATTCACATTTAATAAAATTGTTGCGAAGAAATTTTGGATATATTTGTTGACACTATTCAATGTCATCATTGCAATCACTTCCATATCCTTCCATCAAGCCATCGTTGTTCTTAACCCCTTGTCAAACAAGAGAGCTGAAATAAGTTTTCAGAAAGTAAAAGAATCAAAATCAATAAATCAAAACGAAAAATCTAAAATAAAAATCAAATTGATATGTAACTCTCTCTTGGGCATTTCCAATAATCTCTACTAGGGCTATGGATGCCTAGTGTAGTAGTAGAGCTATGTTATGACTAAAATCAAATGCATCTCTGTCAAGGATATGGATGACTGGATGGCAGCGGAGCAATGTACGACTCTCCTTCCACAATTCATTCACAAATCACCTTTCAAACTAAATCATTCCTAAACATTGGCTAGTGTCTTCACTTACTGTCAATCAACTCTTTCCTTCAAGAGGTAATTTATTTCCACATGCACACATGGGATCTTGATGAGTAAATAGGATTAGTATGTTACCAAGTGTTACTTTTTGGACCTTGTTCAAACTCTTGCTTTAGCACATGTCTTGTCTCAAGATTTGTGCCTTGGGATAATCACTTTTTCATCAACCGCCTTCTAAATATTTTCATAGCATCCTCTATTATTCGTAAATCATTTAGAACATCCATATGTATAGGATGGCCTCTTTTCCATGTTTACAGACACTTTTATCCCCTTTTAATAAATCAATTTTATACTTCCCTTCTCTCATGTGTTTCTTGGCCAGCTTACATTGGGGCATCCTTGCTCCCTCATGATTGAACTTATTTTATATTGGCCTTGATCCCCTTCAACACATGAATATTTTTCCTTTGAATACTCCCACCTAATCGTTGGGGCATTTTTTCATCTTCATTTTCTTGCGCATACGCGTGACATTCTATCCTTGTACATCCCATCTATTGTTAGGGGGAATCCATGCTTATTTTTATTTTTCCCTTATACATCCCATCTATCATTAGGGAATCCATGCTTATTTTTATTTTTCCCTTATACATATCATCTATCGTTGGGGCATCCACACTTCTTTTTCT
Organism: Taxus wallichiana var. yunnanensis; assembly: GCA_018340775.1. NCBI lineage: Eukaryota > Viridiplantae > Streptophyta > Pinopsida > Cupressales > Taxaceae > Taxus > Taxus wallichiana. The sequence continues at coordinate 1,008,963,836 of CM031237.1, forward strand.
TCCTCTGTACATAGTTTTAGAAAACTTTCAAAAACACAAAAACACTTAAATATGTTAGAAAATTAGAAAAACATTCAAATATGTTATAAAAATTAAAAAAATTCAAATATGTTTCTAAAAAATAAAATAACAATAAAAATCATCCTACAAAACATCACTCTTTCGTTCTCGCATGTTCTTGTGCACGATCTCAAATCATATTAATGCCTCCATTAATAAAGTTGGTTTTCTTACTATATATGTACTCTAGGGCATAATGAGTTGCTTGGTATTGTTTCATAGTGCACGATTACTTTTCATAGGACCCAAGTGTCCTCTGTTATTCCCCTTGCATGTATCCTTGCTTGGGGCACCATCTTTTAACCCTTGTCATTAATTCACATAGGTCGAGAATCAAATCTTGATAACAAAACATTACATTATGTTTCTCTGTTAGGTTAGCTTGTTTAATTTCTCATATTACATTGCATTATGTATGTTGCAGGGATTAAAAAATCTTTTCCTTTCTCATATTGCATTGCATTTTGTATGTTGCATGGGGTTGGTATTTTTAGCAATGTATAATTGTTCGTAGTATGAATTTTCATGTCATTCTACTTTTTTTGTAAGCTTGCATTTTTCAAGGACCGATGACATAGATCCTTGGCAAAATGATGATAAGAAATTTGTTTAAAAGAAAGTCCTATATTGGATGTAAGCTAGTTCTTCCATGGCTATCTTCCTCTCTTTCTTCTCTATCATTCTCCTATTAATATTATTCTTCTAATTCACTTGGGGCATATTGCCCTCCCCATTCTTCTATCCATTTCTCACATCTTTTCTCCTATCCATTTTTCGATCGTCGATCACCTTCTTTCATCACCCCATTGACACTCGAGGGGGCATCTCTCAATAATTTTTCTTCTACCCCTTCAAAATTTTACTTGTCTACTATCTTTGAAGTGATGTCACTTACGCCACCCCAAAGAGGGGAAAATGTAGACACCTATAATTTAGCTCCAACAATTTAAATACTTAAGTTGCTCTAATTATACTACTTCCCGCAAATTGACGACATATTGTCAATATAGCACACTTTCTCTTCTATCGTTGTTAATTAATTACATTACGCTAATTAATTGACCCTTCTATCCAACAAAGATGACAATTAACGACCTTCCGTTAATTAAACCCCTTTCTACCTGAATTAATTAATTAAGTTTCCTCTTCTATTACATAAATAAATCGTCATTTATTTAGCCTAAACCCTTCCTATTCCCTAAATCATACTAATTTTTCTTCTAAAATATTCTATAAAGCTTTCTCACCTATTAATTAATCACTTGGGTTAATTAATAAATCCCCTCAAACCCCATGAGTCACTAAAGGACAAAATAAACTCTCCTAAGGTTGACTCAACCCCCTTTCAACCATCCTTATCCACAACTAACTCAACCTAGCTATTATCCCACATGTAAAGGGATGTAGAGATTCTTTTATCCATTGGGCTATATAAGGATCCCTCCTCCTACCTTTCTATTTACACCTTTACACCTAAATGAGCATAGAGCCTAAGCTATAGCCATTTTATCATCTTAGAGAATTCTTCCATTAGAGGAGCTAGCTATCTTCATTTCTTGCATTCATCCATCCAAGTTTGAAGTCATATGGAGATATGTCAAATGGTCTTGTAGCCATGGATTGACAAGACTCCATTCTTGAAACCTTGGGATTCAAATATACAATCAACCCTTTTGATTGCTAAGGATATAAATAGGTTCATTTCATTTTATTAGCATTCAATAGAGGTAAATATTAATGGATTAACATGTTAGTTTTAATGTTTATTTATGTTCTAATGCAAATATGTTAGTATATTAGTCTTGTTCAAGCTCGCATGAGGGTGCATAAATTTTAGTTTAACCTTGTTTAGGACTACTAGGTGTTAGTTCTAATTCTCTTTGCATTATTAACTAATTCTTGCACACACTTGAAATATCCTTCAATATTGACACCACCAATTAGTAAATATTTTCACTCATTTTATGAACTGCTAAGAGATGGGGATTTCTTAGTTCATTTGTAAATTTGTATACATGAATACAAACCCATGAAGTATTGTCCCTTTGTTGTAACCTCGTCAATTGAAAAGGAAATAAACTTTACATTTTTAATAGCCTCTTTCATATCCTCCTTTTCTACCAAAGCAAGACATTTTCTATTTCCCAGCCACTGCCATCTAACCAATGTGATTGTGGAACATTCTGTAAGCCAATAACCTGATACAAAATTTTATTTTCGAGAAATCTAAAATGGTTCTTCCCTTTTTCAATATATTGAATACATTAGAAAATTGAATACTTTTGGCATGCATTTCAGTCTCCATAGCTTTGATCAATTTTTTTACAATTGTGTCACCTTTTTCATTTAGATTTTTCAAATGTTTTTGTTCTTTTTATATTCTTCGCTAACTTAACATGCAATAACCCATCTAAATCTACTCTTCTCTAATACGTGTGAAGTGGTATCTCTTTCCATGAGTTGTTATACACAGATGATCATTTATATTAAATTTTAAGTAACAAATTAGATTCTTAAGGTCTATTAATATATTTCAAGATTCAATAATAGGTCCCCAAAAACTTCCATCTGACAAATATAAACTATCTAGACTCATACACACATGTTTTCTCAATCGTATGAAGTTTGTTATGTAGATGCAACGCTCTTGCGCATGCTTCGTCAAAACATTTAGCTCATTCAACATTTGTAAAATACAACATAATGTAAGAAAAATTTCAATATTTGTTAGATGGTACAAAAAATATTTAGCTTTATCTACTTCCCTATGGTTTTATACATAAAACTTGTCAATGAAGGATATTCTTCAAATATTCTACAAGCAAGGCTCATACATTGAAATCCATCTGGTATCTACATATTTAAGAAGATTTTTCCCATCTATCAATCCAATTGCAAATTTCTGAAATTCTAAAAATCTTTTTGGATTTGTTGAATAATAAGTATGCAAGTCACGGATCATCTTCTCCACTCTGGAAACACTTTTAAATGTGCTCACAATTTTATATGCTAGATTCATTCTATGAGCCATGCAATTAATTACAATCATATAGGGGAAAAATTGTCTATAATCTATCACAAAGACCATTTCTAGGCCCCTACATTACAACCACATTGTCGATTCACAACACAAACTAACTTTTTGCCATGAAAAAATCATCCATACCTGTTATATCCTTCAAACATGAAAACACCAATTTGTAAAGGTTTTCAAAATTGCAATTTTTACTCATTTTATGAATAGCTAAGAGATGGGGATTTATTTTTTCATTTGCAAAAGTATATACATGAATACAAACCCATGAATTATTTTCCACTATTGTCACCACATCAATTGAAAGAGAAATAAACTTTGCATTTTTAACGACCTCTTCTAAATCCTCCTTTTCCACCAGAGCAAGACATTTTACAATTTCCTATCCACTTTGTTAATGACTAATGTGATTTTGGAAAATTTCAGTAAACCATTTGTATACACAAAATCATGCACTTTGGGTAATTATATAGTCTTGATCACATAATACTATTCATATGGTTCCTAAGTAAGAAGAGTATTGATTAACTCATGTCTTTGGCCATCTTTTGTTGCTTTCTATTGCTACTTTCGGTCTTGCACCTTTACCGGCCTATTATGTCTTTTCATAATTTAGTTTACCTTTTCTAGACTAGAGTTCCCAGCCAAGATGCCAACATCAAACCCTCATCCCCTCTGGGCACCCCTGTCCTCTTTACACTTTACTCTCACTTTTTGGGTCCTTTCTATCCATTTGAGCATCTTATATTTTTGGTAGTCGGCCTTTTTGAGGTCAAATGAGAAATTCAATCAAAGGAATCATATAAATATAAATTTATGTGATCATAATAAGGGACCAAGCACTAAGCACTAACTATCACCACCTAAGGTTGCATCCATCAAGGCATTTAGATCTCCATTTGCATCCATCTAGCTCCATCACAAGGAACAAAGGTTGGTTCTATGCATAACACTCCATAGGAGGGGAGTTTATTTTATTCCATACACATATTATTTACATTCTACATCTAGCTTCTTTCTCTCTACTTCCAAGTGTGACATGCACAAGAGAACCTAGGGCATAATTCTCTACACACACAGAACTACATTGGGTCTAAGATGTAGTGCAGTGCTCGATGATAAGACCACCATTTTGGTGGTGAGGACAGTCTGGCCCCTTCATATGCATCTTTCTTTTTTAGGTTTTAATGTTTTTCTTGGGGTTTTGCATGTGATTCTTCATTGCAGGTTTACGATGACATTAGTGAATTAGGTGCGACATACACACGATAAACAATGAAGGCTTCACATCATCTGGTGACCCTATAAAATTGGATTTTGGACCTCCCACATAGACTAGGGCACCCAAATTACAGACCAAGGAACCCCTAATCTCCTAATCCCTATTCCAAGAACCCCAATCTAGCTAGAAAACTCATATCTACATTTTACCATGCTCTTGTGCAACGCTCTCCCATTCGTATTCATTCGGTCTCCCTTTGCGACACAATCCACGGGACCTCTGTGAATCAACTCATGTGTGACAATCTCTCATTCCTATTCGGTCGGTCTCCACTATGAAACAATCCTACAACCTTTGCGAATCGATTAAGGCTCTTATAACCCTCTTTGCACATTAGAGTTTCTACATTTCATTGCTTAGTTTTCTTGGGTGTATTTTAGTTATTTTATCACTCATTTATTTACTACATACTTTCATTAGATTAGGCTAAAATATATTACATTTTAGTTTAGTCATTTTGGTGAACCCCACTCGTGATTGATCTTTTGGATCCTTCTTTGGCATATCATCTTCTTTATCATGGCTCCTAAAATTCATCAAATTTATTTGTCTGATTGTTTAAGATGTATCCTAATTTCCAATTTTTTCTTAACAAATCCCTAAACACAATGTATCTCCCTAGCGATACACGCCGCATTGTTGTCCACTCAAAATTCCCCGCTCTGATAAGAGTAAAATTTTCAAAATTTTGAGTTTAAGTGTTTTTCTCTGAAATGCCTAAGTCGTGAAATTGAAAAAATCTATGTTTTGGGTCATTTTGTGTGATTTTCGGGCCTGTCGGAACTTTTTGTCCCATCTGTCCCAAGTACGAAAGTGCATTATGTTACCCGACCAGCCGAAATCCCCAAAGCTGTCCCATTTTCGGGCCCGTCGGAGAGTTTTGTCCCAAGTGTCCCAAAACTTATTTTGCATGTTGTTCCAATTTCGGCCGAATCATCCTTCCCGCGTACTTCGCACTTTCCTGTCCCAAATGTCCCAAAGTTAAAAAGTGCGAGCTTTCCCATTTTCGGCCGATTTGCCCGAACCGCGTCCTTCGCGCAATTTTGTCCCAACTGCCCCATTTTTAAAAGTGCGAGCTTTCCCAATTTGGTAGAGAGCGGTCAAGTCGCGTACTTCGGAACTTTTTGTCCCGAATGTCCCAAGTCCAAACGGGCCCTTTGTTCCAATTTCGGCCGAAACACCCGAATCGCGTACTTCGCACATTTTCGTCCCATTTGTCCCAAATGCATTTGTGCGTCCTCTCCCTGTTTCGCCCGAACCGGCCGAGCCGCGTGTTTCGCGCATTCGCGTCTCACATGTCCCAAGCGTACCTAGTGTCATTCACACTTAGTTTTTCCCGCTCACTCCGAGTATGATGCTTTTCAAATTGGTGGTTGTGTATTCAATGCGCATTAAAGTCATTCCTCTCTCCAAACGGCTATATAACGAGCATTCCCCTTTGCATTTTTCGCATTGCTTCCATGCTATCTTTTGCTCGAACCCTTGCAATTTGAAAACCTGCGCAATCCCCCTCCATTTGCAAATTCCTTCCAGAAGTCTAGGTTGCAGCTCCGAGGCTATCAATATGAAGATCAAGTTCCAGGGACAGGAGCAAATTTCTCCGCTTGAGTCTGCTGTTAGCAATATAGGGGACAGCGAAGCTCGTCATCTCGACTTCGGCAATTTTTGGGCAAGAATGACAGATGCAAACCCTACACCAATGGCACAGATGATTAATGATAGTGGTTTAGCTTTTGCCGGAGGATTCCCAATCTCAGTACAGTGTGCTGATACAGTGCTTTCATGTGGAGCTCACTTCGACCCCGCTTCGAGTGAATTGACAAATGTACATGGGGAACTCATTGCCAAGCTGGACGCCGCGCCATTGGTGCTGCTCTGAGGATTCCGGAGATGGACAATGCTATAGTCGTCTCCCGGGATCAAGCACAGGCTATGTTCGACCAAGACAGTGACAAATATAAGACGCGAGTGGCGAAGTCTTGGTTGAAGAACCCTAAGAAAGGTGCTTCTCGCCTAACCAAAACCCTCTTCCGAGCAGATTTCAACGAAGAAGCTGCTGAGACTTCATAATCTGTTGGCTCGGGCTATGGGTTTGCCCTCCACCAATGAGTTTCATTTACGGATGTGCCCGCTCATCAAGATGCATGGTGTGCGAGGGAACACAAAACATCAACTGGACAGAGATCATCAAAGCATGAATTTGGCGGAGCAGCTATCCAACGTCCAGCAAACAAAGAAGTTCTATATGACTTCATACCTGATGTATACCCTAGCAGCATCCAGGCAGTGGTTTGGTTTCTCCTATATAGATGCACACAAAGATGATCCAGTGTATGCCTATTGCCCGCAGTTCACCTTGGAGACCAGCAACCGCAATTTCAGAAGGGTCAATGATGCTTTCACCATGTACGTGGTCAGATTGCTCGAAGGTGATACTGCAAGAAGGTTTTCAGATGAAGCCATGAACCTGATATCGCAGTATGGAGCCTATTTCATCCAATTCAGGAAATTTTCCTATATCAGGCTTGCTGGCTATGAGAGCACCCCTCTGCGGCTTCCCATGTTCTGCAATGACAAAATGGCTTTGATAGAAATATGCAGGCAACTAGACAAGTTGCACAGAACTTGCAGAGACAAGAAGATTTCTGGTTTGCACTTTCCCATCTCTCTGGGAAACTACACATGCAAAACAACTCGGATGCTCGGAACATAGAAAGAGCCCGGTCCCCTATCATGTTCATTTCTTCAAGCCAAGAACTGTTTTGACTTGAAGAAGTTCATTGAACAAAACATCAAGATAGTCTATCATCATAGGGTAGATACGAGAAGACTAATGGGTGATTTTGTGCGAGATGATTTTGAAGCCGAAGAAGGCATTGTGGCGGGTTCTCCCTGCATTGATCCAAGAACTCGGTCGTACCACGTTCTGAAGGTCTCGGGATGACAATTCTGATCTATACTCTTATGAGTATGAAAATGTGATTAAGCACACCCCTCACGGAGGACCTGGATTGGAACAGGAAAGAGAGAGATGATCAAAAATTTGAGATTCTTGCTCCGGTCTTAATCGGGACTAGGGTGCAGTTCGAGTAAGAAGATCGAGAATTCAAGAGGCACTCGGGAGAATCTAGCTCAAGGATGATTCGACACCCATAAGAGAGGCATCGGTTCAGTCCGGAACACCGGTGAAAACCCCCCGCCTCAACGGCTCGGGGACACAGAATCTACTCCTTCTCCATCTACCCAGGTATACAGGAAGAAACTCAAAGAGGTAAAGAAGGAACCTGCAGAGAATGATCCTCCAAGAAAACAGGTAGAGTTGCCTATAGGGCCAGAGAACATCATTGTTCTCAGTGAAAGTGAAGAAAGTGAGATGCCCACTCCTGCAAATGTTCCTGAAGACCCAGCAGATAAGGACAAAGAGGTCCAGAGCACTGAACTTCCGGGTGCTATTGATTCCTCTACTGCCATTGCCTCCAGTGCTCTACTCACGTCTCAGCTTGAGTCAACAGCTGCGCAGACCCTGAGTGTCATGAGCTCCCTGTCTCTTGGTCCCCTTGCCCCTCCTGCAGATTCTTCTTCCTTTTGCTTGGGTGCGACCTCTGGTTGACAAAAGGAAGAGGAAATCCTCCTCTCAAAGCTTGGGACCAAATTTTGATCTTGTAAGTTGACCTTGTTGGGCACCACTCCTTCTCGTGCCAAGAAAGCCGAACCACCTCCGGGTGTGTCGATGCCCAAGGTCAGCAATTCTTGGAGATTGCTAAGCCTACGGTGAGACAAATCAGAATCGAGACTTGCGACATCCGACTTAGAGCTTTCAAGGATCCCTATGGGAGAGTCTACTCCTCGAAGGTGAAATTCACAACCTCCGTGAAGCTTGATCACAAGAGTCATTGGAAGGGTAGAGAAAGGGCAGCGAGACTATTGAGCAATGTTTGGGAGAACAAGCCCAAGTTCTCACAAGTTTTATCAAGTCACTTTTGTCTAAGGACAAAGTTTTGGACCCTACCCCCTTGACTGCTCTACCGCCTCCGGTGATTCTAAGCCAAGATGAAGTGCAAAGTATTAAAGATATGCACAAGTATTCTGTCTATGGCAGAGCTATTGAAGCCATGGTAGATGACATGCTTGTTGCTGGGCTAAACTTCATCGATGAAGCTTTTAAACTACATGGAAAGGTAGACAATTTGCAACAGAAGCTATCCTCTACTATTGGGGTTATGGATAAAGAGCTTAAACTCTGGAGCAGTTGCATTGTAGACCTTCGCCTCATGGGACAGACAGATGAGAACGTCTTACTGGCGAATAAGATTTTTGATGATGCCAAAGACAATCTATCAAAATCCTGGGTCTACAGCGTAGAGTGGAAAATCAAAGTCCTGGAGGAAGCTGTGGGAGAAATGAAGAACAGCTGGCAGAAGGGAGAAGCTTTCAAGACACTGGCAGCATTTCTTTGCTTTAAAGATATACATTGTCATCTTCAAGATGAAAACTCTAGTGTTTCCTTGTCCTTGCAAGAAATCAAAGCTCAGTTCAGAGCTTTTGTCAAAGATCATCTATTCAAGGAAAGCTCCATCTCTAAGGAAAAGATGAAGGAAATTTGTTCTCTTCAGTCTGCCATTGAAGAAGCAAACAAAGATTATCATACTCACGTCGAGTTTGATAAAGAGATGGAGAAATGTCTGGGATTTTGGACTCAGTCTGCAGCCAACACGTCAGTCCCTCGTGGCAGAGATATAGCTGAGTCATTGAAGAAATTCAGGCAGCGGATTCTGAAGACAGTGGGCCCCTCCCAGTAGCTGGCCACCTGTCTCCTTCCCCTTTCTTTTCTCTTCTTCCCTTTCTTTTCGTATTCTTTGTAATTAGTTAAGGTATTGCAACTGGCGGTCCTTAACTATTCTTTAGTTAAAAGAAATGGTTACGAAGAGTAACTGACTTGTAAGCTATATAATGGCCTTTCCACGCCATTTTGAGAGGAGGAAGAACTTGGAATATTTGCTGAAAGTGTAAATAGATCTTAAAGAAATCAATACAAAAGGGCTTTTCATTCTTTGTCTATCTAATTCTTGTTATCTCTGTGTTTTCCTTTAATATTGTGGAGATCATTTTGTTCCTAACTCGTTAGTCTCTCTGATTGCATACTGTTTAGTTTTGCAAATACAGTGATCTTGTACAACCAAGAAGGAACTTTGTGTCCTTGATTAATAAATCTGAAGAAGGTTATTTATGGAACTTTGTGTCTTTAAATTTAATCTCATTCAGCCATCGCAAATGATCTTGTCTTAAATTCTTTGAAGCTTCGCATACACGAGGAATTATTCTGCTATCTATAATTCTGAATGTTGCTATTACGCTCATCTCCTTATTCCCTTTCCTCGGTCCTTGTGTAATTGATGATCCTTGTGGAAAACACTTTCATAAAATCCAAGTTTGACCATAAAACTATGTTCGTACATTTGTAAATAAGTTCGTTTCGAATAAGGGAACCTCTCCCATTAAAGAGGAGGGACTTCTTGTCCCCGATTGCTCTTCTAAAAATTCCTATTTGACGACCAACACGCATCAAGTGAGTGTTATTTTTATCATTTATTTGATGACCCTAGTCTTCATGATCCTCCATATAATCAACCCATGTTGGAGTCAATTCAAGCTTTGCATTATTTATTTCAAGACAAATTTAAGGCTATGGAATCCATGATTACATCTCTCAAATCTGAAATCCAACATCTTAAGGATGCTTCTCAGGCTCATGTTTTTTCTCCCTCTCCATCTCATCCTCATTCTATGTCCACTACATGTGCTCATATCAGTGAGCCTCAAGTCATACCATTACCAGAGCCTCTCATCTTTGATCGCAATACTAAGCAACATGACCTTCTTACTAAGATCCTTAGTCATCAATTGATCACTTTATCACCTACTCATTACTATCCTCCTTATCGGATAGAAAAATATCAAGGGCATCCATATTGCAATTATCATTGGATCAATGGACAAATATAAATGATTTTTATGAGTTATAGCAATGAATCAAACATCGTGTGCATCAAGGCTATATCTCATTATCTACACAACACTATATTGCATACCTACTTATAAATATTATACCCAAATGGGCTCCTAAGTCTACTCCTTATACATCTAATGAGCATCACGCTACCACTTCTCATGTGCCTTCTTTGGTCAGTCAAGCACTTGCCTATTCAATCCACTCAAATTACACAATCACCTCTCAAGTTTTTTTTTTTAACCCCCTTCTCCTTAGGAATCTATAGTGCTATCAAGTCAAACTAAGCAACCTCCTCTTAAGGACGAGCTCACTCCTCCTCCATTAAATACACCTGTGACATCACCAGGCCATACTCAGTAACCACCTTCTATAGTTAAACTTGTAATTATATCTTCTTCTATTAATAATGCATATGTCAATTACTAGGACTTGAATGAAGCTTACGATGATGATGAACCATTTGAAGGTCACACAGGTTTATCACCTCAGTGCCTGCTCACCTTCATTAAAGAAACTACTCCTTACATTGATCCATTTAGCTTATTCGGCTAGATCTCCATCATTTACAAACCACTTGATGAATTTGTAGCATCATTACACGATGATGCACTCTTTTGATTTGATTCACACTTAACTATTGATAGAATCTTATACACATGAACCTCACACGCTGCGCATGAGTGGTAGGCACTACACATGGCGCATCTTCACACATCATACACTTTTATCATCTTGCATCATACATTGTACATATTGTGTTTCTTACATCATACACATTCTACACATACTTCAAACATCCTACACATACTTCAAACATCCTACACTATACATCCTAAATCATACACTAAACATTAATGTGTCATATGACGATTTCTCATCACCATGTATACTACACACATTACACATCTTGCTCATCTACTTATATGTGTTGCACTCACTACCCGATGATGCACTCTAGTCTCATGGTCCATACTAGACTGTTGAGGGTATACATCACAAATGGACCCTATCACACTCACACATTCAACCATTCAATACTTTTCCTCATGTGACATTCCTAGGTTAGTGATATACATTATAGGATACATCATCACTTCCCTTAGCATAATTTAGTGATATATGACATAGACTACATCATCACTTCTCCTACTCATCTTATAGTGATATACACTTTAGGCTAGATCATCTAGTGCACTTCTTAGCTCATATAATTCACCTTAAGGAGCATATCAACTTATCAAATGCATGTTCCATTCTCTCTTGCAATATTTTCCCATACCCTTCATTATATGCACACACATATCTCTGTCTCTATCAACATTTAGGACTGGCTTCCTATCATATAAATAATGACAAGTACTCAAATATTGTTCTTGACTGCCCTCACTATTCTCATTACCCTTAAATCCTTGTCTAATTCATCCTCCTCTTTACTTACTAGTTCTCCAATTTCAAGCTTGTATCTTATTCCCTAGGACTCTATTAGGATAATGTAGCTTACTCCATACAAATGGACTTGTATTCAAGTACTCACAGTCCCCCTATTCCTTCTTGAGTAGTTTAAGGAAAGACATGTACATGGTGCAGTCCTTTGAATCTTCCTCACAACTCCGTAAATTTCTTCCTATCTCCAAGACACCTAATCATCTATAGAAATCTTGCTCTCTCGATCTTTGAGTCCATATTTGCATTCAAATCCATATCCTTCTCAAGACAATGTAGATTATCGGACCATTTTCCTTTCCTTATCTTGTTCCTTCTATGAGCCTTAAGTACCTTTGGGTGCATATACAAGACTTCATCTCGCATAATGATAACATATAAATGCCTACCTACCCCTTTATCTCATATTTCACTCATCAAGAATCATATGGAGAGAAAATCTTCAATACACCCAAATAGAGCCTTTTGGTCCGAATGAAAGATCATCCTTTCACTTATCAAACATGTCTTGCTCTAGCTTAGTTTAGGTTTGTTTTTATCAAACATTTCATACTTTCCATTAAGCTTGGATCCGATTAAACATTCACCTAGTCATAATTCACCCAAGCGAGAGATTTAGTCTAGGTATCTCCCAAGTACTCTAACTCATCCCGACTTCATATGTTTTCATACCCCAAATACATGTAACTCTATATCTATCTCATAGCATTAAAAAAAGAACATTAAATTTAGGCCTTTAGGAATCTTTTGAGACTTGTAAACTTACCTTAGATGGATCACGCATTAGGTTCCTTTATACTTGATGATACTCTACTCTAGGCTATCCATAGCCCTCCTTAACCCAATTCAAGAACTAAGATGAAAATAACATGATTTCATCTCAAACTCATTCAATACTTTCATCACATTTCATGTCACCTTCATATGCTTTCCCTATATCTTATATTGTCCAATTCACCTCCTTTGAGTGACTTAAGACAATCACATACCATGCACAATCAGCTCTTGACTCCCAAATGGTGATGATTTCTTCATATACTTAACCAAAGACTCCTTCAATTCCTTCTCAGGGCTCGAGACCTCATTCAAACCATTATTACTCTTGATACATTTAAAAAATTCAAAACTTCACCAAACTATATTCTATATAACCTTTCCTTGCACTCTAGGACAACTTATCAACCCCTCTACAATAATTTTATATTCAATGGTGGCATTTTTCTTCATTAACTCATTCAAATTCTTGTCCTAACTCCTTCCATAGGCTCTAAGATATCATTCAATTCATTCATGTCTTTGAAACATCTAGATTTGTTCAAATTCTTCTCAAAGCTGTCTTTTGCTCTATTACTGTAACATGTAACTCAACTTGAAAATATTATTATACATATCTTTGATTGTATTTTTCCAATCACTACAAAATTTGGGGTATTACTAGATCCTCCGAAGACAAAGAAAATTTGAAATTTATAGCTAATTTGATATTTCCATTAAAAATATATCAAGAGCCTAGCATGAGCCCAAGAAGGGGAAGTTGTTATAAAATGCTCAAGACAAAATTTCAAAGCTTGGAAAAAATTATCTATGATCCATGTGATCTCCTTCATCAGTTAAAAGTGACAATAGGATATTTGGAGGTGAAATAATCTCTTTGTGGTTTTCAAGCTCTCGACCTTGATATAGTCTTTTACACACTTTGTCATCTAAAACATGCAAATTTTATTGAAACAAAGGAAAATTCCACCTTTCAAACATCATGCTTTCTTCATTCATCATTCAACAATATTCAAAAATCTCTTTCCATTGAATTATCCTCTCCATCTCCTCTTGGTTACCTATTCTATCTCCTTATGAGACTCTACTTGCTTCTAAAATTGACTTCCTAGAATAGTGCAACCACACCTATTATTGACTTAACAAGAATCTAAAATTGCTAACATGACCAAATCAATCCAAACTAACCTATGAACTCATGATGACAAGATTTACATCATGATATGGCTTATAGAGCCTTATTTAGTCTATAACTCTTTTTCCAAGTCAACCTTGCCAATTTACCCCTACTTACAATGTTTTTCACTTTTCTTTGTGATAATATACATTCAAATTTGGACTTGAACAATAATAAAATGGAGATAGAAAACTTTGAAAATCCCTTAAATATGCCAGTGCCTTTGGAGGCTTAGTCAAACTTCATTTTTGCTCCAATGCTCCATGGTGATGCTCCTACATTACATTATCAACTCGAAAGATTTCATGAGCTCTTGCTCATGAGTCTTCATCTCTTTCTTGCTCCTTGACTTGTACCTGGGTCCCATATTCTTCTTGTCCATGTTTTTCTTTGTGTCTTCTCATTGTATTCTTTGTATCTCATCTTTTTGCTTCTTTGTCTTTTCTTGTACTTGCCTCTTCTTGTCTACTTCTCATTCACTAAGCTCCATATTGTTGCTTCATCTTCATGTAGGTCTTGAAATTCTTCTTGTTCTCTTGTTTCCAAAATCTCTCTCATGAAATATTGAGCTTCATCCACCTTATCAACTATTATACCTACATACAAAACACTAAAAACAACCTTAGACACAAAATTTTGAAGCCATGAAGCTTCTTCATGTTGTTGTTCTTCTCCTTCTTTTTTTTCATTGACCAATTCCAATTTGGTCTTATTATCCCTATTTTTTCCTTTCATTTCTTCCTTTCTAGGCTTTTCAATGAGCTTTTCATTCCAGTTTTTCATTACCACTCCTGCATTTGCTTCTTCTTTCACAATTCTTCCTTCTTAAAACTCATTTTCCTTCTTCCATTCATCAAATTTCTCCATCTCAGCTGGTTTAGGACATTCATGGAGTATAACACATTCCAATGCACTCAATTCAGCTTGTAATTTCTCCATGCTTGCATAAACAAATTCATTTTCTTCTTGTTCAAAATACAACATCACTTGAGCAAGGTTTACATCATTCACACTATCATCAAAATAAACAAAATCTGATATCAAGCTTCAATGTTTTACCTCTTCATCCTTACAAACTTGTGACTACTCTTTATCATTCTTCCATGCTTCTACCACTTCTTCACTCATACGTTGATTTACATACAAGGTTTCTATCATTCTCAACTCTTCCTACAACAAAAATTCATCTATATCTCCTTAACATTCATCAAACTTAGGTCGAGCATGTAGAAAATGTTTTAATTATTTCAAGAAGTTTTCATTTTCCTTCATTCTCTCATTTTTACCTCCATAAGAGCATTCACCTACTTCCACATTAGTCCATACTATCTTCTATTTACAAAATTCAATCATACATTCATCATTGTTGTCACTAATAAAAATCAATGTATCATCATTTGATGCATTTAAATCAATGAATTTACCTTTATGTTTTACTTCATGTACCTCACTTGGAATGGCATCCAACTTCTTCTTCCAGCAGACTTCTTGGAACAATAACTGGCTCTTTAGCATTTTTACCTCTATATGCATCTCCTTGAAATATTCTTGCACCTCCTTGACCTTCATATGCTTGTTTAGGTGTTGTCTTCTTGAGCCACTTGGGCACTATGTATCCATACTCTTTTGCAAGGTCTTTTATGCTCATTCTTTGTTCTTTCTTCCCTTTTACTTGTTGCATGCCGAATGCTTTCAAATGCATTCCTTGTTTCCCTTCTGTTATGAAATATTTGCTTGATCTCTCATCCTTCATGGATTCCTTGGCAAGGCTGCCCTCTAAACCTGCAAAATCAGACTTAAACATAACATTAGCATTCAAAAATGTCCTTTGAATGGATTTTCCACCATTCTTCTTCACTTCTCTTTGTGGTTCTTCTTCATATTCACTAGACCACTCATTCTCTCCATCCATGAAGTATTCATACTCATACTTTGTCTCATCTTTGCAAGAATCTTCACATGCTTCACTCATGAAGCTTAACTCTTCTGTGCATCCATCATCTCATCCTGTGTGCCTTCAATCTCTTCATACACTTTGCCAACTATGAATTCTCCTATAGCTGTTATATCTTTCTCAAGGAGTTCAATATGCCTCCTTATTTCATCTATCTCCCTTGCTTTCTTCTTTTCTTTTCTCTTCTTTTCTCCTACCACTCTTACCTCTCTCATTGCCTACACCAAAACCATTACTTGTCTCCATGGTATAGCTTCCATGGTCTCTCTCTCTCATCCAAGTCTCTATCACCTTGGATTGTAGCCTTATTTCTATCTCTCTTATCCAAGCTCCTTCTTGGATATCTGGCTACCTCTTCCTCTTTCTCAAAACGTCTTCACCTATGCCAATCTTCTTGGCTCAATATTCCTTTGCTAACTATGTCTCTTTCTTCTTATTTACTTGAGTATCTCTTCTCCTTCACCTAAATCAAAATCAAACTTCATTCAACCATTAATATAATCAAACAAAAATTGACATCATACAAGCATATATATATTAGCTAATAAAATCAGAGACCTGCTCTGATACCAAAATGGTGAACTTCTTAGCTCATCTAATCCACCTTCGGGAGCATATCAACTTATCAAGTGCATGTTCCATTCTCTCTTGCAATCTTTTCCCATACCCTTCATTATATGCACGCACCTATCTCTTTCTCTATCAACATTTAGAATTGACTTCCTATCATATAAATAATGACAAGTATTCAAATATTGTTCTTGATGCCCTCATTGTTCTCATTGCCCTTCAAGCCTTATTTAATTCATCCTCATCTTTGCCTACTAGTTCCCCACTTTCAAGCTTGTATCTTGTTCCTTGGCTCTCTGCTAGGATGGTCTAGCTCACTCCATACAAATGGACTTGTATTCAAGTACTCACAGTCCCCCTATTCCTTCTTGAGTTATTTAAGGACAGTCATGTACATGGTGCAGTCCTTTGAATCTTCCTCACAACTCCCTAAACTTATTCCTATCTCCAAGACACCTAATCATCTATAGAAACCTTGCTCTCTAATCTTTGAGTCCATACTTGCATTCAAAGCCATATCCTTCTCAAGACAATGTAGATGATCTGGCCACTATCCTTTCCTTATCTTGTTCCTTCTATGAGCCTTAAGTACCTTTTGGTTCATATACAAGACTTTATCTGCGTAATCATAACATATAAATATCTACCTACCCCTTTATCTCAGAATTCACTCATCAAGAATCATATGGAGAGAAAATGTTCAATACACTGAATAGAGCCTCTTGGTCCACATGCAAGATCATCCTTTCATTTATCAAGCATGCCCTGCTCTAGTTTAGTTTATGTTTGTTTTTATCAAACATGTCACACTTTCCACTAGGCTTGGATCTAATTAAACATTCACCTAGTCGGACTTCACCCAGCTGAGAGAGTTAGTCCAGGTATCTCCCAAGTACTCCCAACTCATCTTGACTTCATATACTTTCATACCCCAAATACATGCAACTCTAGATCTCTCTCATAGCATTAAGCACAAGAACATTAAATGTAGGCCTATAGGAATATTTTGAGACTTGTAAACTTACCTTAGATGGATCATGCATTAGGTTCCTTTGTACTTGATGATACTCTGCTCTAGGCTATTCATAGCCCTCCTTAACCGAATTCAAGAGGCGAGATGAAAATAAGGGATTTCTTGTCATGAACCAATGGCATCTACTCTAAAACTCATTCCAATACTTTCATCACATTTCATATCACCTTCATATACTATCCCTATAACTTATATTGTCCAATTCACCTCCTTTGAGTGACTTAAGACAATCACATACCATGCACAATCAGTTCTTAACTCCCAAATGGTGATGATTTCTTCATATACTTATCCAAAGACTCCTTCAATTCATTCTTATGGCTCTGAGGCCTCATTCAAACCATTATTACTCTTGACACATTTTAAAATTTTCAAAACTTCACCAAACTATCTTCTATATAACCTTTCCTTGCACTCTAGGACGGTTTATCAACCCTGTACAATCAATTTATAGTCAATGGTCATATTTTTATTCATAAACTCATTCAAATTCTTGTCCTAACTCCTTCCATAGGGTATAAGATATCCTTTAAGTCATTCATGTCTTTGAAACATCTAGATTTGTTCAAATTCTTCTCAAACTATCTTTCGCTTTGTTACTGTAACATGCAACTCTCACTTGAAAATACTATTATACATATCTTCAATTGTATTTGTCCTTTAGCTACAAAATTTGGGGATTACTAGATCCTCCCAAGACAAAGAAAATTTGAAATTTATAGCTAATTTTATGTCCATTAAAAAGATATCGAGATTCCTAGCATGATTCCAAGAGGGGAAAGTTGCTATAAAATGCTCAAGACAAAATTTCAAAGCTTGGAAAAATTGTATATGATCCTTGTGATCTCCTTCATCATTTAAAAGTGATGGTAGGAGATTTGGAGGTGAAATAAGCTCTCTATGGTTTTCAAGCTCTCGGCCTTGAATCTTGTCTTTTACACACAGTCATCTAAAACATGCAAATTTTATTGAAACAAAGGAAAATTCCACCTTTCAAACATCATGCTTTCTTCATTCATCATTCAATAATTTCTTTCCATCGAATTCTCCTCTACATATCCTCTTGGTTACCTATTCTATCTCCTTAAGAGACTGTTAGGAAATCTAGTGTTTACATTAGTATTCGGTATTTTTCGTAGATTAAATACTACTTATTGTTTAATTAGTAAGTTAGTAATATTGGTTAGCCATATATATGTTGTTATAACAAACAATATATTACAAATATTATATTTGATAGTTTACCTTCCTCTTTAATAGGAAGTTGGTTTGTTATCTCCTTGGCTATTTAATAGCCAATATAATGTATGAAATTGTTATGTGATAAATATAGAGAAATCATTATTGTTGTGTTTAATTGTTGCAATCCGATCCAAATTCATCATCTGGTATCAGAGTAGTTTCTGATCATTCTATGATGGAGAGATAATTTATTTTGTAAGGGGCAGCTTCATTGGCTCTTAGTTGTCCTGTGAATGAAATTCATATCATTCCACATGGCTCTGTTGGATCGCATTGTGTTTGGTGACATGGTCAATATTATTCCCAAGATTGTGAATTACATTAATCAGATTTTTAAATCGTTGACATCCATCATGCATGATTGCACCTGATAGGAACGTTTGTCTTAGATCCAAAAGCCTATTGCATTTGAATAAAATAGCTTGCACCAAGCGTGGATTGATTTTATTGGTCGAACTTGAAAAGCATGACATTCAACTACTGCGTACCTGCATTTCCAAGTCTATCCATTCAAAATCATCAGTGTCGGATCTTGAAGTAGCGGATTGTATTCCTTCTACAAATCTGAGCCAAGAATACGATTAAATTGGTAAAATATTTTTTCATTCACCACGGTTCTTATTTGTATCATAATCATGCATTATTCAAAAAGAAATACGTGTCAAATTGTTATAGCTAGTGGATGAGGTGGATTTTACTCTGTGTGATTAATAGATTGATTCTTTACATCATAGGTTGAATATCTACATGATTCATTACGCCAAAGGCGTTCCCCCTATGGGAAAGGTCTTTCCAGATGTTTCTACAACTATGTTAAATTTTACAGTCGTTTTGACATTTTTCTTGTAGAATTAATTTTGATGGGTGTTTTTGACGGATTTTCTTTTTTCAAATACTATTTTTAGCTGTTTTTAGATTTTCCCCAATTTAGTAGTTGCATGCTCATTTCCCATCGCCGTTAAGGTAGGGTGACATGCAAGTTCTTTTTGAAAGGAACAATAACCAGATCGTACCAAGCCAAGAACACATATGCTAATCAAACACCACGATCAATAAGATGAAATCCATTTGCGAATAACTTTACATAAAACCTTTACAAACAAATGAGAAACAATATCATATATTATTATGGAACTCAATGCAATACATTGAGAATGGACCTTGCTTAAATAGACAAGGAATAACAATCTAAGAACCAATCAAGGTTTTAGATCAAGCCATAAATCAAGGAAATAACTAGTCATCAAAGAACTAGTCAAGACCATAGATTTAGGAGAGAACTAGACATCAAGGATCTAGGCAATGCCATAGATCAAGGAAAGAACTAGTCAATACCATAGATCAAGGAAAGAACTATACCTACCAACTAGATAATATCTCCTAATATCTAAATAAGATAAAATAAATATCCACACACATAAGTGGGTGAGGATAAATACAATAAAGGTAAATAAAGTACCTAGGTGAACATGAGCTAAGGTAAATACCTACTCTAACACTTTTTTGCACACCCGTGGCTATGAGATGGGCATCGTATCTATTATGATGCCAACTAATGCACGACCGATCTGCAACTCACCCCCGGAGGTCAAAAGCACCATTCCATCCATACAATGGATGCATATAGTGTGATTTGTTTTTACAGTAGAGGAGGCAGAGGCACTCAGTACATACATGTTCACAGGCGATGCATGAATGCATATGCTTCCCTCTCTAGCTGCTCTTCTCCTCGGATTGATAATCACATTTTTAGAATTTCCCCTTGATTAATAATCACATTTTTGGTGGCTATCTAGATTTAAGTAAGTCTACTGTAATTGATTTGATTGTATTTACGAGATCACCCATTTCACGAGTAGGATCGGCAGGCCTATGCGATGATTTGATATTCTCGCACAAGAAGTTTTCTCTTTATTTATTGACTTTATATTGTATTCTTTATTGACGGAAGGAGCTTTTCCTTTTTTTTTCAACTATGTTGTTCTTTTTCCTCTTACGTATTTAAGGGCTCATGCGGATGAATATAAAAGGTAAAATGACCTCGATTTTAGGTACATGGTATTTTTTATTAGTGTCTTAGGATTGTGTTTTTGTTTTTAAATTATTTCTAGAAAGAACAGATTCATGTGTTCAAGACATACCGATTTTGTTTTTATTAGGGTTGGTGCTTACAATTGGGTGATCCTGATTATGCATTCATGGTATGCCCACAAGATGATTTTTTCTATACAAACTACAAAAGGACATCTTACCCTTGTCCCACATGATTTTATAGCATTTTTTCTCTATTAAATTGAAATTCAATTCTATCTTGTGAAATAGATATTTATTTTGCATGGATTTCTTGTGCTGATTTTCATTTTAGGTACATGGTTTTTTGTTATTACTGTCTTAGGATTGTGGTTGAAAATAGAAAATGTAAATATTATGTGGGTTTGTGCCATCTATATGTAATTCAGTTGTTTTTTGGGATAAATTTGGTGCAATGCATTATGTTAATAGGTTTTTGTGTTGTGTAGACATTTTCACAGGGTTTCAAAGACTAACCTCCTTTTTATTACGTCTGAAAATTATTCATTGGGAAGCATATGAAATGATGTATATTTCTACACATAACCTTTAGTTCATATTTGGTGACTTTATGTTTCTTTTTTCACTATTTTTTTTTTTCAAATTCAAATGCGGTTGTATTTTGGGAAATGGAATTAGTGTTGCATAGATCCCTTGCTCTCTTTTTCATTTTAGTAGTTTTTTTCATGTTTTAGTGTTATAGGACTACAAATATGCTACATCATACTAAATGGTTGTTCTTTAAGAAAATATTATGTATTTAGTGTCCGAATACTATTTTATTATCTGTATTAATTTCATAATATTGTTGTATCTTTTGAAATTGATTTAATGTTGCATGGATCCCTTGCCCTCATTTCATTTTAGGTCGACATATATTTTTTCCTTCTGACTGTATCTTTAGATTGTGAGTGGACACAAAAGGGAAAATGATTTAATATTTTAGTAAATCGTACGTAGGCCAATACTATTTATGTGGTTCAGTTGTCTTTTTGGTTAAATTTTGAGTAATGTAATTTGACATCTGATTTTAGGAAATATTATGTGGGCATCTGTAATTAATGTGTCTTAATTTAATTACTAGATGAATTTTCCATATTGTATTTTGATGGAAGGTTTCTAATTTGATTTCATGTCTATGATTTGATAGTAGGTTTCATGGTCTTAGGGTTTTGGAGACTGATTTCAAACAATAGTTAAAAAGGTCTTGGATACATTTTGTGCTCTACAAAATCACTCTAGATTGTAATTTTTAAGGTATTCTATTGGTTTATGCCATCAATGTGGATTCATTTCATTTTTCAATAAGCTTGACATAATGTGTTTTTGTAGTAGCTTTTTGCTTCATGGGTGGGGGTACATGTTCTAGGATCTCATAGGATTGATCTTGGACAGTACTAGTAGCCATGAGCATATTATTCAAAAGACCTTGTGTTTTATTGAAAGGCGATATGCGTGCCCTAACCACCTACTTCATAACCATGTGTGTGACCCCCTACTCGGTGCCCTGTGACGTCAATGTGTAGTGTGCTCTCTCTCTCTGTAAATAAAATACATGTGCGGGGTTCATGACTCATGATTCATGTGTTCTTTGGGGAAAGATGTAACATTAGATTTTATTTGTAACTGGACAACAATTTGAATGAGGGAATATGTTCTCACAAATTTTTAAAATGGCATCTTTATTTTACAAACATTGTGGTTGGTGTTTCCAATCTCAATATAAAGCATATAGAGGGAAAGTTCTATGATTAAAAATGCAAGCCAAATACATGGTGAATCCCATGTTTGGAGGTGGGTTATCTGCTTAAACCCCATTCTCTTCATCCCAAAAATTCCCACAGATAAATTCTCTTGTATTGCCAACATTCCGAAACCTTGTCAAAAACCCTAGGTTTCTGAAACCCTCACAGGCAAGGTTAGGCAGTTCTAGAGTGATCACATGTGCGGTTGCTGGGACAGAACAATTACCCTCCAAAATGGGTTTACACAATGGACAGGACATGGTGGACATATTGTCAGAGGCATTGCCCTTCATTCAGAAATTCCAAGGTAAGACTGTTGTAGTCAAGTATGGAGGAGCAGCCATGAAAAGTGAGGTTTTAAAGAATGGGGTTATTAAGGACTTGGTTTTGCTTTCTTGTGTGGGATTGAGGCATGTTTTTGTGCATGGTGGTGGTCCAGAAATCAATGAATGGCTTGCTAGAGTAGGGATCCACCCTCAGTTCAAGAATTACCTGAGAGTCACAGATGCACCCATAATGGAGGTTTTTCGGATGATGTTGGTAGGTTTTAAATAATGGGGTTTTTAAGGACTTGGTTTTGCTTTTTTGTGTGGGATTGAGGCATGTTTTTGTGCATGATGGTGGTTCTGAAATCAATTAATGGCTTGCTAGAGTAGGGATCCACCCTCAGTTCAATAATTACCCGAGAGTCACATATGCACCCACAATGGAGGTTGTTGAGATGATGTTGGTTGGCAAGGTGAATAAGTCATTGGTTTCTTTGATCAATAGGGCTAGGGGCAATGTTGTGGGGCTTTGTAGGAAGGATGGGAAACTTATTACTATAAGGCCAGCAGGAAGGTATTTGGGTTTTGTGGGAGAAGTTTCTCACATAAATATTAGTGTATTGAAGGCCATTGTTGACAATGGAAGTATCCCCGTGATTGCCTCTGTTGCAGCAGATGACAGTGGGTAGGTGTACAATATCAATGTTGATACTGTGGCAGGGGAAATTGTAGCTTCTCTGGGTGCAGAGAAGCTCATATTGTTGATTGCCTCTATTGCAGCGGATGACAAAGTGGGTAGGTGTATGATATCAATGTTGATACTTTGTGGCAGAATTTCTTTTGGACAAGGATAAACCTGAGTCTCTTGTGAAGGAAGTGA
The DNA here is from genome assembly GCA_018340775.1 of Taxus wallichiana var. yunnanensis. Classification (NCBI taxonomy): domain Eukaryota; kingdom Viridiplantae; phylum Streptophyta; class Pinopsida; order Cupressales; family Taxaceae; genus Taxus; species Taxus wallichiana. The sequence continues at coordinate 1,008,987,376 of CM031237.1, forward strand.
ATATTGAAGGTGTTAAGAAGTTGGTGGAGCAGGGGACCATGTCTAGTGGAATGATACCTAAAGTGAATTGTTGTGTTCGGACCATTGTGTAGGGAGTTCGGACTACCAGTATCATTGATGGAAGGATTCCACACTCTTTACTCTTTAAGATTCTTACGAATGAAGGGGTGAGACAATGATTACATGTTGATTTATTGAAAGATGACATGTTTGTGGAAGTTGTTTTTTTTTTTGTTCCTGTTGTCATTTCAGGGTTCTTTCCCTTGATGGGTTTTTATGTTTTAGTTTTTAGAATTATAATGGAATATGGGTTTGACGCTCACAAAGTGGATGGTTGATATCAGAATCCAGTAAGATTTTCAATTGCAATTATGACTGAGCTCCTCCCAGAATATATAGAAAAAGAATGGTAAGAGTGGCACGCTAAGCAATGGAGATAGAAAATTTTCTGCGAGAGGTTTTTTTCTACTTTATAATTTAACAATTTGGCAAGTTCTCATTTCTATTTGACATGGTGTGGTATAAGTACAAATTTATCTTCTGCTCCATGTTAAGATGTTACTAGATATAACTTAGTTGGATATATAATTGTGCTTTTGACATGCTTTAAAGGATAAATTGTTGATGAACATTGAAATCTTTCACTTCATGGATGCATAAATTTGCAATATTTTAAATTAAACTTACCTCTATAACCCAAGGTAGTATGATCACATTGGCATTCATCATCATGCTGATGTTCCTCTTGTTATTAGGAATTGCATGTGGATAGGTTAATTTAACCTGATTTTGTCACATTGTCATCTATATTTGAATAAGAATCTAGTGAAACATGGGTTTATCACCGTGGGCAAGGCATGGCGAGTAAGGGCATTTCCATCCTTTCCCAACCCTACGTCACTAGTAAGAGACGCAAGCTCATCACCGAAGGTTGGTGGGGCAAGGAAATGTGTAAAAATAAAATTTTCTGTTTAATCACTTCTTGACTTGTCTATTTGAGTAAAATGTCAGTATATTCTTATTTCCAAAGAGATGTGCATATGGGACAGATGTGACACCATGAAGCTTCTAGAACAGACCATAGGCAAGACACCTATCCTAAGAAGAAACCAAAGTGAGAACAAACTTGCAGAGCTTGGTATGGTTACCATTAGGACTTCGTCATGTCTGATTTTGTTTGATAAAAGATTCTGAGTTGATTGATGATATTGAAGACGGAGAAGTATGATTAAAGAACTTTATGCCAGAAACATCACGAGTTTGAAATAAGTTGCTTTGAGAATAGATTCCCTGATCACAATTTGTGTAAGAACAAGTGGACAAAATGATCCTAATTTATATGAAAATGCGATGTAGATAGTTATATAGGTAGCGTTAGCTGCTTACGCGTAGAAACGCTTGAGGTGGAGAGAATTGACTGTTTCGCCAAACTCCTCACCTTCTAGCGTGCATAAGAGGTATGCACCATTTCCGTAGTCCTTCATGACTCGGTATGGGCCCAACCATTTGGGCCGGAATTTCCTTCCCTCGCCGGTCTTCTTGTCGATCCGGCTGTCTAACCTTAGAACTAGGTCACCTTCATATATGTCACGTTCATAGACCTTCTTGTTGTACTGCCGGCACATCCGGTCGGCATAGACTCTATGTCGTTGTTCAGCGTCTAACCTAGCTTCATCCAGACTTTCTAATTGAGAAAGACGTGCTTCTCTGTAAGCGTCTTCATCCATGGATGGTAATGGGAAGTCATCCTTAGGACACGCTTTGTTGATGTCTCGAAAGTCTATGCAGATGCGTATCTTTCCATTCTTCTTGAGAACGGGAACGATGTTAGATACCCATTGGGAGTAGTCAACTGGCTTGATGAATCCTACTTGGAGGAGTTTTATCACCTCCTCTTTTACCATGAGGGCTACTTTGGGCTTCATGGGTCTTGATTTTTGTTTAATTGGCTTTGCATCTGATCTAGTGACGAGGTTGTGTACCGCAATGTGGGGTGCGACTCCTGTCATCTCTTTGTAGTTAAATGCAAATGCCTTTTGATGTTCTTTGAGAACCTGAGTATGTATTTCCACTTCCTCTGGGGTTAACGAAGAACCTAATTTTAGAATTCTTGGTTCATCTTCCGTTCCGATATTGACATCGATTGTTTCTTCAATTAAAGAGGCATTACCCTCTTCGAACTCAGGTGGTGCCGGAGGTAGATCTATATCATCCTCGTTTTCCACCGCGTATATATTAGGTTCTTTTTGTGAGGGAAGATTCGTTACGGGATTTCCGAAGTAGGAAGATGAATGCGGGATCAGAGATAAATCTAGCGTGTGATAGGAGAGATGTAGTGCTGCAAAGGCATTTAAGTAATCCAAAGTAGCCGCATCATTTCCAACATGGTCTCAGGACGGTAGATTTACTTCCGTTTGGAAGAGGATCCATCATTGTTTTTATTAATGGTTCATTACGAATGGATACCGTGAAATGAGTATCTTCTAGCTTATTGTTTGGAGTAAAACGTGATCCGAGGTTGCTATTGAATCGGCAAGAAGATTTTTTTCGCGGGATTGCTTCAATGGATATGAAGTTGAACGCCTTGCTCAAATCTAATACGAGCGTTTTTGTAAAGTTGCAAGTGTTCGGCTTTAGTTTCATGTACCTCCGAAACTTGGTTTACCACTAATTGTGAGTCTCCTAAAACTACGATATTATCAATACCAATTCTTTTGGCTAAGGTAAGGCCAAGGAGGAGGGCTTCGTACTCGGTATTTGTTGTTTGTGCATTCAAAGTTTAATTTAAAAGAGAATGGGAGGACCTTCTCTTGGGCGAGGTAAGAATTATACCTGCCCCCGCTCCATAACGGCATTTAGCTCCATCGAAATGGAGAGTCCAATACTTAGCCGGGAGTATGGATGTAGGTGTATCAGTTGTGTTTGCACACTCTACTTCTACCATACAGAGATCTTCTCTTTGCAAGGAACCAACACCTAGGGAAAATCCGATACCCTACCAGAATCGAATGGTAAGAACATTGGTGAATCTTGTTCTATCAACTCAACAATCTTCGCAGTAGTCCCTAATGATACTATCTCTTTAGTTTTACCTTTAGGGGTTGGAATTGTTTTGGCTATGTTGGTAGTTTCAAGATCCGTCGTAGGTATCAACTTTTCCTCTGGCTTTGGGTCAGAGGGTTTGTTAAGTTGGTTTGTTGGAAGTTCGAATTCTGAGTGTATACCTGGTCTTTTCTTTAAATCAGCTAGGTGTACGTCAAACGGCTTTGGATCACCTTTGGCTACAAATACCTTTCCCAGATGTAAGAATCTTACTTCTTGAAATAGCGTGGAAGGGATTGCCTTCATTCGATGTATCCATGGTCGGCCGAGGATCATATTATAGTTAGTTTCCCGATCTATAATATAAAACTCAGTCAGGATTGTTTTAGGTCCCAAAGTGACCGGTAGTATTATGGTTCCTATCGACGTGGCTTTAAGGCTATCGTAGCCTCTTAAGGTATTTCGTGTAGTAGAACAGTTTGTTTCTCCATATCCCAATTTTTGGAGAAAAGAGAAAGGGACTATGTTAACCGCAGCCCCGTCATCAACCATTGCCCGTTTTACATAGTTATTATAAACTTGTACTTGCAAGTGTAGGGCTGGATCGCCTCGGTGTGCGATCTCAGCATCTGTAGGCATTTTACTTATTTCGAATATGAATTCAACATCCCTATCCGCCTGTCCCGGTGGATAAACATCAAAGTCTATATGATTTACTTGCGCTTCCGGTGGTGGAGTGATACTAACTAAATGACCCAAACCTAACGCCTCTAAAAGAGCAGCCCTGTGAGCAGGGGAATTCTTTAGTAAATCAAGGAATGAAATATGCGAGAAGGTTTTTGTTAGATCATTAATTAGATCGTAAGCACCCATAGGTTTTGCTATGATTTGCTGGATGTTATCTGTTTCCGGCAGGTGGCTTGGACTTGGTTGAGAGAAATACTCTCGTGTTCTTGTAATTGCTTCAACGGGTAATTCGGAGTCTAACTCTACTAATCCAACTACTTTAGGTCGTGGTTGACTTCCTAGTTGTGGCGCGACTAACGGATTTAGCGAGGTTGAGGCCTCGTGATCGTTGTTTCCTGTTATTGCACCTTTGTTTGTTCCAGCTGGTTTCAACCTATCGTTATCATGACTTGGGAGTGGATCATTAAAGATCTTGAGAGGGGCATTCTGAGGGGAAACTGCCCCTGCGAAGGTATTTGCCGTTGGTGACGTAGGATCTGTTAAGAACATATCCATAAAGAATTGTTTTTGCTCATTTGGCAAGCGTTGCATGAATTTGTTGTAATCACGACACGTTCTAGTGTCATGCCCTTGAATTTTATGGAAACCACAATAAGAATTGGGGTTGTAATTCCCATTTTGTTGGTTTGGTGTGTATTGTGGCCTAAAATTCCGATCAAACTGTTGCCTATTAGGACCAAAGTTTTGGAATTGTTGTTTCTGGTTTTGACTTTGGTTTTGATAACCAAAGGAGTTTTGGCTTGGTCCTTGTATGGGATTTCGCCGTTGTTGTTGTGGATTATTAAAATCCACCGTATTGATCGTTGGGGTAAAATTGTTGTTTCTTTGGTTGTTTGTTTGTAACGGAGTATTAACGACATTTACCCTCTTGGGCTGGTCAGTTACCCCATCTGTTGTTACCCCACGATTTTTGTTAAGGATTTTGGGTCCTTGATTGACGCTTGTGGTGGTTGTAGTATTTTGAGTAGAGGTGATTAACCTCCCGTTTGCTCCATACGTCTTACGGCCACTATCTATCGCTGCTTGATCAATTCGCAGAGCGCTCTCAAGTACCTCGTCATAAGTCCTTAGTGGGAACTTCTGGACTTCTTCCTTCACTTCTCTGCTAAGAGAATGAAGGAATAAATCGCATAGCTCCATCTGATCCATGTTTGGAGCACTTGCCGAGGAATAAGGGCGTGCGCCACCTTTGGATGAAATGGGCGATAGACTCGTTATGTTCTTGCTTGATGTGCAAGAACTCCCTGATTCCTGTCCTTAGTAGTTTGTTCATGTCGAAGGCTTTGATGAACTCAGACACGAGTTGTTTGAATGAATGTATGGAAGCCTCGGGTATTCTGTAATACCAATCGAGAGCAATGCCCTCCAATGTCTTAGGGAATATTTTAGCAACAACCCCATCCCATGGGAGTAATTCTCGAATGGCTGTAGCGTAAGCTTTGATATGCGCATTCGGATCTCCTTCTCCTTTGTATTTGGGCAAATCGGGAAGAGGCCTTGGAAGCATAACGCTTCGTATGGCGAAATCTAAGGGCTCCTTTAAATATTCTGAATAAGTCCCTATTGCATACGTCTCAACCATTGATGGTGCCTGTTGAGGAGGTGGTGGCGGAACGGGTTGTTGATATGGCATAACATACGCATTGGCAGGGGCATAAGGAGGTCCCTGCGTTGGAGCAAACATGCCGGGGGATGAGTACATATCTCCTTGTGGTGATTTGGAGTACATGTTTAAGTACGAAGGTGTACTATCCAGGAATGGATTGCTTTGTACTGGACCAGGAGGAACAGTGCTAGCGATAGTGGGTCTAGTTGGCACTTGTTGCGAATATTGAGGAGTCATACCTAACGTGCCTACTCCTGTGAGGAGATCTACTTGGCTAGGATGGTGCGGAGGATTGGAACTCCCTGTTTGTATGATTCTCGAATTTTGACTTGCTTGGGCAAGTTCTAATCCTCTAACCTTTTCTATTAGAGTTGAAATGACTTCGTTCGGCGAAGCCACGATATTGTGCCTTGGTGGCGTTTGTTGTATATCCTGGTGTTGTATAGGCATGTGATAGCCTGTCATGAACTGATTGCTATCTTGCCAAGTTTCTCTGAGAGTATTTTCCATACGTGATGGCATAGGGGAATTTTCTTGAGGAGAGAACTCGGGCTGTATCTGTAAAGTTCCTACAGGTGGGTACATGCCTTGAGAGCGTTGTTCACTCCTAGGATAATGTATTGAGTACTCGTCATCTAGAACTGAGCATGGATCTGACTGTCTACTAATAGGCGGTCTGAGTAATACCTGAGGAGGTGAAGCAGACTCTCCAGTTAATGTCATTTTGTTCGAGCCTGAAGGTTCTGTTTGTGTTTGAGCAAGTTGCTCCAACCCCTCTGTTTGGAAGGACGAGTTATATCTAGTCCTTGGTGTTTGTGTTGACAATTGATTAGTTGAATAGTTGTCGCCCCACATTGAGAGTGAGGGTGATGATTGCCTATTCTGTTGGGCGTAGTATGCCTCAAGACCCAAGAGGGGTCTGCCGTATGCATCGAATCCCGACATATTCGGGGGGTATATGAATACCCGCAGAATAATGGGAAGGAGCGAAGGTGATTTGGAGAAGATGAAATATCTGAAAGAGAAGGTGAAAGAATGGTTTGTTTCACGTTGGGTTCACCAATTTTGTACGTCGGAAAAGTGACAGGTGAGCTTGAGAATCAACAAGTAACTCTTCTGCGTACCCGACCTCCCGAGGTCGTGCCGAGACAGCCGGTGTGGGTAGAATGCGCAGGCAAACTAGTTAGGCAGTCTAATGTCTTCGACACGCACTAATGGTATTTGCGAATCTAAAGCAAAGAAGGCCCTTCTAACTTGGACTGGTGTGATAGATCGATCAGCGAGGATGACTGCTCGAAGGCTCCAATCAATATCGAGCTCTGGCGTGATTCGATCATGGGTTGTGGGATGCGTGGAAAATGACCGGGATGGTTTCGTGTATTTTCTCTGATAGGGTCATATGGTGGATATAGTCAACTCTATGGACGGTTCGGCCTAGTCCAAAATTCTCTAGTTTCGTTGGTTATTGTGTCTAGTAGGGATAACTGTTGAATGATGAGAGGTGGAATCGAAGTAGAGTGAAATACTAATTTACGTAGGCCAGTGTCTATGTCTAATTCTCTTATGGACTCGTTAGGCTGTGGGATCTGTGGATCACAACCATAGACTCTGGGTTGTTGCGGTCCCGTTATGGTCATACGGGAGATCAAGTTCTGATTCCTAGTATCCGATGTAATCGTAAGCTTTTTCAGCTTCATGTTTAGAACCAACAGTTGTGCGATCTTCTCAGAATACCTTACAGGTGTTATCGCAACTTGGATTCTTAAGCTGGTATCTATATCTACTAGGGTGTCTCCAGCGTCTGGCTGTGGAACTAAAGGATCACACCCGAATGTTTGTTCTCTTTCGAGCCCTTCTACAGTCATGTGGGTATTTTCTAGGGTAATCTGTGGTTTGGCTGATTTGACCAAAACAGATGTGCTTGGTCGTCTTCGATGTTTAACCCTCTCAACTGTGCCCTGATCTGTTGTAAGTCTGTTGTTGTTTGGAAGACTTGTATCCTAAGGTTTTGGTCAATATCAGTTATTGCCACTACGGTATTGGGCTGGTGCACAATTGGCTCGAAAATGTATTCCCTGGGCTCCCTAGGTCCCATAATTGTCATGCAAAAGGCAGTAATGAAACAAACTATAATAAAGTAAAATCTAAGTGCACTTCTAACATATATAATTTCTTTTTGTATTTTCTGGCAATTTATAAGAAAGTAGCTATTTAAAATATTTAGAATTGACAACTAAACTAACAACGTAAAACAAACAAAATAGCCGATTGTAGCTATTTGTCTGTGCAATTTTGTATATCTATTCTAAACAACGAAATAACTAATCTATCTGCAAGATTCTCGATCCTACCTCAGAAGTGAGGAATGAATCATAGTTTCTCAGAAACTATCAATCCCCACAACCTCCCTGACAATATCGAGAATAGAAATGACTGAAATAAAATGATTAACTACTTTATTTGATAAATTCTAACTAAAACTTTTGAAAGATGGAACCTGGATTTCGCAGAACAGTGGCGAATCCGACGGTGTGTGTGTTCTTGTCCCCTCAGTATGATCTCTTCGTTCTTTGTGCTCACGTGAATCCAGAAAAGCATGGAATGCTTGCATCAACAGGAATAGATATTTGGATCGATGGACAGCCTTCAGAATGCAGACAGAATAGAATGCGGATAGGAGAGGGATAGCGCAAGAGTACAGAGCTTGGCCTATGCAATTCCTAGCGGGGTCTACTGCGAATCATGCAACAAAAAGCGTCCAGAACCTGAGACTAGTCTGTATGAAGAGCAAAACCTGCAACTTTAATGGCTGCCTAGACTATTTTACTCCAAAACAAAAATACTGTTTGCACAAGTTGGATCTGTGGCTTACCAACAGCAACACAAAGCTAAAACAAACCTGCAACAAACTATACTACCAATCCTAAGCAAACTAAAGGGACATAGCACTGAAAACATGAAAGTTGGAGTGAAAATGGTGGCCCAAATAATGTCTGCACTTGCACAAGTTGGATATGTGGCTTACCAGCTGCAACACAATACTAATGAAGTATGAAATGAACTATGCTATCAAACTTAAGCAAACTAGAAGACTGAACTACTGAAAGTGATGAGTTTCTAAACCGAATGAGGGGCACAGTGATGTTTGCACTTGCACAAGTTGGATATGTGGCTTCAGGTGCAACACAATACTAAACAAACATGCAAAGAAGAAAACTAAACCTTCTAAGCAAAAGGAAAACTAAGTCTAATGCAAAGAGAAAATCAAGGATCAAACTCCAGAGCAAAACTGAGAGTCCATTTGCATGTGCACAAACCATGCATTTATAGGAATTCAAACACCCAAAGATCAAATCCAAACTGAACTCTTAAACATTAAACAAAAGAAAAACACTATTCCAGGGGACCAAAAACATTAATGCATGCTCAAGTCGGCAAGAAAAGCTGGTGAGTCGTGATATTTCACGCGGGTCGCGTCAAAAGAGCGTTCTGGAAAATGCGCACAGGACCGCCGCCTGTTTGGGGGCGGTTGGCTGCCGCCTGTTTAGGGCGGCGGTCAAACCGCCGCCCTTGGCGGCGGTTTCATCCTTGAAGACCAAAAAGCCAAGATAAGAGGGAAAAACAGGGAAAACAAAGCACGCGGGGCTAAGCGGGGCATGCGGGATGTTAACGCATATCGTAAAGCTTTTCGGATCCCGAACACCTTGTGAAGAGACTGTATCATCATTGGGGCACTTATTACATCGTTCGCTGATCAAGAGTACCTTACAATTTTGGGTACGCACGGTAGTCATTAATGTCATCTCTAATTTTCTATTATTAGAAATCAAAAATTTTAACTAAGAACTATTAATTATGAATCATCAATTAGTAGAGTCAAAAAAATTGTAAAAAAAAAAAAAAAAATTGCCTCACGGACGCATTTTCGATGTTACCCGATGTCCGAGCCCAAATCGAGGGGGGGCATTTCAAAATGAGCTCCATGATCAAATTCAGCTTAGTTAAGTAGCACATCCACTAGAGATCGAAGCTAATAAAGGATGGAGGGCAATCAACACCTCTCATTAGTCACCAACGATGGGACCTCATTTTGGTATGGTGGCATTTTTTTCATTTGTGTGGTGTATGAAGAATAAGATTGTGTGTGGTTTCCTTACCTTGTTATGGATGAAATGGTGAGAATTTGTATTACGGATGCTAAGAAAAATTTTATAGGAGGGAAACAAAGCTGGAGTGATCCTCTCGAATGCTGAGATTCTTTGATTGTCATACTTCTAACATCAATCAATCGGTGAAAGAGTGTTCATTGGAAGTGAAAGCGAGAAATGTTGAGTTCACATATGTAGGTGAATCGGTGGAAGTGTGATCATTCCATATGGGATTCACTATGGTGAAGCATATTGGTCATGTGCAACAAGATCCAAGCCAATAGTATACAAACCTAAAAGTATGTGGAAGCATACGATTCTGTTTCCAGTTTTTTGAATTTGCTTCTTCCCTTGTAAACACTAAGGGGGGGAATGTTAGGAAATCTAATGTTTACATTAGTATTCGGTATTTTCCGTAGATTAAATACTACTTACTATTATATTAGTAAGTTAGTAATATTGGTTAGTCGTATATATGTTGTTATAAAGAACAATATATTACAAATAGTATATTTGTTATTTTACCTTCCTATTTAATAGGAAGTTGGTTTGTTATCTCCTTGGCTATTTAATAGCCAATATACTGTACCAAATTGTTGTGTGAGAAATATAGAGAAATCATTATTGTTGTGTTTAATTGTTTCTAATCCAAATTCATCAAAGACTCTACTTGCTTCTAAAATTGACATCTTAGAATAGTGCAACCACACCTATTATTTATTTAACAAGAATCTAAAATTGCTAACATGACCAAATCAATCCAAACTAACCTATGAACTCGTGATAACAAGATTTACATCATAATATGTCTTATAGAGCCTTATTTAGTCTATAACAACTCTTTTTCCAAGTCAACCTTGTCAATTTACCCCTAGTTACAATGATTTTCACTTTTACTATGACAATATACATTCAAATTTGGACTTGAACAATAATAAAATGGAGATAGAAAACTTTGACAATCCCTTGCATATGTTCAATGCCTTTCATAGGCTTATTCAAACTTCATTTTGGCTCCAATGTTCCATGGCGAAGTTCTGCATCAAGTTATCTTACTCGAAAGCTTTCATGAGCTCCTACTCATGAATATTCATGAGATCCTGCTCATGAATATTCATCTCTTTATTGCTCCTTTACTTGTACCCGGTACCATAGTATTCTTGTCCATGTTTGTCTTTATATCTTCTCATTGTATTCTTTTCATCTCATCTTTTTGTTTCTTTGTCTCTTCTTGTACTTGTCTCTTCTTGTATGTTTCTCATTCACTAGGCTCCATATTGTTGCTTCCTTTTCCATTTTCATACTTTCATTACATGCTTTTTTTACATGCATGCATACATATTTACACACATTTTTACACATATACATGCGTATTTGAATACTTGATCATCTTCTCTTTTGCGGGTTCGTCCACATGAGAAGCAAGTAGTCAACATTAGACACATCGACATAAATATAAAGTTATGTGATCATAATAAGGGACGAAGCACTAAGAACTAGCTATCACCACCTAAGGTTTCATCCATCAAGGCATCTAGAGCTCCATTTACATCCATCTAGCTCCATCACAAGTTACAAATGTCGGTTACTTCATAGGAGGGGATTTTATTCTATTCCATACACACATTATTTACATTCTACATCTAGCTACTTTCTCGCTATTTCAAAGTGTGACATGCACAAGAGCACAGGGCACAATTCCACACACACACATAACTACATTGGAGTCCGAGATGTATTTCGGTGCTCGGTGATAAGTCCACCATTGTGGTGGCTGAGGACAGTCCGACCCCTTCATATGCATCTTTCTTTTTAGGGTTTTGATGTTTTTCTTGGGGTTTTACAAGTGATTCTTCATGCGGGTTTATGGTGACATTAGCAAACAAGGTGCGACATACACGTGAAAAATAGAAAAGGATTCGCATCATCGATAACCCTATAAAATTGGCTTAGAACCTCCTACACATACTAAAGCACCCCAATCCATTTTCTAGGTGCCCTAGTCCATCCAAATAGCTCATATATGCATTTTCTTAAGCTCTTGTGTGACACTCTCCCACTCATGTTCGGTTGGTCTCCACCTTGACACAATCCTACGACCTCTATAAATCAACTCCTGTGTGATAGTCTCCCATTCCTATTCAATCAATTTCCACTTTGTGACACATTCCTGCGACCTCTACAAATTAGCTAAGGCTCTTCTAACCCTCTTTGCACATTAGACTTTCTACATTTTAGTGCTTAGTTTATTTGGGTGTATTTAAGTTATGTTATCACTCATTTATTTCTTTGCAAACTTGCATTAGATTAGGATAGAATATATTACATTTTAGTTTAATCACCAATAACACAGTACAAAATTTTATTATCTGAGAAATATGAAATGGGTCTTCCCTTTTTCAATATATGGAATATTGTAGAAAATTGAATACTTTTGGCATGCATTTCAGTCTCCATAGCTTTTCCTAATTTTGCTATAATTGTGCCACCTTTTTCATTTAGATTTTTCAAAAACTTGTTCTTTTTCATACTCTTATGCATACTTTACATGTAAGCAATCTTTTACATTTTTCCATTTATGAGATCTTACTATGCACCCATCCTTTTACTTTTGGGAAATATATATTTTCCCACAGTGTTTTTCAATGGTGTCTAGTTTGAGTTACATTGTATGATCTTTCCCTTGCTTGACTACATATTTTACATCTACATTAAGTTGGAATATCATTACTATTTTTTAGCTCAACAAGTACAATAAAAGGATATCTCGGCTATCCAGTCAAACCTAAAAAATCCTTCCTATTGTCTAGTTTGTCCTCTTTCTTCTCACATTTTTATTACTTTCTTCTACTTCAACTTATGCATCTAGGTTCTCATCGAAGTATCTTGACCGTCACATCTCCTTTTTCTAGAAATAGACATTGGAGTAGAAGCTTCCTCCGATGTTGGTGTTGGATGAGAATTTGATGAATCTTCTCCTAGTTTGATGTCATCAAGGGAATGAATGTTTTCATCAATAGGAGCATCTTGAAAAATATTAGTTTCTGAATGTGTTTGAGAAATGTTTGCATATAAAAGTGTTACATAAATAAACAAGAGTACAAAGAGAAAATACTCAATTTAATAAAGAGTACAATTATACAAGAAACATATAGTATGGAAAATATAATAATAATATTTTGTAAATTAGTAGATAGTACATACCTATATTTTCTACAAATCCCGACACAATATTCATTTTTTTAGTGGAAAAAATATCCAAATAATGTCTTGTTACTCTTTTTGAAATTGTGCATGATAACCTTGACCCTATTTTCTAGAATCCATGGATATGTCGCAAATATTGACTATTGAAAGATAGCTACATGGATGGATGGTATAGACTCAGATGGCAAGGGTAGGAGGGGAAAGAGGTTAGATGAACATGGTAGGATGGGCTAGCGGTTGGAAAACTAGGCTACATGATATAGGTTGTGTGGATTTAGGTTGGATGGATTAAGGTTAGACGGATTGAAGTTGGACATATTGAGGTTAGATGGCTTGAGGTTGGATAGCTTAAGGTTGGATGGATTGAAGTTGGATGGCTTGAGGTTGGACGGATTGAGGTTGGACGGTGATGTTGGACGGATCAAGGTTGGACAATAAAGGTTAGACGATAGAAATATTGAAACAGAATGGCTATCATAGATTGTAAATAAGGTTGGATGGTCATGTATGTACTATACCTCGCAATATGTATAGTATTATACTTTGGTAAATATGAGTGCATTTTGATTTTGAAATGTTGGCAAAATACATGCATAAGTTTATTTATATGTGTAAATAGTAGGTGAACTGACCCATAAAAGTGGATTTGTAGCCAAATTTTTAGCGAACAAGGTGGCGGTGACTATAAAATATTCACCATTTCCAATTTCCAAAAACCATAATATTCACAAGTATACAAAAGGTATCCACTAAAATTTTGCCTACTACCTAGTTTTGTTTTTTCTCCCCCGTATTAGCGCTTGTTTCCTTGCTAGGTTCTTTGACTGCGCATATTTTTAAGGTCAATTTTTTTACTTGAGTTTGCATGTATTTCCCTGCATTACCTTGGTCAAACTCTTGCTTGAACCTTTCCATAGAGCCTTTGGTTTTTTCTTTGCTCGTTGCATTTTTTGCATTGGGTGTCTCTTTTTTTAATAAGGTCAAGTTCTCCATTTGAAGGCTAAGCTATTTTTTTGTTAAGTAGTTTGGTCCTTTTTCTGTTTGATAAGGGTTGAGCCCTTTCGTCATGCCCTGCTTTAGGTAGATCCTTCCCCGAAGCTCGTGGCATGTCATCCTCGACCTCCACCCTATGTATATCCCTACGTTGGGTTGTTACCTAGGCCGTTTTATTTTTCATTGACCTAGTTTTGACCTCTCTGCATAAAGTTTACAACTACCTACCCGAGATTTTCCCGCTTTCGTGGTATTTTCTCGGTTGACTCGTTCTCGAGGAATGTGCCACTCCCATATGTCTGCGTTCATTTCTCCTTGAACCACTCCTTTGACCTTTTTGTTTTTCCCACTTTTTATTTAAGTTTGTTGTTTTTCCTTTTAAAAATCATTGTTTGTTATTTGAAGTTGTGGTTGTTTAGTTTCAAAGTGGGTAGCATATTAAAAGAGGGGAGTTTATTAGGATAAGGTGGGCTTTATTTATAAAATGGGTGTGTGTGTTTTATATTAATTGGTGGGATGGTTTAATTTATGAGGGGTTATTTTTATAATGGTGTGTTTAATTATTAAAATTTGGGTCTTAAATTTATTTTTAGATCTAATTCATTTCTAAAAGTAGATTAATTTAATTAATCTCTCCTTAGGGTTTATTATTAAATTAGGAATCTAGTTTTAATAAGCTCCTTTATATTTGATTTGTTGTATTAGTAGTTTAATATTATCATGTATTTAGCATTATCACACTTTTTCCCATTTAATCATTATTAAGCTAATAAAAAAATTCAAAGTACAATTTATAGCGTTCTTATACATTTTTTCTACTAAGCTGTTTGTTGAGTGTGTATCATTCCTCTTAGCATTATTTCACCTTCTGCAGGGGGCTTGTTGTGTCCCGGAAGCCTCTTGGACTCTTTATTTAGCCCTTTCTTCTCTTTGTAATCGCTCTTCTTTGCTTGTGGGTTTGTGAACGCTTCCACCACAACCTTGCGGCAAGAGATTTTCATTCCCTACTTGCTTACTTTTTTGCTTATTCACTTGTTTTTTTACACATGACTGATCATATTGTGGTCTCCACACTTGTGTGATATTTCATTAATTACAAGGTGAGTGACCAATCATCTCATGTCGCATAAACACTTGGGTGTAATCAATGCACTACTTATAAAGTATCACAATTAGGGGTGTTCATTTTGTGTGGTTATTTTCTTTCCACTATTTTCTTTGCTCACTTTTATCTGCTATGGATCCTAATTTTGTTCCTTTTCTTACCCCATTTAACTATCATGAATGGAAATATTTCAGTTTTGAGAAAACAAAAATTGTATCGGATAACTATGGGATTACAAACTGAACCTACAAAATATGTAGAGAAAGAAAAGTGGTTTGAAAAATGTGATGAAGCCTTTGGCCTTTTGTGTCTTTTTGTATCATTAGAACTACACTTTCATATTAACACATCCAAATCACCCAAGGAATTTTGGGATGCCTTAGAAAAACTTTTTGGGAAACAAGATGAAATGAAAGGGCATGAACTGGAAAATGAGTTGATTAGTCTTAGCCCTAACATTTTGACACTCTCTAGAACTTTTTCACCAAACTCAAATCTCTAGATTGCAACTGAAAAATTGTGGAATTGACAAGAAGGACTCACAACTCATACTTTTTGTCCTTGCAAAACTTGGTCCTGACTATTTTATCTTTGTCTCAACCTTCCATGCTATAAAAAGAGAACTTGGTGCAAGTTGTACTATGCCCTCCTTTGATGATTTTGTCACTAATTTAACTAGAGAATAGGATAAGCTAATTCAGATGGGTACTCTTAGATCCACAAAATCCCATGCTCTCATTGTTGGTCATGAAAAACCAAGGGTTTCAAAAGAGAAGAAGCGAACAATAAGGATCATGAGAATAAAAAGGACCAATCCACTACAAAATCAAACTTTTCCACTTCCTCTTCTAGTTCTAAATCTCCTAAAGAATGGATCAAATGTGGGTACTACAGTGGTAGGCATGGGTACGATTCTTCTAGAGAAGAACAACATAAGAGTTCTAATTCTCTCAATCCATATTCATCATCAACTCATGAAAGTTCTAAGGAAAAATAAAATGGAAAGGGAAAGCAAAAGAAAAAGAAAAAGAATCAACTAAGGAGAAAACAAAGGCAAGAGCTTTAGTTGCAATTGTGTCACCTACTCCTACATGGGTGATTAATTCGGTGCATCTCATCATATGGCCTCATCTGACATTGAGTTTTCTTCATTAGAGCCATGTGACATGTCTTCTATTCGGCTTGGTGATGACACTTCTACACCATTTTTGGAGAGGGTCTATTAAAGTGAATGGTGGAACTTTCAATAATGTGCTTAGTGTTCCTTCACTTTCAACTAATCTCCTTTCAATATATCATATCACTCACCTCAATTAAGGTATACGAGTTGATTTCACTCTAGATTATGTTTATGTTAGAGAGCTTCACAATTAAATTATTATTGCTATTGGTACAGTTGATTATCATACTCGACTCTACTATTTTTCTCACTTTGTTCCTCCTTCAAATTCTTCATCGGATTCACCTGGACTTGATGATATTTATGAGCTCACTTCTAATGATGATGACTTCTCTTCTAGCTTGGTTGATTGTCATAGTGATAGGGACCCACCTCCACTATACACTTATAATCTGCCACATATTGAGGATTTATAGCTCGATCCACATACTTTTGGTCCTCTACAGACTTTTCAGTAAGTAGGTACTTTGATTCAGGACTCATCGGACATCGCACACTCTTCTATACAATTACAAGGCATTCCACCTTCCTTCCTTGCCACTGATTCATATTCACCATCCCTTCATGAAGTAGTTGGTGATTAAGCTAAAATGTGAAAATTTAAGCCTAATCTAAATGCAATATTACAAGTAAAGGAATATACTGATTAAGGACATAAATTAAGTCAAGAAAACTAAACAATAAAGTGAAATCCCTAAGTGCAAAGAGAGGGTAAGAAGCCTTAGTTATTTTGTAGATATCTATAAGCTACACAAAGTTAAAAAAATTGGAGAATATGAAGCACTGACCATCACATTGGAGCTCATAAAAATGTAGATATGGAAGAATAAGCTAGATTGGGGTGCTTGGAGAGTGTGAGGGGCACTTGCGGGCATCCTAGACCTATTTTTGTGTGTTTGGGTCTACGAAAATGCTCGAGAAAACCTCATTTGAGGTATCGTACGTTGTTCACAATTGGTCACCTTTTATCACTATGAGGTCACACCAAGATCGTCGAGGTCACTGGAAACCTGCAATGAAATATGAACCTGCAAAACACTCAAATATACATCAAATCCTAAAAAAGGAAGATGCGAGAATGAGGGGTCGATTGTTATCAATTGTCACAATGGTGAACTTATGACTAATTTTTGTACTACATCTCAGACCCAATGTAGTTTTATGTGTGTGTGTGTGTGCGGAATTGTGCCCTAGGTGGCTCTTGTGCATGTCGCACTTGATAGTGAGAAAGTAAGCTAGATGTAAAGAAATGTAATATATGTGTGTATAAAATAGAATGAACTTCCTCCTATGAAGTGTATGCATAATAAAAAGCCCTTGTGTCCCTTGGATGGTGCTAGATGGATGCAATAGAGCTCTTAGATGCTTGATGGATGCAACCTTAGGTGGTGATAACTAATGTTTAGTGCTTGGTCCTTTATTATGATCACATAACTTTATATTTATATGATTCCTTTGTTTGAATTTCATAATTAACCCCAAAAAGGATGACTACCAAAAAGATAAGATGCTCAAACTAGAAATAACCCAAAAGTGTGAGTAAAGTACAAAGGGGACATGGGCACCCAAAGGGGATGAGGGCACCTAGCGTTGGCATTACGGATGGGAGCTAGTGTCCAAGATGATAAATGTTGAAGAGTGAAAAGGAAAAATGAGCAAGTAAGGGTGGAATACTAAAATTGGTAACAAAAATCAAAGAAAGGTGACCAAATATGTGGGTTTATTAGTACTTTTCTTACTTAGGAATCATATGAATAGTATTATGTAATCAGGACTAGATAATTACCCAAATTACGTGATTTAGTGTCTATATTTACCCCCACTTTATGTTGGTGAGTGGAAATCTTGGTAACATAAATTAGATAGAGATGTGTACCTAATAACCATGTAGAAAGAGCTTGCTTGAGGGACAAGACAAAAGTGTGGAGTGATAAAAGTGTGAAGCGTGGATGCTAAGGAGGATAAAGTGTAAAAGGTGACAATGAAAATGAGCCTAGGGTGGAAACACATGTGTAGATATCATGATGTACATGTTGTCGATGTCAATGTTTTTATGCTTGTTGGTGTTGTGATGATGTTGACTACCATTTCCCATATGGATTGACTGTAAAAGAGAATAACAATCAAGTATTCAAATACGCATGTATATATGTCAAAACTATGTAAAGAAGTCTGTAAAAATGCTGAAAATGTGAAAAAGGAACATGTGCACCTGATCCATAGTGAAGAAAGAGTGTAGAAAGGATCCACGAAGATGTCGATGAAGGACACGTTTTTAGGCGATCTCATGCCATGTGAAGTAGTGTAGGGAGAAATTTCTAGTGTCATTCTCCAACCTTCAATTGCTTCCCTGAATTGTTAAGTGTGCTGAATTTTGGTTTTTTGGATGATCCTACGCCATGGTAGAAGTAGTGTAGGGAGAAAGGTCTAGTGTTTTTGTCCAACCTTTGATTACTTCCTGAAATATGGAACACCATTGCAGATGGTGTGTACAAACACAAGTGTTAAGGACCCAAGTCTAATTCTAAGCCATGTAAAGCCACTCTGTGGAGTTTTGTAGACTTTGTTGAACTACCAATCATTGTGTACCTACCTCCTAGTTTCAAGCATCCAAGAAAGGCGTCATTGTGCTAAGGACCCAAGTCTAATTCGAGCTCTATCTAAACCTGACAATTTTGTTGTCTTGGTATTGTGTTGTGTTGTGTATGACATTATATGGGGTGATTTATTCACCCAAATGATTCCCCCTCATTTGGGGTGCATGTGACATCGTTGCAGGAGTATGTGGCCCAAAAGAGGACCAACTGTTGTGTTGACACTATGCCCTATATGGGGCAAGGAATGTGCTTAGTAGAAACCAAGGTAAAAAATGCATGTAAAAAATGAGACAAGTTTTATTACAAGTGAAAAATGCATGTAAAAGACAAGTGTAGACAATGTGTAAGCTAAGACACAAGAAGATAATGTAAACATGCAAGAAGACAATGTAAACCATGAAAAGTGGGTTGCAAACATGGGACATTACTCATGATGTCGCAAGAAAATCAAGGTTGTAGTGTCCACAAGAGACAAGTGTGCACATAATACAAAGGGCATGGCTCACAAACAAGAGCATACAATGACAAGCAAGAACAAGTAATGTAACAAAAAAATATGGTGGCAAATAGACTTGCAAAACAAATGTTGCACATGAAGCACCCATTAGCATGTTAGAAAGATAAAAAGTAGTGTTTTATGAAACAAAATCAAACACTAGCACCTATAATGTATGAAATTGGATTCCCGGGAGCCATTGTGGGGAGTAATAGTAAGTCTTGAGCCAAGCATCCATGGTGTGTGTAATATATTTGTAACATCTAAGATCACAACTAGAAAGGAAAGTGAATGCACATATGTGTATGATAAAGATAATGGCATACAAGATATCTATCTAGCATGTGTAATAAAGCATACATGTAAAAGCATAAGTAATCAAGAGTAAATGCAACCAAGATATGTAGTATGTTATGGATGAGATGGAATGGAATGCAGTGTGAATGATAGGAAAAATGTTCTTGTTATCCATATTTTGCTCCTGAGCTAAATATTGGATCGAACCATGACCCCGCATAGAAAGAACCCAAGAAAACTCATTCAAATCCTACAAATTGGTCGTAAAAATATTCAGCAATGAAGTGACAGAGGCCAAGAGAGATTAAAGGATCCTGTACAAAAGAAAATGACTCTATCAGGATGTTTCTACATCTTAAATCCATTCTCCAAGTTACAGGAAAGCCAGAACTATAAAATAGCAAGAGTTAGAAAAGAAGGGAAGATGATACAAAGGAGCCAAAAGCAAGAAGAAGGAAGAATGGTAAAGATTCAAAGTCCTTCAGGCTCGAAATAGTTCAGGAAAGGGTCCAAAATCGACTAAGTATGGAGGAGGCAATGGAAGAGACCACGTGTCCTCGTGGCACTTCTCCAAAGATGGACCCAAATGGAGAGGCTCAAATAAGCGCCGCATCTCCACGTGTCCCAAGGTAGAATGGAGGCAGGGTCAAATGGTCAAACAGAGTCAAAGGTGGACAGGGCAGGCCTCAAAAAATTGGCTAAGTATGAACGAGCAAGTGGAGAGTGCCAGGTGTCAGCGTAGCACATCTCCAAGAGTTGGTCCCAAGGCAGAGACCCAAGTGAGCGCGAGCTCGCCACGTAGCCCAAATTTAATAAGTAAGAGGGACCGTTGAAAATTCCACAAAGCAGCGGAGGCCGACAAGTGTCAACTCAACGCTCTTCCAAAGGAAAACTTTGGGTCAGAGTTTGCAAACAAGCGTGGTGCCTCCACGTGTCCTCAAAGGGGGTAGAGTTAGTTGAATAGTCAATGCATAAGCCAGGCCGGCAGAGGCTACCAAGTGTCTCAATGGTGCTGATTCAAGGGTCAAATAGAGAAAAGGTTCCCAAGCAAGTGCTAGACTGATGCGTGTCCCAAGGGAAGGTGGGCGTCGAGGAAAAGTTAGTTTTTCACCCTTTGCCCCAAAAGGAGTAAAAGTTACAAAATGGCCCGTGACTCCACCAAGGAAAAAGTCAACATATAGACCCGAGTCAAAGCCAAGGCGGGAGTCAGGGAAAAAAGTGAAAGTTTTCCTTTTGTCCAAAAGGCATAAAAGCAAAGATGGAAGTGCATTTCCCAACCAATCAAAAGGAGCCACGTGTCCATGTGGAGCTTCGGGGCTGGAGTTTTCTGGATTTTACGATTTTCGTGAAAAGGAGAAAAGTTAAGTTCTAAGCCAGTGACTGATTTTTGTCCCAATCTGGCCACCACATGTCCCAATCCAAAAGGGGGACCCATTTTTCAAATTGTTTTCCCACCCATTTGTACAGAATCGATGCAAAACTTCAAAGGGGCATATCTTTCAACTCAGGGCTCGAAATATAGAAAATTTGACACCGTTGGAAGCGTCTCAACGTCCTCTACACCATGGAAGGATTAAAAATTCATTTTACAGGCCCTGGTAGGTAAAATGAAGAAAATTATTCCAGGCCATTAACGCAGAATCCAATCTCTTCAACTACCAGATTTGATTCAATTCGATTCACTGGGGAACCAAAAGCGACATATTGTGGCGGTTGCAGAAGGAATTGATATTCAATGGTTGAGCTTTCAAGGTAGGATTCAATGTGTATCTCATGGTGGTTGGAGTAGGATGTGACTTTTCCCTCTTCTCTCTCTTTTCCTTCTATAAATATTGTAACACTTCTCGTTTGAAGAAGAGAGACATTACTGCGTGCATAGAGGAACTCTGCCAAATTTGTTTCTCGACACCATTTTTTATCGGTGAACCTTCTCCCACACCGGAAAATGTATTTGTCCCTATTTTCTAGAATTGTGTAAGTCTCATGCACCTTCTAGAGCAATAAAAACATGTTTTTGTGGTGTTATTCAACCCTTTGCATCGTTTTGTTATTTCTCTGTGCCTCTCCCTTTCAGTCTTGGTTTTTCTGTGCATGTATTTCACATTTGCAAGTGTAGGATGTTGTGTTTCATGGATTTTAATGGATGATTTGCAGATCTGGGCCATGTCACTTCTGTCTGACCTCCCTCATCTCCATTTTTTGTTTCTTTCTCCCTCAACAGAATATCTCGCTTCCTTTGCTAGTGTATCACCACTTTAGTGTAGGCTCTGCTTTTTTCCCTCTTTCTCTCTCCTTGGTTCCTTGGAATGGTTAGATTAGGTTAGATTTAGTTTGCCTACACTAGAGTAGCTCATGGCAGGTAGTTTAGGAACAAGAACCAGCTTTCTCTGGAGAGATTTCCCACTTTTGCAAGGTCCCACACCTTGGGGAAAGTTCAATGTTATGCAATCACACCAAATGAGTCTGCCTTAGAAAAGCATATCCATAACTCATTTGGGGGTCTTTGTGATTTCACACTAATAGTTCCCCCGAGTGGATGTATGAGATGAGGTTCATTTATTTATGTCCCCTTAGCAATCAAGAATGAACCGTAAATGAGAGTGCGTCATTGGGAAATGGTTTTAATTGTTTGTATTAGAAATATATGATCGTGAAAGTGCAAAGTGTAGAGTGTAAATGAGTGAGTGAGTGAGTGAGCTAGTTAATTAAACATGTGAGTGTGATGAGGTCCATTTGATATGTATACCCTCAGCATTCGAGTATGGACTATGGAACTAGAGTGTGTCATAGGGTAGTGTATTGTTTAGGTTGTGTGAGAGATGTGCGATATGTGTTTGATTTTCAGCGAAAGAGGTTGATTGTAGAGTCATTGAGTATGTGATGTGTATAATGTGCTATGTTGATTATGTGGGAGAGAGATGTGTCATGTAAGTGTTGGATGTGTGATGTGTTGTGTTGATTACATGCAAGAGAGAAATATGTTATGAACATGTCGCTTGTGTAAGTGATTGATTGTGAATTTTTCTTATTGTGTTGTGTATTGCGAAGATGTCAAGTGTGTAGTATATTGTGTGGATTACACGCAAGAGAGATATATCGTATGATGTGAAATATGTAAGTCGTAAAAGTGCTATGTTGTAGTATGTTGTAGATATGTCGAGTGTGTTTGGATGTGTGTAGTAGGAATATTTTTCACAAGTGTGTTATTTGTGATGTGTAGTATGTAGTATGTAGTGTGTTATGTGTGAGGTTCATGTATATAGGATGCCCTCAATAGTCAAGTGTGAACCAAAGCACAAGAGTGCATCATCGGGTAATGACGATATGAGTGTGTGTAAATATGTATATGCTAGAAGCTAGTTGTGAAATAAGGTGAATGTAATATGCCTATTGATATTGGGGGGAGATAAGTGTGATGCCCCAAGTATGTAGCGATGAGTGTGATCAAGTAATTTCATCTAAGAGGTTATCATTGTCATGATCAAAACTGAATGGTGAAGCATCTAAAACTTGATAGGCAATAGTGTCGGGTTGATCAAGTAAGGAGCCATTGAGGCATAAGTTATACATACATATAGCATATTCTTTGTCAGTGAAAGGAGGTAATGGGCATTTGTGTGTATACTGGAAAATGAAATTTTGTGTATAGCCAAGAAAAGAATTGTTGCAAATGAACACATGACCAAAGGGCATAGGAAATGAGATATCAATATGATCAAGGTCTAATGTGCCCCCAATGTAATCAAGCCAATATTTCCCTAATGTAAGTGGAGAGGAGAGAGGGGCTCACGTAAGAAATACTATGAGATGAAATACATGCAAACCATAGGAAACAATGATAGTGATAAATCCATAATATAGATGAGGATTATGAGGTGAAGGATAGAGATCCTTGAAAGTGAAGCCTAGCTGAGTCAAGCCATCATGCGTACAGATAGCGTCCTCACAAGTACAATCGAATGGAATATGCTCCCAATAAGAATCATCTATGAAAATGTGTGTTATCCATTTTTACCCATGGCAAAAATGGACAACTTGGAAAAAATGGACTTAGGTAGTTGATGGTAGTTCAATGAAGGATATGGAGTTTGGGTAATTTTCATGTTTTTGGAGCACTCAGGGATCATCTGGATGCAATTTTCCTTTCCTAACAAGCTTCGAGGATCCAAAACTTGGCCAAATTCAAGCAAAAAATGAGAAAAAAATTATAAATTTGGCTTTTGGGGCATTCTACTTAATTTTTTCTAACTCCCTAGATCATGATAAATCTAAAAACCTAGAAAATATTGGAAAAAAATGAAAACTGGCCTAGTTTAGTGTATTACGAGACTCGGGGGTGTGGATGGAATAATTACGGGTGGAAATAAGGTTCCCGCCTTCATTTAAAATCTGATTTGCTAAGGAATTGGGTGGGTCCATTGTTGTTTGGATAAATTAGATATCGGGGGACCATGAGGAACATGTTCGTTCAAGGTCGAGTTCCCCGCATGAGCTTGGCATCCAATTTACAAAGGGGAGCGAGTTCAAGTGTTGTGCGGCGGTGTTGTTCATTGCGAGCTTTGGGTTCGACACGGAACAAGGTTCCGCAAGGTCGTTAGTTCCCCACAAACCCATATTTTTGTGGAGTATATGGAGAGGGGAAATGTGAATCGTGGAGAACATTTGGTTGCGGGAACTAGTTCCCCATGGAATTAAGGAGGCCACATGCCAATGGAAGCTCGAAATACAAGGCAGAGGTGAGAGTTATAAGGTGCGGAGCATGTGGATAGTGTGGGCCATTCGGGCTCACAAGGAACACAGAAACACATACCTTAGATTCCCAAAACTCTAACATTTCCAAAATCTAAAGGAAAGGGAGCCATAGTGTTATGCGAGACCGTGACACGCTCGAGAGGAAAAAGGCTAAGAATTTTGAAAATGAGCATTCCAACCCCTCCAAACCCGCATTGTTATAACTTCTCACTATATTATCCAAATCCCACAAATTTATATCATAGGATTCGTATTTCCATGCACTACACTCATAAATCATAAAAAAATTGGAAGTGGGTGGATTTGGTGGGCCAAAGGGGGTGAAAAACTCTCCCAATTTTAAATGAACACTTCCATGTGGTAAAATATCCATTAATGAAGACGTTGAGGCCATTTTCTTCTTCCACGAGAAAGAGTACATGAAGGGATGGGTTTTACGGGTCTCCATAATGTTTGCGGTGCATTTACTACCCTTTGTTGGTTGGTGAATCTCCAAATTCAAGTTCCTCGCTCTCTTTCTCTTTTTCTTCCTTATATTGTAAAAGAGAGCTCATTTTTTAATATAAGTTAGACACTTTGGAATGTTGCTATCTCTTCTTCTCAACTGCTAGGTGGATTTTGGAGTTCCAAGCCTCATTTTTAGCATTGTAATGATGAATCATGCCTTCTACCTCCATTTTGATGTATTGTGCAAACTTCTGGAGCAATAAAATCAAGTTTTGTGGTTGTTTCTCTACCCTAGCTAGGTTTTCTATTGTTTCATCTTGCATTTCTTCATGTTACAGGTATTTTGTGCATTTTCTTGTTCTCATTACAAACTTTAATAATGTTGTGCTTATGGAAAGGGTGTATTAAGTGTTGTGTGTTCTGTGGTGCTTTGTCCACCCTCTTCATTTTCATTTTCCACCATTTTTATGCATTTTAAAGTACTCACACCCCATTTTCTTGGTGTTATCACCTTTTTTAGTGTAGGATTTCCCTTTTCGGACACTCTCTCTCATTGGTCCCTTGGAATTGATAGAATAGGAGTAGTTAGTTACATTTCCTTCATTAGGAGTAGTTTAGTGCTAGGATTAGGTAGAGGAACCAACCTTCTCATGAAGTCCATCTCAAGTAGTAATTCCCAAAACTTAAGAGATGGTTCAATGTTACCCAAAAACATTGGTTGCTCATTCACACAGGCATGAAAAATCAAAGGGTGTTGTTTTTTTATAATAATGTGCATGTAAATGGAGGGTGTGCTAATGAATATTTCTCATGTGAAGGTTAAAGGGAGGGATCGATGTCCATGGATTTGGACAAGCCCCTAATAAAGAATCATAGCAGTAGTAGTAGCAAGTGGAGGTGATGGCATAGATGAAATAGTATCTATCATGAAAATGGCACCTTCGAGTGGTGTTAAATGATATAGAGTATCCATGGGTTGTGGTTCATTAGTTGTATTAGAGTGCGGAGTAGGGATTTTAGTATTGGGATCACAATCGCAGTATTGGAAAGGGTTGTGATCACTAGGAATTGTATATTTCAATGCCCTCATATATGAATTTAACATAGTCATGTATGGTAGAGGGAAGCGCTTGCATGGCGTGAATCCATGGCCTACCGAGTAAACAATTATATGAAACCAGAAATTCAATGACAAAGAAAACTTTGTTAAGGGTTTTTAGACCTGCAGTGATAGGTAGAGTAATGTGACCTATGCATGGATAAATAGAACCATCATAGGAACAAATATAAAGACAAGATGGACTAACATTGGCAACAAAATGACCAATCCTTTGAAGGAATGACATATGACAAAGAATGAGTTCAAATCCATTATCAATTAAAGTATGCTTGATACCCATATTATAAATGTGAATCATGATATGCAAGGGTGGGTCATTGTCAAAAATAGTAAGATCAACATGAGGATTAGACAGGGAAAGAAATATGCTGAGAAAATTCATCAAAAAAAGTTTGATATACAGAATGTGGATGCATATAAGTAAGAATGTGAGTGGTAACAAGGAGGGTTTTGACCCTATCTCTTAATTTAGGATTGATAAGCAAGAAGTCATTAATTGAGATACTCATAATGATAATTCCCTATAAAGATGAGCAATAAATATTCTATGAGCGTGTAAATCAAGTTCAAAGTTTACCAAAATGATTAAGCTAAAATGTGAAAATGTAAGTCTAATCTAAATGTAATATTGTGGTAAAGGAATATACGATTAAGTACATAAATTAAGCCAAGTAAACTAAGTAATAAATTGAAAACCCTAAGTGAAAAGAGAGAGTAAGAGTCCTTAGTTGATTCGCATAGATCTGGAAGTTGAACAGAGTTGGAAAACTAGAGAATATGAAGTACTAACTATCAAACTAGAGCTCGAGAAAAATACAAATCTAGAAGAATAAGTTAGACCTGGGGGCACTGTGGGAACCCTAGACTGTTTACAGGCACTGGGTCTACAAAAATGCTTAGAAAACCTCCTCTGAGGTGTCACGGTTGTTCTCTCGATGGTCTCCTTTTTTCATTATGAGGTTACACCAATATCACCGAGGTCGTGGAAAACCTACTGATGAAATATGAATCTGCAAAACCCTCAAATAGACATCAAATCTTTAAAAAGAAACATGCAGAATGAGGGGTCAAACTATACTCAATTTTCATAATGGTGAACTTATGACTAAGTATTGCACTGCATCTTAGACCCAATGTAGTTCTATGTGTGTGTGTGGAATCATGCCCTAGGTGGCTCTTGTGCATGTCACACTTGATAGCAAACAAGTAAGATAGATGTAAAGAAATGTAATAGATGTGTGCATGGAATAGAATGAACTTCCCTCCTATGAAGTGTATGCATAATAACTAGTCCTTGTGTCCCTTGGATGGTGCTAGATAGATGTAATGGAGCTCTTAGATGTTTGATGAATGCAACCTTAGGTGGTGATAGCTAATGTTTAGTTTTTGGTCCCTTATTATGGTCATATAACTTTATATTTATATGATTCCTTTTCTTGAATTTTGTAATTAACCTTGAAAATGTTGACTACCAAAAATATAAGATGCTCAAATGACTAGAAATGACCCAAAAAGTGTGAGCAAAGTACAAAGGGGACAGAGGCACCTAGAGGGGATGAGGGTTCTTAAGACCGGCATCCTAGCTAGGCGTTGGTGTCCGAGTATGATAAATGAAAAAGAGTAAAAAGGTAGACTGAGAAAGTAATGGTAGAAGACCAAAATTGGTTACAAAAAGCAAAGAAAGGTAGCCAAAGACATGGGTTAATTATTACTTTTCTTACTTAGGAATCATATGAATAATAGTATGTAATCAAGACTAGATAATTACCAAAAGTGTGTGATTTAGTGTCTAGAGTTGGCACTTCCACCTCACATATGGAGCATCATTCCTTGGATAGGAACCATGCCTTTTCACTTCAGGGATCTAATTATTCACTTGATATAGGGTGGTCTTGACACGTTCTTCATCTCGGGAGGTTGGATAGCATTTCTTCAACTCTTTTCTTCTTTCTAAAGATTGTGTTTGTACATGAGTACCTTATTAGGCCTTTAGTTGTCAGGACTCATTTGACGTATCTTTCTTAGGTTTTTTAGGGGTGTATTTTATCTCTTGTAAGTGGATTTTTTTCCTCAAGTTTTCCTCCATTACTTGAGATCCTTATTATACATGGGTACCCTCATCGACCTATTTATCAAGACCCATTCTTCTCCTCTTCCTCTTTTCTAGATATTTGTTGTTTATACATGGGTACCTTATCAAGCCTTTAGTTTTCAAGCCCCATTGACACATCTTTCTTAGTTTTCTAGGGGATTTCTCTTTCATTTCTGACTTTCCATGACCTCTACCTCAGCTTCAATGAAGGGGGTGTTGGTGTATATGACTTGTCTCGTCAACACTCAAAGTGTCTTGTCCACCTCTTGTGATTAGTCATTCCACTACTCGAGAATAAGTCAATAGGGTTAATTAGGGTTGTGTACTTACACAAAAATCCTATATGTACCTCTCTTTTTGATCTATGATCATGTCAGACACACCGTTGTCTTTATGTACTTTATTCTCATTTTGTGATTTGATATCTTGTTTACTACATGGAGCATTCATGACACCATTGGAAGTGCAACCTTGTTCTATGTGCATGAGGTTTCGTATTGATCCTCATAGAACAATCCGATAGTGGCTCATTTCAATCAAGATTATATAACCAAATTCAAGATGATTTACACTTTATAAACCTTGACTAGACTTAGACCCGTGGGTGGCCTATTGATTGGAAAAATATGGCTAGGGGATAATTGTCTCTCATAACATAGGCATCTAAATTATCCATTTGGGATTTTTTATATTCAAGCACTTTCATTCCACAAAGTGCTTCAATGCTTATTTTTCATTTCTCTCTTTTTCTTTAAATGACCCCCTACATTTGTCCCTGTGCTACTAGTAAGAAGCATGGGCTTGTCACCGAAGCTAAAGCATAGGTGGGTAAGAGCACCTATCTTCTCTCTCAAAGATCACACACTACTAGTAAGAAGTGTGGGCTCATCACTGGAGACCGAGAAACGTGAAAGGTGTAGTTATTTTTAATAAGAATTTTTTTTGTTTTATTTTTTCTTGTTCTTGTATTGCACTTGTTTGGAGGAAATGTTTGTTCCCCCCAATTTCAACCCCGCAACTAGTAAGATATAAGGGTTCATCACCAAATCCGAGATGGGTGAACATAGGTTCTGGGGAAGAATTTAGAGATTTCTTTGTTATAAAGGCAATGACTAGGCATTCTCTCTCTAAGTATATTGGGTTTCATAATCAATAACTACATGAATAATGAAATAAATAGCACATTCACGATTGTCATCATCTTTTTGTGTGTTATCAGCCAATTTTGACTTCGCAAAATTGTTAAAAAATAATTAAAAATGAAAAATTAGAAAATTTTGAAAAGTGTTACTTTGCATGGTTCATTGGACTCATTGCGATCATCTTATTTTTGTGATCGTTTCGGTCTTCGTTTCGTGATTTTCGGGCGAGAACTCTTCCCGCCAGGCTTTAAAACATGTTAAAATACATTAAAATAATTGATTAATATTTAATTAATTAATTGCTCCTTGTTTGATTAAATTAATTTTTTAAAATCACTTAAGGAGTATTTAATTAAATAAATATAAATTAAAGTTCATTCGACAAGTTTTAGTGCCGGGGAAGTAAGCTTCTTTGTTTCCAATGCCGCTAGGGTTGGCTTCCCGAACCGGATTTCCACTTTCCTGGCAATTTCCTTCAAATTTCCCACACGTGGGTTTTTCTCTGCCAATTGCCAAATCATGGATTGGCAAACGGGCATAAAATTCCCCAATTTCCCACATGGGGAAATTAGACGGGGATTGCCAACCCATTTTTCCATTCCCGTTGGCAATTGTCCGTTGCTTTCCCCATTTCCCCTGGCACTTAAGCCACTACCCGGGATGAGAGGAAGTTGAATTAATCCTCGTAACTTCCTCCATCAAACCCATTGGAAAAAGTCAGAAGCTTCTTTTTTCTTCAGAAGACATAATATTTTGTCAGCCTTATGCAAGAGAAACTAACGCCATTGTGAAGAAGAAATACAGGAAGGTTTTTGGTTACATCCAACAACCTTCCACGCATTTGTCTGTAGGAAGTAAAAACAGTCCAAATAAATTTCTTTTCTTTAGAAGTTTCCACACATTTGGAGGAGCCGCCCCAGCAAGAGGAGACCACTGCTCTCCTGCGATTTTGTTCTTTTTCTCAGATCTGTTTTGCTTTTCACCTCCTGCTCTCGTGTGGACGTCTTTGCATACGTCTTCACAAAGCCCGAGGGTCACTGTGTGTTTAGGTGCTTCCACTGATATCTGTGTATATACATAACAAATGCCTGATGGACAGATGCCAAGCGATAAGACTGTCGGTGGCGGCGATGATGCATTCAATACATTTTTTTAGTGAGACCGGCGCCAGAAAGCATGTTCCCGTGCCGTGTTCTTGGATCTCTGCCTGGGTCGAATTCGGAAGCTGAAGGACAACTGCACTGGTCTCCAGGGGTTTCTAGTGTTTCACGCTGTAGGAGGTGGTACTGGTTCAGGCCTCGGATCTCTTCTCCTGGAGAGGCTTTCTGTGGATTATGGGAAGAAATTCAAGCGGGGTTTCACCGTTTACCCTTCTCCACAAGTCTCCACATCTGTGGTGGAGCCCTACAATAGTGTGCTCTCAACTCACTCACTGTTAGAACACACCGATGTTGCTTTTTTGCTTGATAATGAAGCCATTTGTGACGTCTGCCGCTGTTCCCTCAACAAAGAGCAGCATAATCTCCCACGCAGGTCCAAGGAGAAACCTCACACGCCCATTCAAGAAGCTTTCCACGCACCAGGGAAAAGATTAAACACAGTTCAAAAAGGAGAAAAAGACCAAAATCTACGAACGTGGATAGACAAGACAGCAAGGAAAGAACAATTTTCCATGCATGCAAAGGAGGAGAATGTAGAAAGCAATTTTAAATCCCAGGTCAGAGCACTTTCCAAATAATGAGGAGCAGCCTCCAGCAATGCCTGAATGTTTCACACCAAATTTTATCGACCATCTTCATAGGAGTTTCAAAGGTCCACAGCTAGCTGCAATTCAGTGGGCTGCTATGCATACAAAGCAGCTGGTACAAATGGAGTTGGGTCTGCTAAATGGAAGGAACCTTGGCCCTTCACTTTGGTGCAAGGTCCACCAGGGACAGGAAAGACACATACAGTCTTGGGAATGTTGAATGTTATTCATCTTGTTCAATATCAGCACTATTATGGTGCACTGCTTAAGAAACTTGCTCCTAAAAGCTACAGGCAATCCTACAATAATGCAAACAGTATTGACAGTATTGGCACAGGATCAATCGATGATGTTCTTCAGAGTATGGATCACACACTGTTCCGTATGCTTCCTAAACTTTGCCCTAAACCACGAATGCTTGTTTGTGCTCCATCAAATGCTGCAACAGATGAATTGCTACAGCGTGTTCTGGATCGTGGATTCATTGATGGTGAAATGAAGGTCTATCACCCTGATGTTGCGAGGGTGGGTGTGGATTCTCAAAATCATGCTGCACAGGCAGTATCAGTGGAGCGTAGAACTAAAATTCTCCTAGGAAAGTGTCGTGAGGAAGTAATTGGCTATATGCAGCAGCTACGGGGTAGAGAAGTAAACTTATCTCAGAAAATCAGTGGCCTCCAGAGAGAGCTAAGTGCTACAGCTGCCACAGGGCAATCCCAAGGAACCGTTGGTGTTGATCTTGATGTTCTGGTTGCACGCGACCACAGTCGTCATCAGTTGTTGCAAAATCTTGCAGCTGTAGTAGAAGAACGAGATAAAGTTTTAGTTGAGTTGTCTCGCCTTTTCATTTTGGAAAGTCACTTCCATGGAAGAAGCTCGATCAAATCTTGAGGCAAGTTTTGCAAATGAGGCTGAGATTGTGTTCACTACTGTTTCTAGTAGTGGCCGGAAGTTATTCCAGCGCCTAGCCCATGGGTTTGATATGGTGGTTATAGATGAAGCTACAAGCTAGTGAAGTAGGCGTGTTACCTCCACTTTCATTGGGTGCTGCAAGGTGTGTTCTTGTCGGGGATCCACAAAGAACTGCCTGCAACAGTAATAAGCCAGGCAGCAGGCATGTTGCAGTATAGTAAAAGCTTTTTGAGCACTTCCAACAAGCAGGTCGTCCAACTATGTTGTTATCTCGCTCAGAATCGAATGCATCCTCAAATTTGGGTTTTTCCTTCAAGATATTTTTATCAAAATGAATTAAGTGACAGTGAGAGTGTTACCAAGAGACCTGATGAAGTTTATTACAAAGATTCTCTATTGAGACCTTACTTGTTTTATGATGTAACTCATGGAAGAGAATCTCATAGAGGTGGATCTATTTCATATCAGAATATTCATGAAGCACAATTTGCTTTGCAATTATATGAGCATCTTCAACGGGTCATAATCATGGCAGCATTAGGTCTTTATTGGTAATGGTATTTTCTCATCATTTGGAAGGTACAATTGTGCTTATTATGGCAAAGCCAAAACATTCTTACTACAAGTGTTATATAATAAGGAAGAACCGTGAGCATTGTGGTAAAACCATTCTTTTCAAAAATGTTGGGTTAAGCTCGGTATTCAAGTGAGTTGAGCCAGAGAAGAACTCAGGGAGTTTGGTTCTGGAAAGAAGGTAAGACGACACGAAGGGCATGGATCGCCATGGGAGTCCGAATTCAAGTTGAAAATGCATGAGCTCACAATCAAGCTAGGAGCGATACGATTGAGGGCTCATTCGTGAGTTGAGTCATCTAAACACCTAAGTGAAGAAGGAGCACATCTCGAGAATTTCTCATTCCAGTCATCATTCATCTTTGCATGATTTCCCTAATTCTTCAGCCTAATCAACAACACAACACTATAATTCAAAGCATTGGTTCATGCGCAAGCACCTGTAATCTATATCACACAATTTCTAGAGGTGGAACTCGTTGATGAAGTACCTCAAAATATACCAGCCCAACTTGTGGAAGTAGTCACAACTTCTCAACCAAAAGTTGATGATCCGGTTCTTTCCCCGCCTACATTTGAAGAATCACCACAAATGGAGAAAATGGCGACAACATCTTTCTCACAACAAGAAGATCCAATTTCAGCAACACCCGAAAGTGATCCCCTTCAGCGTGATGAAGATCAATTCCCAACGAACACGAGAACCATGTACAATGAGGTACTTGGAGAGGTTCCCACCTGGCTACATGATACCCTGAAGAATTGAAAGAGGGTCATCAAGCCAATAGTGATAAACTTGGAAGTGATTAAGTAAATGTTAGAATCCATCACTCCAAAAAAGACCAAATACTACGCTAAGGTGTGTGTCAACAAATTCATAAATCACTTCGATGATTTTTCAACACCACTCGTTCACAATGGGGCAAAGGAGATGGATTTCCAAGACTCTGAAGTCTCACAAATTCTGCTCGAGAGATCAACACTTTGGGATGGTAACAAAGACAAAGGACATAACTCCAGGAGTGAATTGCAATTTTGGCTCTTGGAGATCTCCTCAACGGTGAAAGACCAGAAGTTGGATTCTGATAAACCAAGGTGGCGTAACGACTACGGTCTCACGAAAAATGAATAATTCACCATGGAAAGGTACTCGGAGCATGTGGAGAATTGTGAATGTGAATACGAATGAAGACAAATTTTCTCGCATCAGGATATTGCTCAAACAGAGGGGTGGATGAATTGCTCAAGTTTCAAGCTCAGCACTCTTGTCATTTGGTGGATTGCAGAGCACAGTCAATGAGTTCATTCCCGTACGATCGGGATAGGCGGACTCTTGGCCCAATGGATAAGGCACTGATCCTAGGTGTCTTGATCTAGGTGGCACATTGCTGACTAGGATGTCTACGTGTGCATACAAGTCATTTAAGTGGGGTCCACATGTACCCATTTCTTTTATTTATGTATTTTTCCTTAAATGACCCTTTAACTTAAGTGGTTTCTATTTTTAGTCACTTTTTAAAAGTTGGTTGAAAAATTCAAAGTCACTTAAGTGCCCTATTTAATGTGCATTTAAAACCCTAACTACTTTGTAACCAACTTTTGGGTTATAAAAGGAAGTGAGGGGCTCATTTGTAAGGGTGACTTTGAGAGAGGAGAAGAGAATACTTTTGTGCAAGCTTTGTTTCAAGAAGAAACTTTGTGTTCTTTGTGAAAAACATTTTGGAGTTAATAGAATAAGAACTTTGTGTCTCATTCATTGTCTCTTGTAACATTTGGTGTTCTTATGTTCATTAGATGTTAGGTGTTTGAATCTTGCATGCAAATATTATCTTTGATCTTATTGTCAACATTAGTAATCAGTTGTTCTAGTTCACAGTGATCAAGCTCTGATTGTCTACTTGCTCATATGTGTTCCCTTTTACATGTTCTTGTTTAACTAACTCAAACTCCGTTTTATTTGTGTTGGTTATTCAACTTTCCTCTTCATGCAATATTAGGCTCTGTTTTTACCTAACTCTTGCATGTTCTTTCAGTTCATTCCATTCCACTCCTTTCCTTCTTTCTATTCCATTTCCTTCATTCACTTTTCTTCCATTGATGTTCCAAAACACCCCCCACATACAATTTTGAATGTACAGATGTAAATACAGTTTTGGTTTTCAATAAAGGTAGCCTCACCTTCATTGAGGAGGGACTTCGTTCCCACACTGTTGCATGTCATTTTCATGCGTGCAAATCCATATGCTAACATTGTGCCAACATACATGTAATCGACACGTCTATAGACCTAGAATAAAGAATTAAATGAAAATCAGATTTAGGTGGAATGAGAGTAAGTGGATAAAGGAGGAAATGCTTCACCGATTCAAAGGCATTGTGACACTCTTCCATCCATGTTTTGTAACATTTCTTCTTTAATGAGATCATTTATGGGATGTATGGCGTAGGTGAGGTCAATAATTGTAAACTAGGAAAAATACACTACTAATAAGGAAGTAAAATACCAATAATCATACCTCCTCCTTCGCGTTAAAGAAACCTCGAGAATGGGCTAGAAAACTTGGATTGAGCCCCGATGTGTGATATGTAGGTGCTTTCTTAAAGACGGAGCAAGGCCTTCCTGCAAAAACGATCCTCTTACTTTGCACCAGATGGGAAAAAGGATTTTGAGGCTATTTGGGCATTAAGACGAGGCAAAATGATGTTCTTTGCTCAAAGGATGCAAGAACTTAGATATGGCATTCAAGCTTATTCTTCGTGTGTGTTTAGAGGGGAGGGGTAAGGTTGTATTTATACCTGAGGGACTGATTAGCTTAGATTAATTTAAGTAATCATGGTTTGAAAATGTGGGCAAGATTAAGTGAGTGGTTTGAAAATGTGGGCAAGATTAAGTGGGTGGTTTGAAAATGTGGGCAAGATTATGTGAGTGGTTTGAAAATGTGGGCAAGATTAGGTGAATGGGGACCACAAAGTATGGGTGACGATTTGAATTTGAATTTTTAATTCAATAATGGAAAAACATGGAGAATAATGACATGTGATGAGGATTAGATTATTTTTGGATTTTGAAATGGATAATTAATCAAATTATATTTGATTAATTTGAAGTATATTTTTGTGGGAAATGAGGAAGGGGAATTAATTAATTTAGGATAGATGTGAAATTGGGGTGTCTACATTTGCCCCTCTTCAAAGGGAAGGGTACTATGAAAGTAGTGTCCTTTCAAAGAAAGTAGATGGTATGGGGGAAGAATTCAATCTACTTTTTAAAAGGTAGATCGAATGTTTGTTGGGGAGAATAGAAAGTGGTGAGTGACGGATGTCATAGTATCCTCCAAGACAAAAATGTCATGAGAAGATGTGATTATGGATAGATGTGGTGATGCCCCCTCGAGAGGACTGACGAGAATGGAATATACGATAGAACTCTCGAAAATAAGGGAAATGGATTTGGTGGAGAAGAGGACGATAATGGAGTGGAAGAGACTGGAATGACCGCACGACGCAAATGGAGGAAGGATTCAATCGACCTTGAATGCTAGGTGTGAGGGTGTGTGGAAAAGAGAAAAGGGAATGGATAGGATTGGGGGTTGATTATGAGAAGATTAGGGAAACAGGGAGGGGAACAAAAGGAATGAAAGAGGTAGAAATAAGAGAGAGGGATGATAGGGGAATAAGGGAATGATGAAGGAAAAACAAGGCAAAAATAGGAAAATGACAGAATAGAGGGTGAAGGGATGAAATAGAGAGATGTGAAAAATGAAGGAAGAAACAGAGATAGTAAAGAGGGATACGTGGAAGTGAAATAAATGAGAGAGTGAAGAAAAGTAGGATATGGGAAAGGATAAATAAGGAGAAAACGAGGAGGGAGTAGGGGGTGAAATGGAGGAAATGGAAAGAGGACAAAAGAAGAAGTAGAACGGAGAAAAAAAGAAACTATGAGGGGCGAGGAAAGTGTGAAAAAGAGGAGAGAAAGGAAGAGAAACATATACAAAATGAACGAAAAGGTAGGGGTGGTAGAGAAAAGGGAATGGTTAGAAGAAACGTGAAAATTAGGGGAGAGGAAAGGAAGATAGAACAAATACAAG
Organism: Taxus wallichiana var. yunnanensis; assembly: GCA_018340775.1. Lineage (NCBI taxonomy): Eukaryota > Viridiplantae > Streptophyta > Pinopsida > Cupressales > Taxaceae > Taxus > Taxus wallichiana. The sequence goes on from CM031237.1 coordinate 1,009,023,667, forward strand.
GAGAAGATTGAAGGAATCGCGTCATTATCATGAGGAAGACCAAGGCAAAGAATATGGAGCATGACCGTATGGAGATGCATGTGGAGAGTGGGATGATAAAAAGACAGGACAACGCTGAACAACCAAAGTTATCAATGGGGATGTAAGGAGGAAACATGATGGAAAAAGGGGAAGAAGATTATATAGGGAAAGGGAAATAAGACGAGGGTGGGAGAGAGAAGAGGATAACAAAGAAAATGATGGAGAAGGAAGGGAATACAGAAAGGGGGTAATAAGTGGAAAGGAAATGGTAGAAGGAATGTTCAAAGAAGAAAGAGGGGAGGAATGACATCGATTGGAAAATATGTGGAGATGCATGAAATGAGGATACTAGGATGATGGGAAAATAGAAAAAGGAGGTATGATGAAGACAGTAAAGATATTGAAGAGGGCAAAGAGGAGATGGAGAGATGGGTAAAAAGTGACAAGAAAGGGTGGGAGTGAGGGAAAAGAATAGGAGAGAAAAGAGAATGGGGGATAGAAGAGGCAATGCCAATGAGGGGATGTTAGGGAAATCCCCTTGACAATGAGTGGTGGGGAAGGGTGAAAGAAAAAATGAAGAAAAGGAGAAAGCGAATGAGGACTGGAAAGGGTAACGCCAATAAAGGGACGTTAGGGAAAACCCTTTGACAATGAATGGTGGGCTTAGAGGAGGGAAGGAATGAAGGGAAACTCTAGAAGGTCCAAGGGAGTGAATGAGGTCGTGTGGATTGAGGATTGATAATTTTTAGGGAAAACCCATTGACAATTATTAGCGCGGGAAGAGAAGATGATGAAAGAATGATATAGGAGTGTTAACAATAATGGCGAATGTGTGTGTGGGTAGAAATGTGGGGGGAATTTGAGAAGAGGAAGTGGAAAGAGTGAAGAATATGGGAGGGATGAGTTGGGACTAAGTGGAAGCGAGGAGAGGATGTGGGTGATGAGGATGAACGAGGTGAGGATGAAGAACGAAGACATGAAAATAATGGGAAGAAACGGTATGAAGGGTGATGGATCAAGAAGGGGAAAATGGGGGAAAAGAATGTGATTGTAGGTGGAAGAGATGAGTTGTATGTTGTAAGAGGATATGTGGAGAAAGGATAATAGTAGGAGGAAAAAGTGGGTAATAGGAGATACCAGGTGGAAGAAGCGATCAACAAAGTGAACGAAGAATGAGGCGGGGGAGAAGTTCACAATGACAAGTTAAGTGTAGGGAGGACCCTGACATAAGATTTTCATGTGACGGAAGTGGTTAAGTAAGATTGCCATGTGAGCAAAACTGGAGATGACAAATGGTCAAGCGAGAAGTGGTGTTTGCGAGAATCGAAAAGGAGGTGAAAGGATGTGATAATGGGGAATGCCGAGAAAAAATGAAGGGTGAAGGGTGTGTAGTGATGGGGAAAGGCAAGGAGACAGATCATCCTTAAGAGGGACTCTTAAGTGAGATCGCCATGCCGGGTGAGTGGTTAAGTAAGATTGCCAAGCAGAGGAGGGTGATAGTGGTGGTAAAAAGATGTGATGATGGGGAATGAAGAGGAAATATGGATGGTGAGATTGGAGAGTGATGGGCGAGTGTAAGATGACATGTCATGCTTAAGAGAATCTCTTAAGTAAGATCGTCATACTGCTGGAGAGGTTTCGTAGGGTCACCCAACCGACAGGGATGATATGCAAAGAGAAAGACAAAATGATATTGGGGATAGGGGTGGAATGGTAGGGTGAAGAAGATGATCGTGATGAGAGGTGGGAGAAATAAGAAGGGGGAAATATGATGGGATGGAGGAAGGCCACAGGGCAGATCAACCTTAAGTGGAAGTATTAAGTAAGATTGCCATGCACTGGAATGGTTAAGTAAGATCACCAAGCTGAGGAAGAAGAAGGATGATGTTAGAGTTGGTGGGAATAGGGTATGACAAAATGGACTGAAGGGGAACCCTCAAGTGAATTTTCCATACTATGAGAGCGTGTAAGTAGGATGACCAGGCATAAGGTGGATTTGGGGAAGGATGAGAAAAGAGTGAGTGAGGTATGCCTAAGTGGTATATGATATGAGATGAGGTGATAATAAGAAAGAAAGGACACAAAGGAGTGTAACATGAATGGATGAAGGAATATATGCAGTGGAGGGTGGAGAGTGTGAGGGGAATCCTTAATTGGGATGCCCACGTGGTGAGAGTAATGATGCGGGAATGGGAAGTAGAAGAGGTGGAGTTAGAAGATGTGTTTGGTGGTGATGGTTATTTGATGAGAGGGCAGGTGGTGAAGAAGCTTCTACAGCGGGAAGATCTTAGGGAGAGGGTAAACCTCCACTGAGGATTCCATATAGAAGGGGTTATTAAGTAAGATTGTCAAGTGGGAAGTAAAAGGGTGAAAGGAAAGAATACCAATGGGTGAGAGGGGACAGGAATGGTGAGAAGGGTAATATGGGTATAAGCGGTGGAGGAGTAAAAATGAGAAGTGAGAATGAATGGATCAAATACATGGTGATCATGGTGGGGGAGAAGGAGCTGTTGGATAGTGAATGCTACTTGAGAAAGATCGTCAAGTAGGATTCACAAACAGAAACGGTGATCAAGTAGGATTCGCAATCTGGAGAATGCATTAGTATGGGTGAATGGATGGGGTGCAAAGTAAGATGTTGATCATGCAGGAAGATACTCATGTGACGAAAAACATATTAATTTTAATATAGCACATAACAGGATGCATCGTGATATAAAAGATCAGGATGACTAGACTGTAATATGCGTGATAGCATAGATAGGGGCCATCAAAAATGTTTGATGCCCCAATATGATATACAAATGGAAGAGAGCATAGAAAGAGGCCATCAAGAAAGTATGATGCCCAAAGACATTTACATGCAATCGATAACATAAGAATATTGAGAGAACACCAGGATACATAAAATCAAGATGCCCCCTGTAATATATCAAGATACAAGAAAGTAATTAATAATTTGCCACTAATAATGCAACACAAGAACCAGTAAACATGTCCCTAACGTGTTCCACAGTGATGATTGATTAGATGTGCCCCCAAGTAGGGGTACAAGGGATTGGGTCAGTCTCCTCAAACAAGGAAACAATGAGAGCCGGATTTTCCCCAAGCGAGGATTCACGCAAGGAGAAGTGGTTTGAAATTGGTAGTCATAAGGTGGTTGGACCATTTGTTTGGGATAATAGTTCAAAGGATGAATTGTGTTGCTTATTGAGTTTTTACGATTTTGTGGATGTTTTTGGTCTTTTGAAAATTTTGCAAATGTTTTTGTATTTTGGATATTTTCTAATGTTTTTGTTTTTGGATTTTTGGATTTTCTAATGTTTGTTTTTGAATTTTATAATTTTTTTAGATTTTTTGGAGATTTTTGAATTTTTTTTTTTTTTTGAGGATTTTTATACTTGGGAATTTGACGATTTTCAAATGTTTTTGGATTTTGAGATTTTTACACTGTTTTTAGATTTTTGACGATTTTCAAATGTTGGTAGATTTTTGACGATTTTCAAATGTTTTTAGATTTTTGAATTTTTACACTGTTTTTGGATTTTGACGATTTTCAAATGTTTTTAGATTTTTGACGATTTTCAAATGTTTTTAGATTTTTGACGATTTTCAAATGTTGGTAGATTTTTTTACACTGTGAGTGGCAATTTATGGCCCAGAGTGCAGACTTATTTTTGAGAGGCGATAAACCAGGATATTATTCGTATGTAGCGTGTTCAGTGTGGTAACTTATGCTCAGAATAACACAAATTCTCTTTCCATTGGCAGGATATGGTGGTGATGATATGATGAAAAGAATTCCAGCTCCATTCTTGACTCCACACAACTAGTAAGATGTGTGGGCTCATCACCGAGAATCAAGAAGGACGCAGGAGGTGGATAATGAATATAGAGACAAATGCTAACAACAATCCCTTTGGGAAATTGTGACTCCATTCTTCATAATGGTACTGAACCGGTTTCAAAAATGGCTTTCACTTTATGAGTCACATGCTAGACTTAGATAGTTATGTGGCCTACTGATTGATAAGATATGAGGTTAAGGGATAGTTCTCTCTTCACTTAGGCATCTAAATTACGTGTTTGGGGATTCTATAATTTGTAAGCACTATAAGATTTTGTATTTTTGAAATGACTCCCTATGCCTTGCCCCATGCTACTAGTGAGAAGCAAGGGCTCATCACCAAAGGCAAAATATAGGCGAGTGAATTTCTTTTTAGTCTTTTTAATTTTATTTTTTTGGAATATTTTGCAATATTTTTATGCTTGTATGAGAATGACCCTCTATGCTTTGCCCCATGCCACTTGTAAGAGGCAAGGGTTTATCACCGAAGACAAGACGTAGACGAGTAAGGGCACCTTCCTCCATTCCCAGTCTCACACTACTAGTAAGAAGTGTGGGCTCAACACCAAAGACTATGAAGGACGAAATATGTGACAATGAATTATTCATAAGTTATTGAATTGATGGATTTTTTTACAATAGTGCTTTGTATTTGGGAAGAAACATCTGCCCCCAATCTCAGCCCCACACGACTAGTAGGACGCGAGGGTTCAACACCGAAGACTGAGATGGATGACCAAACGAAGTTTAGAGCTTTGTTATGAAAGAGAGAATGTATTTGAAGGGAATATATTACCATCAGTAAGCTTCTAGGTATGACCATAGAGGAAAGCGACTGAAAATAGAAGAAGTATGACGCTCACAAACTTAATAGGATTTATATTAGCACTTGTCTCATGATGATAAATATGAAGATGTGATTTTGATAAATAAAATATCTGCCAATGGAAATGAATAAATTTAAATTATTCGGAGATAAGCAAGACAAAAGGAACAATGTACATGTTGTATCCTGGAATAGTGAACATCTCAAGGATAAAATTTCTTTAAGTGAACTACATTCATTGGTTCATCAAAATCTTGACCATCTTCAGTGGCCAATTTATAGGCTCCAAACCCAAAACTATCTATGATTTCGTTGGGCTCAAATTTGTCTTGTTTGTCTCGTTCTTTGGGTGTGTTCTTTCGATTTTCTTTGAGAATGAAATGATTGACCTTAAATTTTCTAGGTTTGAATTTTTTATGGTAGCTATGCCGTAGCCGATTTTGATATACTTGAAGATGATCTAGGGCATTAAGTCATTTTTCATCAAGAAGCTCGAGTTCATTAAGGCGTGACTGTTGATAATAATATTTATTGATTACATCTTTGAAGGATATTATGAAGGATGAAAATTCAACCTTGACATGTAAAATAGCTTCCCAACCATAAATAAAGTAGAAGGGAGTGGCTCCAATAGGTGTGTGATAAGATGTGCGGTAAGCCCAAAGAGTGGGATAGATTTGGTTAAGCCAATAGCTTCCATGTGTGTTGACAATGATGGTTTGTGTTATTTAGTTTTTTGCTTCTATTTGTCCATTAATTGATTGTTTTGAGGATAGATTCACAATTAAAGATGGAAAAGGTTGTGTAAAGATATTCCTGGGTATAAGTACCTCGTAGAATGGATGCACGTAGAAGTCTTGACAGGTGAGACTAATTAGTGATGAGATGCCTGCAAGATCGATAGTTGAAAGCATGATGGACATGATGGGTTGCATTGTCGCAAGTGTCCAAACTTGATGTGGTTGTGTTTCGACAAAAAGGCTAGAGATGTTAGGCATAAGAGCCAATATTGGAAGAATAGAATCAAACTTAATGGTACCTGTTGATGGAACCTCATCTGTAGTATCTACAGTAATATCAAGGTTTGAAAGGGAGTCTTGAAACAAGATCAAGGTCTCGTTAGATGTTGGAAGAATGTTGTCACCCAAAACAAGTTCAATATATGTTTGGGTTGAAAGAGAGTCTTGAAATAAGTTCAAGTGCTCAGTAGATGTGGGAAGAATGTTGTTTTCCAAAACAGGTTCAATGTATGTTTGGGTTGAAAGAGTGTCTTGAAATAAGTTCAAGTGCTCAGTAGATGTTGGAAGAATGTTGTTGTCCAAAATAGGTTCAATGTATGTTTGGGTTGAAAGAGAGTCTCGAAATAAGTTCAAGTGCTCAGTAGATGTGGGAAGAATGTTGTTGTCCAAAACAAGTTCAATGTATGTTTGGGTTGAAAGAGTGTCTTGAAATAAGTTCAAGTGCTCAGTAGATGTTGGAAGAATGTTGTTGTCCAAAACAGGTTCAATGTATGTTTGGGTTGAAAGAGAGTCTTGAATCAAGGTCAAGTTCTCATTAGATGTTGGAAGAATGTTGTCACCCAAAACAGGTTCAATATATGTTTGGGCTGATGGAAGAAAATTTGAAGAAGATATGGATTGGTTTGGAATTAGAAAGTCTTGACTGTTTTCGTCATGATCTCGTGGAATTTCAGTATATATAGGAGTTTTGACAGTAGTTAGCTCTTCATGGAAAGTTGTGGTATTGGATGTGTCGTTGGTTACAAGAGCATTGTCATCAAGTTCTACAGAGATGACGTCATCGTCAATTAAGTCTTGGACGTAATTCTTAAATCGCACACATTTATCTGTGTGATGACCATCAATGCGATGAAAGTCACAGTATGTGTTAGGTTTGTACCAACATGGCTTAGCTTCCCCTTTGACAAAGGGTTTTGTAATTGGATATCTTATCAGTTTAGCCTCTTTTAGTTGATGAAAAACACTAGAGAGACTTTCTCCAAGGGGGTAAACTGACGTTGGACTTTACATGAACTGATTTCTTCGTGAGGTTGTATGATCAGATTTTTGGGTGATTGCTCACTGATTTGGGTAGCCATATGAAAGAGTTGTGTCGTCATCTTATTAATTTGTTCTAATAGCTCATTGTGTGATGTTTTTCGTGAATTCATCATGTTTGAAAGAGAGGGAGAACGAAGAAAGGTGCGATGAAGAAATCAACCTATTGATTGTGATTTTTATTTTGGCTCAATCGAGTTTTAACAAGTAAGGCTATAAGGAGAAAGCTTAAAAAAAGCTACTCGGGATACAAGTGGGATATAACTCAAACAAGCTATGACGAATATCTTGATTGGTTTGGATTAAACAAGCTTAGCAGACGAAAATGTAAGGAGTACACTCAAACAAGGTACTCAATACAAGTGAGATATAGCTCAAACAAGCTATGATGAATATGTTGATTGGTTTGACTTAAACAAGCTCTAGATTTTTGATAGGAAGAGTAACTCAAACAAGTGACTCAACACAGTTGTGAACTCAAAATGAGATTTGAAGGGATTTGTGTCGGATGGGATTTTGTTAAACTTGACAGCTGATGAAATAATGAGTGAACTCAAACAAGTCACCCAATGTCATTTTGATATAGCTTGAAACAAGCTATAAAGGATGTTCTGACAATTGATGAGATAAGGAGTGAATGCAAGTCACTCAATATCTATTGGATATAGCTGAAAACAAGCTATAGTGGAGTTGTTATTGGCTGAAGTAGGCTAATGAAATCAGTGTGATGTTTTGATCTTCATTGTGGGATTGCTTGAATGTTTTTCTTGGTATTGAATCGGTCGAGAAATGGTGTTGTGGAACACGATTAGGATTTGAATTTTACAATAAACACATTGATATTAGCCAAGTTTTATGATAAAAACAATGCTAAACTATTTTGTTTACAAACAACAAGCAGTCATGTGTATCAAATTATTTTGGCTGAAGAGGTAGATCCTTCGGGAATGATCATTGTTTAATGCAATCATACAAGTATGTCATGGAATGATGGATGCAGGCTCTTATTACTCCAAGAAGATGCGTCCTCCGATATACCCTAGTCCTGATATACCTAATTTTGTACGGGGACAGAATTGGTACATGGGAACCCTTAGAGCACTGGAGGAGACTCACCAATTCTTACTTTCTTGTTTTGGAGTGAATCACCACGTCCAGAACAGGTTTTGTGAAAAGGTGGAAGGTGATGGAGGGATGAATGTGTATGGTGTCCTTATAACTCCCCAAATATTTACAGGGACGATGCCCAGGCTTCGTTGTTACAACTATTTAGGCGTGACTCGCATGCGCTGCACAACAACATTACCTGTAAGTGAAGAGAAGCGGCGAGGTAAATACCGAACACTGTGATGAGACTAGGTCTCAAGGTGTAATGCAGATGCAAATGTTGTTGGTGCATGGTAGTCAAGTCCACGTCACCGGTGTAGCTTTGGTGGTGATGAAATCCACCTCGTCTACATGCAAAAACAATATGATAAAGTGATTAAACGCATGGTTCTTTCCAACTTGAAATAAATCACTAACAGAAAATAATTGTGTACCTGAGCATTTTTTTTTTTGGTTTCAGCAATTGTCTTTGAATGGTGGTATTTTTGTGGGATTTTTGTTGTTTTTATTTTTGACAATATTCCAGCAACGCGGTTCTACAGAAAACAAATTAGTAGTTATCCTGCAAATGAAATGTTAGAAAAGTGATCATGGTTGTTTTTTTTTATTTGCAGATCGCTCAAAGGCGCAGGAAAAGAGCATACACAACCAACGACCAAACAAATATTAAGAATATGACAAAGGAAAATAATTATTAAAATGACAGTTGGAAAACAAAGCTAGAGGATCCTGCAATGTTAGAACAAGAAACTAAAAAATTGTGACCGTTTCTGATTTTCCAGATCGCTCGAAGGCGCAAGAAAAGAGCATACGCGGATACAATTGGAATAGTTTTTTTAAATGTTAATAATTATTGCAATTAATCATGATTACAAAATAGTGATAATGATTATTTTCACAAAAAATAAAAACGATGAAAGAAGAGGGTGAAAACGTTACTTAGAAGTGTTGTCGTGGAAAATTGAAATGTAAGGCAAAAAATTAAAAATTAAAAAAAATTGTTGTGCAGAGTCTCGAGTGGCCTCACGTTTCTGATTTCCAAGATCACTTTTGAAGTGCGAGGAAAGAGCATACGTGTGAGGTTGTTACGTGAAATAAAATAAAAATAATAATTTTAAAAAAAAACTATAATTTTGTTGTTTTTTTGTTAAAAAGATAGGTGTTAGAAGAAATGAAACCAAAATTTTTTTGTAAGTCTAAATCTAAAAATTATTTTTTCATTGCATATATATTTTCAATACCTTTCTGTTAAAAAAAAATGAAGTCATTCGAGTTCGGGAGCAAAAGTTATGGCGTCCGGAAGATGGGCTATGGTAGCACTCTGAATGAAAATTTTGAACGTGAGAAAAACGTCCGGGAGCTGGTTTTTTTAATTTTCTGACTTCTGTACTTTACCTGAGAAGCTAAAATTTTGACAGCAAGGTTAAAAAATAACAATAAACAGAAAGAAAGAGTTAGATCACAAAATGATTGATTAAAATAAAAGAAAAAAAAATGATTAACTTCCTACAAAGCAGTTATTTTAGCAAAAGTAAATAAATAAATGCATTTTCCGGAATGGATGTCCCATGACAGTAAGATGATAAACTAATGGCTAGTTCATGTATTTCTACAGATGATGAGTAAATAGCAAAATCAAAACTAGGAACTAAACACCAAACACCGAGGAGATCAAAGACAGGATGAGCTTCAGAGTTTCATTGTTGCTATAACCTGCAGATACACCACAAGACACCACACAACAAAAACACTACCCAAAGCGTGAAGGTTAACCAAAGAAGACCATAAGGAACAAAAAAGGAAATAATAATGAACAATAATAAACAAAGAATGATAAAACCACTAATTGGGAAATTAATGGTAACAGATCGAAAAAGTAAAGTGCGGAGTAATGTAAACTAGGAAAAATACACTACTAATAAGGAAGTAAAATACCAATAATCATACCCCCTCCTTCGCGTTTCAGTAGCAAACCTCGAATGGGCTAGAAAACTTAGATTGAGCCCCGATTATGTGATATGTAGGTGCTTTTCTTCAAGACGGAGCAAGGCCTTCCCGCAACAACGATCCTCTTACTTTGCACTGAGATGGGAAAAAGGATTTTGAGGCTATTTTAACATTAGGACAAGGCAAAAGGATGTTCTTTTCTCAAAGGATGCAAGAACTTAGATATGGCATGAAAGCTTATTCTCTCTGTGTGTTTAGAGGGGAGGGGTAAGGTTGTATTTATAGCATGAGGGAGTGATTAGCTTAGATTAATTTAAGTAATCCTGGTTTGAAAATGTGGGCAAGATTAAGTGAGTGGTTTGAAAATGTGGGCAAGATTAAGTGGGTGGTTTGAAAATGTGGGCAAGATTAGGTGAGTGGGGACCACGAAGAATGGGTGAGGATTTGAATTTGAATTTTTAATTCAATAATGGAAAAACATGGAGAATAATGACATGTGATGAGGATTAGATTATTTTTTGGATTTTGAAATGGATAATTAATCAAATTATATTTGATTAATTCGAAGTGTATTTTTGTGGGAAATGAGGAAGGGGAATTAATTGATTTAGGATAGATGTGAAATTGGGGTGTCTACATTGTGCCAACATACATGTAATTGACACGTCTATAGCCCTAGAATAAAGAATTAAATGAAAATCAGATTTAGGTGGAATGAGAGTAGGTGGAGAAAGGAGGAAATGCTTCATCGATTCAAAGGCATTGTGACACTCTTCCATCCATGTTTTGTAATGATTCTTCTTTAACGAGATCATTTATGGGATGTATGGCGTAGGTGAGGTCAATAATAAATCTTCAGATTTCCCTAAGCTTTCTTAGGAAATATTTGATGATGTACTCATCCATAAGTGGAGTTATCTCAATGATCGGAATAAATTTTATAGGGTCCACATCAATTCCTTGCGAGGAAATGATGTAACCTAAGAGTTTCCTATTATGAGTCCGAAAACATGTTTCTAAGGATTCGTGGTAACACTATATCTAATTAATTGTGAGAGAATAATATGGAGGACCTCAAGGTGATTCCCTCTCTTTCTATCCTTTTCCAGAAGATCGTCTACATAAGTTTCGAGGATATTTTTTATGAGGTTGTGGAATATTTAAGTCATTTCCCTCTTATAAGTAGCACCAGCATTTTTTATGTTGAAGGGCATAACTGCGTAACAAAACCTCCCCTAAGGTGTTGTAAAGGTTTTCTTGGTCTAATCTTCTTCATCGATTCTTATCTTCTTATACCCTAAAACTTCATCCATGAGGGAAAACAATTCATACCCAGCAATTTCATCAACAATGACATCTATGGATCATAGTGGGAAATCGTCTTTCGAGTGAGCTTTATTAATATCCCGAATTCGATACAAATTTTGATATTTTCATTTTTATTAAGGAATGATATGATATTGGATAGCTACATAGAGTAATCCATTGGCTTTATAAACTCTATATGTAGGAATGTAATTACTTACTCTTTGACCATTAAAGCAACCTTGCTTCATTGGTCTCAATTTTTGTTTGATGGGTTTAACATCAAGTTTAGTTACCAGGTTGTGAACTACTATGCTAGGATACACTCATGTCATGTCCTTATATATGAATGCAAAAGCTCAAGAATTCTCTTTAAGGACACTAGTATGATCCTCTACTTCCTCATCAGATAGTGAAGAACCAAGATTCAAAATCTTAGGATCTACTTTTGTTCCAATGCTTATATTGATCGTGTCTTCTATCAAAGAGGCATTTCCTTCTTCAAATTTAGGAGCAAGGGGAGTTTGAGATGTTCTTCTTCCACCTCATATACTTTAAGGTATTGAGAGGAGAGAATTGACCCAAAATAGGACAAGGGATGTGGGATAAGATAAAATCCCTTCTTGTGGTACGTAGGAGGGAGATCATTGTATGCATGTAAGAAACCCAAGATTACCTTGTCATTTTCAGCAAAGTCCATAGTGACATGTTCATCCTTATTTTCTACATAGGAAATATTATTATGTTTGGAATTCTTTGAACTAGGGGTTCAATTATCATGGATACAAAAAAATCCATCTTTGTTAAATTATCATCTGGGTAGAAGTGAGAAGATGAAGAGACCATAGAGTCATATAGTTGATTCCTTTCTCTAGCGATTTCTGTAATGGAGATTAAGTAAAGATATTTACATATCTCACATACAATGGCTTTGTAAAGTTGGATATGTTCCACTTTGGTTTCATAAACTTCAAAAACTTGATTGGCTACCAGTTGTGAATCTCCTAGGACTCTAATATTTTTAATCCCATTCTCTTGGAAACAATGAGGCCTATAAGCAAGGCTGCAAACTCTGCTCCATTATTGGTGCATTAAAAATTTAATTTGAAATAAAAGAGAATGATCTTCCCTTCTAGAGAAGTTAAGATCACCCATGCACTTGTGCCATATTGGAATTTTTCCCCATCATAATGGAGTGTCCAATAATCGGTAGGTAAAATGGAGCCTAAACTATTTTTGGGTGTTTCCTCTCACACCTCTGATATTTCTACTATGCATATATCTACAAGGACATCAATAAGGAAAGAGGTTAGACCAAGAAGATTTCCAATTCCTTATGGGTCAAAGGGGAGAGTGATGGGTAAGTCATTATCAAGAGCTTTTTGATTTTCATCTTTTTCTTTTGTGGACAAAGTTTCTACCACAGCAATCTTGTTGTCACTCTTCTCTACAACTTCAATTATTTTTGGTTATTAGCTTCAACTTTTAGAACCTACTTTGTGGTCACAACCAATTCCTTTGAAGGAGGTGGTTTGTTTAATTGGTTTGGGGAGTTCAAATTCAGAATGGGCTCCGGGTTTCTTTTTTACGTTTACTAAGTGTATGTCAAAGGGTTTAGGATCCCTTTGAGCGAAAAAGACCTTACCCAAATGGAGGAATCTGATATCCTAGAATAAAGTGGAAGGAATGAATTTCATCCTATGAATCCATGGTCTTCGTATAATAATTTTATAGTTTGTTTCCCTATCTATGATATAGAATTTAGTTAAATGGTCTTTGGTCCGAGGGAAAGTGGGAGGACTATGGTTCCAATCGAAGTATCCTTAAGACTATCATAACCTCGTAATGTGTTCCTAGTTGAAGAGAAATTGGTCTCCCCATATCCTTACTTTTACGTAAAAGAGAAGGGAACTATGTTCACCACATCCCCATCATCAATCATGGCTCTTTTGACGTAATTATTATAGACCCACACTTATAAGTATAATGTGGGATCTCCTCTTCGTGATATCTCACCTTAGAAGGCATTTTACTTATGTCAAACACATACCAGTATCCTATCATTTTTCCCTTGAGGATGTATGTCGAAATCAATGTGGTTTATTTGAGCTTCAAGGGGAGGCATGACATGGATCAAATGGCCAATTCCTAATGCATCTAACAAGGCAAAATGATGGGATAGAGAATTTTTAACACATCTAGAAAAGAATTGTGAGAAAAGGTCTTGTTGAGATCTGTAATCAAGTCATATGCTCCTACAATGTTAGGGACTATAGGGGTATCATCTTACAAAAGGGGATAAATAGGAGAGGTTGTGAAGTATATTCTCTTGTCTGATTCATCGCATTGATTTTTGACTTTGTTTCTAATTCAACCAATCCCACAATCTTTGTTTTGTTTCTTTGGTCTAGATTGGGAAAACTAAGAATTCTCTAAAGTTAAGGCTTCATGGTCATGGGTCCCTATGGGAATACCCTTATTCATATTTTGAGGATTTTATTTTCATCTTTGGGATGTTTAGGGAATGGATCCTTATAGATTCGCAAGTTTTCATTTTGAGGCGAGTGAGGCCCCCTGTATAACCAAGTTGTGGGGACCCCTCGAGGTTTCCTCGAACATGTCTATAAATCATTGTATTTGATTTTATGGGATCCTCTAAATGAATTTATTATAATCTCTACAAGTGTGTGATCATGACCAATGACACGGTGAAAGCCACAATATAAATTAGGATTGTAATCCCTTGGCCTTTGGTTTGGGTTTTGTTGGTTGAATCCTCAATTATTGTTTTGGGGTTGATTGTTATAGGTGTAATTTGGTGCCCCTTACTCAAGGCTTTGGTATTGGATCTTACGTTTGGCTTGGTTTTTTTGAGGAGGAGGATGATTGAAATCAATTATGTTGATAGAGGGGATAGAGTTGTTATTTCTTTGATTCCCCATGTTATTATTATTATTATTCAAATTCTTGGTGTTAGTAATGTTAGGCTTATTTTGTTGGTCAAGATAAACGATTTGTGGTGATACCACGGTTTCCATTTAAGACTTTAGGCCCTTGGTTATTATTCATGTTTCTTTGGTAATTCATGTTGTTTTGGTTGGAAGTTACCAACTTCCCATTAGGACCATAATTTTTTGCATCCACTTTATCAATATTTTCTTGATCAATGTGAAGCGAACTTTCTAACACTTCATCGTAACTACAAAAAGGAAAACTTTTACACTTCTTCCTTGGTTTATCAATTATGTGGGTGAAGGAAGAGATAACAAAGTTCCATTTGTTCCATGTTAGGTGTACTACGGAGGATTAAAGGACCTAAAGCACCATCTATGTATGAAGTGGGCGATAGATTCATTTTGTTCTTGTTTAAAGTGTAAGAATTCTCCAATTCTTGTGTGTAAAATTTTATTCATGTCACAGATTTAATGAACTAAAAAGCAAGTTGTTTAAAATAGTATATGGAGGCCTCATGGATTTGATAATACTAATCTAAGGCAATCCCTTCAAGGTTCTTTGGGAATATCTTAGTTATTGTCACATCCCATGAGAGGAGTTATCTTATTGCATTGGCATATGCTTTGATATGTGTGTTGGGGTCTCCCTCTCCTTTAAATTTAGGAATATCTGGTAATGGTCATGGAATCATGACACCTCGTATAGTTAATTCAAGGGGTCCTTTAATTATTCAATGTAAATTCCCATTGCATACGTACCATTGAGGTTCCTTGATGAAAAGGGGGAGGAGGAGGAGTTTGATAGGTTATGGTATAGGCATTATTTGGGGCATATGGAGTTCCATGGAACTGTGTGAATTAATAAGGGAACACTTATACATCTCTGGGTTGCGGAGATTTTGAATATATGTACATGTAGGGAGGAGTGGCACTAGAGAATGCATTCACGGGCATTGGATTATGAAAACTCACATTGTTGGAGGTTGCATATGGAAAGGAACTCATGGTGGATCCTTGAATAAGGTAAGTGTAGAATGAGTGAGGGCCCATTCTCCAGTGTGTGCCAAACCCTTTAAGGAGGTCACCCATGTTAGATTTTCCTAATAACCTTGTTGTGATGGTTGTTGCATTGGTTGTATGTTGGTAAAATGGGTATAACTTTGATTATTGACATGATGATTGGTTTTTTTCCCCATCACATGAGTCATTTGTAGAGTTTGGGCACTTTCCAATTCTAATAATCCTTCCTAATTTGGAAATAACATCATTTGGTGAAGTTTGAGGCCCTTATTTTGGCATATGTTGCATGTGATTCTATAGAGGGGATGTGTAATATCATTTTATGAATTATAGGCATATTGCGTTCCCTTTTTTAGGCACATTTTCTAATTTTGGTAGGGTAGAAGTGACATTTTTTCAAAAGGGTATTATTATATGCCTACAACTTTTCTAGAGATCCATCTATGACTTTAACTCAATCACTACTTTGGCCAAACTATGTCATACACTCCTCATTAGGGTGCAAATAAGATGGGGTATAACTAGATTGCATAGTAATTTGCGGCCTTGTTAAGACTCGCGGGTATAGCCTTTACTCTCGGTAAATGGCATGTTAGTAGAGTTAGAATGTTCCACTTGTGTGCCCGATAGGTTAATAATGGTCAATCTCTTCAATCGTTACATTAGAGGAAGGATTTGGCATTTGGATAGAAGAGATATATGGTGAAGGGGAGTTTTGGGAATAATTATCATCCTACTCGAGATAATGAGGGTGATTTTTGAGCACTCATGTGAGCATAATAATCTTCAAGGCATAAGATGGGCCTGCTATAATCCCGACATGACGTATTCGGTGGGTGTAGGAACATCCATTAAATAATGGGAGAGGGAGAAAGTGGAACAACAAAAAGAGACTGAAAGTGGAAATTAGTCCTTCACATCGGGTTCACCTAAATTTGTACATAATAAAATGACACAAGACTTCTAGAGCTCATGTCGAGACAACCAAAATGTGGAAGATGATATGGGTATGGGATATATATAAATTCTATACATGGAATAGGTGGGGATGATTATGGGTCGAGATTTCAAGTTTGAGCTAATCACATTCGATCAACTTGCAAGTAGGAAACTTTCTCATCAAGGACGAAAAAGTCTTGTCTAATCTCTATGGGTGTGATACTATAATCAAGTATGATTGTTATGCACAACTCCGACCTATGTCCCTTAGACTGAATATGCTTCGACCTGGCTGAAAAAGTCTTAGAAATTTCTCGTTCATCTCTAAATATTCTTCTCAAAAAAGGGTCATGTGAGAACATGAATGAAGGATTAA
This sequence comes from Taxus wallichiana var. yunnanensis, assembly GCA_018340775.1. NCBI lineage: Eukaryota > Viridiplantae > Streptophyta > Pinopsida > Cupressales > Taxaceae > Taxus > Taxus wallichiana. The sequence goes on from CM031237.1 coordinate 1,009,040,066, forward strand.
AAAGAGATAAAACTAATGGTTTTGATGGCTAGCTTGGTTTACTTGGTTTCATGATTAACCTATAATTTTTCAACTATAGTTAGTTGTTCATTCGGTGTATTGAGTTGGCTAAAAATCTGTGGAGGTAGAGGAGTAGATCGGAAACTAACACTTGTGGTCCTAAATCTATGTCTCCTTGGTATCTATCAATGTTTTATGGGTGGATGATGGGTTCAAATATCCTCCTACAAGGTTAGGCCAGACTGAGAATGGTCATGTGAAGCTAGAAACTCGTGAGCGAGGATAACGGAAGTCAAAAACTAGCTAAAGAGTGGTCATAAGACTATGATCTGGTAGTGTGAGCCTCTAATGACTATGTTTGTGGATTTGTTTTGATTTCCTAAAATATTTTGAACTATAACTTTAAAATAAAAGACAAATTAATTTCCCCTTTTAATTAAATAGATCACTTTTACCATTAATTAAATAAAACAAATGTATATATCTATTCTAAAAATTTAAATGTTTTTAACAAGATTTTGGAAAAGAAATAATTAAAATAGCTAAATTCCTAATGTTTTTGTGTTTTCTAGAATATTTAAAAGAAATAGAAATTACTTCTACAAACACAGAGAATTAAAATAAATCTATGATTGTTTCTAATAAAATAAAACTAAAACAGGAATAAATGGGTATGGTTATTCCTCTGTTGTAGGTTTATTGGAACTACTACTCTAATTTGGAAGTACTAAAAATTTATTATTCTAATGAATCAAAACTTCCTCTAATAAAAAAAAAAATTTTTGAAAAGGAAAATATTCGCAAAAGTAATTCCTCTTTTTCATATAACCTTCACCAACATAATTACTTATAAACTAATCGGAAGAAATAAACAACAAAAACAAAATGTGGCTTCTTCCAATTCTTCCTCCAACCAATTTCTTGTGCAGATCAACAAGGATAAGTTGGGAAGAAGTTCTCTTATACGTGAAATATTTTTGACAAAAATACTTCAATATACGAGAAGTGAAGAAATCAAAATTGGAGCAAGCAAGAGTTTTTGCTAATAGATGTCACAGGAGTCGGTTGTGGAGGTGGGTGTACTCCTACCTAAAATAATTTTGAACTCACCAATTTCCACACTAGTTTTGTTTGGAATGGATCGAAAGGATGTCAATTCGTGTGAAGAAGATTTAGCTAGTGGAGGTGTGGGGCAAGGCCCCAACTTATTGCTAACAATCGGCGTCAAAAATATTTGGATATAGGGATAAATATAAAGCTTAGAATTAATGGGAAGCATGGTACTAATGGCATGGTACCTAAAGGAATTAAAAAAGTATTTCGATGAAAAAGCATGAATGACTACATCTCCAAGCAATCCCATAAATATTTGGTTGGAATAGTGTTGAAGTGGATACCCTTGATAACCCGGATAAAATTAATGTATTATCAATGGTCTATAATAAAGTAGAGATTGTAGTTAGCAAAGGATGGGAAGAAGGTTGGGAAAGTATTAAAAAGAAAACAAAGTGCTCTTTATGTCACCCCAGAGAGGAGTGACTAGGATTAGTAGTACTAATGCAAAAACCTAGGCATCTCTTATCTTCTGCTCTAGTCCAGTTTTTCGTGGTTTTAATTTGGTTTTAGGTTGTCCCTAGATCTGGATGTTCCAGAAGTTTAGATTTGGTCTCTTTTTGTTCCTTGTAATTTTCATTTCTTTATCTGGATGGTAGATCCTTGTCTGTAATAGGGTTGGGACCCTGGAAAACCCACCTTTTACCAATTATCAAAAAAAAATTAAACAAGCTATTTCTTTCACTTCTAACAAACAATGCATGTATTTAAAGATTCAAATAATTGAATACAACTCCAACTTGGTCACTACAATATTGTGTTTTTTTTCCTAGTAATGTGATACATCCAATGTTTCCTCATCTTTAATCTCCTTCCAAAATATGATCTCCAAATGATCCTAGTGAGAAATCTAGTGCATATTAGCATAAAATCAAGAAAATGTATGGTTGGATTTGTGTAGGGAAGATGGTTGGAATGTGAGTAGTAGGGAAACATAGTAGAGAACTAGTTATTTATGTATACCCTCTCCAAAATCTAATAGCATAACACTTCACAAAATTACAAATTTCCCAACCCATGATACGAATAAAAGTGTCATTTTATAAGTTGTTGGAGGAGAAGATGTCAAGAACACATGTCGATCAAGAAATGGTGACTTATCTTAAGGAGAATAAATCAACATACTATATTTAGCAAGAAGGGAAGAGGAACTCAAGACCAATCCAACAAGCCTAAATTTAGCTAATTTGACCTAGAAATGTGAAATAAAATCACATCGAAATCAACACACACGTTCAAAAATGTGTGTTTTAATTTTACATCAAACGGTGATAAAACCATTGCTCTTGCAACATGGGTGGTTGTGTAACCGCCGCTGAAATGCAAGGCAAAAGGATATCAAATCAAGTATGTGAGCAAAGGTGAAGTCCACAACTTGGAGTGAAGGGTTAAATTGAGCCAAAAGATGAATGTAAGGAAGAGAAGGAGGGATATAGATCTCATTTTTATCTTTGAAGGAGTTTTTGTCATCAACAGAGATGTCTCACGCATAGAGAAAGAGAAAGAGGAACCCGACGCATCATTGGAAATGACCATATAGAGATATAGGCACTAACTAGACTCTATAGGTTGACCCCTATCTAGTTCTCTAGATGGGTGGGGGAACTCCACTGATAGCTCTATCCTAAACTATGAGACTGGCTCTGGGCTTGTTGGAAAGGGGACTTGAACTTCCTTATTAAACTTGTTGGAAAGGGAATTGTAAATCCCTAACCTTTTTGAAAGGGAACTTCAAATCCCTTATAAACCATTTGGAATGGGGGACTTCATATCCCCCTATTAAATAATTGAGTGATTTTGCACCATATAATTTTTGGGTGCGTATAGTAACCAAGGCACCTTGAGTAGGAATCTAATAAATAGACACCTTTGGAATAGATATTGTATCATATATTTAAGTGAGTCATCTATATCAGAATAATCAAAAGAAATGGTTGGTGTAGAAGATGGTGTGGGAGAAATAGTGTCAATCCTAGCATCAAGTGGATGATCATGAGAAAGCAATGGTGGCACCGCACAAGTGTTATGAACTTTGGTACAAGTTTGAGCAAGAGTGGGATGGGAATCAGAATATGTAGTCAAGATAGATAGATATTGATAATGATCCCTTGAGAGTCGACATGATGAAGCACAATGTTGATGCAAACAAATTAGACTTAAATGTTAGATGAAACCCTAAGGCCACTAGGGTTAGGGCTACAATGTTCAATTAGAGGTTGGGTTCACCAAATGATTTCACTTTTTTAATTCCTATTTCATTCCCTTTTAAGATTTTAATGTGTTCTAATTAACATAAAAAGGATGAAATAATGCAACAGAGGCTATTCTTATTTAATTAACTTCCAACATTAATTACCCAAATCATAATAACACTTTACAAAGTGACTATTGATCTAACAACTATCAAAACACAAAGAATAAATTACACTTAGCTTATTCAAAGAGGATATGGGAGATTCTAAGTGATATAAATGCGAAAAAGGTTGATATGAGACCTGAAGTTGCTTGTTGTTCAAATTGTGCACTGGTCAAAACCATACAACTAGGTCAAAACCATATGTGTGCTCCTAACCCTTCTATACAATATTAGACCTGTTTGGATTCTATTTCTATAACTTTCTGTGTGCCTCACCTTCCGGAAGTGATTTTCATTGTGTGGCAGTATTCTTTTATCTCCTTCGGGATTACTCAGTAAATATGCTTAAACCCTTAAACCCTCATACTGTAAGATGGAGTTCTTACAAAACAAATTTAGGTAGGTTGTGGGCACCCCTATGTATTTCCAACATCATTGCTACTTCAAAGAGGGTTAAAACTATGCATCATTCTCCTATCATGCGATATCTACCCACAGGCAATTAGAGTTTGACAAGCATGTTTTGACAATACCTTGCTTGAGTTTCACAATTGCTCAAATACTTGGGAAGGGTTACTTTTCTTTCTTTTGGAAAGAAGATGGAGACTCGTGGACCTGGTAGGAGACTTTAGAGCTATAAAGAGTAATTCCCTAATGGATGTGCATGATTTATTTCATAGTTTTAGGAGCTTCGAGTGCCTTATGTGCTTACTTTTACAAGAGGAACTCTTAAAAGTGTTGGGACCCTAAATGAGGTTTGATTGACTTGCTTATATAAGCTTTCAATGGTATTATGTCATGAAAGGCCAACCAAGAGGGAATATTAGTCCACATGAAGATGATGTAATTGAAAGTTTTAGTGCACAATGTATTGGTCCAAAACCATACATTAGGGTCAACTTGTAGATTTGGACAAACCGACCAAAGTCGACGGTTTTAACGCAGAGGATAAAATTAATTCGACTTCATGGAGCTAGGGATAGATGTTTCTAGGTATGTTTTATGCAATTAGACCTCATAAACTAAAGACAGAGAGCTATGCAAAGATAAACAAGTGACTGAAGGGATATTAGGGTGTCTAAGAAATAGTGGGATTGTGTATTTGTGCATGCAAGAGTGTAATGTCAATACCAACAAAGATCAAATCATAGATTACAAAATTTGAGTTTCTATAGGTGTTAGCTACAAACCATTAGTATATCCTTATTGTATGTGATGTATAATAATTAAGTTTCTTTATCCAATGTTTTGTACGTAGGAATTTAGTCTCCAACTATAAAGCAAACCTTCACCCATTACAAAGTCTCAACTCTTTCTAGGGTATTGCTTACTCAAAGATCAATCCCCATATTTCCTTCAACAATCAGGGTCCATTCTAAATCATCACTTGAGAAATGGGGTTTCTCATCTCTTACATCTTAGACTGCAATGTCACATTTACTCCCCATTCATTTTTTCTAACCATCACAAGGTCAAAAATTAAATGAAATGAAATTTTGGTATGATAATGTACATTCATACAATAAACTTAGTTTTTAATCAAGTAAATAAAAGGGTTAATGGGTCCCTCACCATTTCATTAAAATGAAAACAAGGTTACACAAAATGTTCCATGAACAACAATATAAAACAACCTTCACAATGAGACACCAAAAAGAAAAGATGCAAAAGAAAAAACCAAAAATTTGTGGAAGAGGTTTCGAAATTAAAAAAAAATCTTTCTCTTTCCAAAATTACAATCCTTCTCCAGTCACTCCACAAAATTCCACAAATAGTCCTTAACAAGTACCCAAAATTGACAATCTTATCGTGGGATGCCAAAAAAGAAAAGCTACATAAGCAAAACCCAAAAAGTAATTCAAGAGGCTATGGAAGTAAAAATCTCTACCTAAATCTAAATGTCTCATAAAACCTTCACCACTTACTCCAAATAACTATAGTCATCAACAACACCTTCCACCATTAAAAATAAATAAACAACAAATCCAAAGTTTCCTTTTGAACCCCCTTTTATGTAGCTACATATATGAGTATAAGTCAATATTAAATAGAATCTATCTCTTTCTAATGCTACATAAAACCCATTACCAACCACTCCATAAAATTCCACAAAAATTCTTGAGCATTACCTTCCACCATTAAAAATCTACAAACAACAAAACAAAAATTTCCTATTTAAGCCCTTTTACGTAGTTGCATATATAATTATAATTCCATATTTTTAAATAGCATCTTGACAAAGATCATCCCCATCCAAAATAATTTTCACCACTAACTTCTACCCAAATTATAATGCCTCATAAAACCTTCACCACCCACTCAAAAGACTTCCAAAAATAGTCATTAGTAACACCTTCAACCATTAAAAAATAATAAACAAAAAATTAAAAATCCTTTTGGACACATTCTTCCGTAGCTACATATATAATTATAATTATATTTTTAAAGTATAATCTTTAACAATATCACCCCCATCCCAAAATAATGTTCACCACCAACATCTACCAAAAAAATATTAAACATCTCATCTAAAATTGATAAAAAAAAAAATCATAGTATAAATCAAAAACATGGCGGAGAGCAACTAAAACAACCCTTTTCCTTCTCATGGATTGATTTTTACCTTTTTTTTTCCAGATCTGTGCAAAATATGATCTATATTAAGTTCGTTTTTATAGATTTTGTAGAAGCATCCTCCATCAATAAATTTTATTTGGTGGTTTATTTCTCTTAACACTTCTCTTATTAGCCTTAATGACCACTTTCCACCCATTGAGAACTTATACGATAGAAAATTCAAGAAACCCATTCGATGGTAAATTATTGAAAATTTCATATCTAGGCAGAGGTAGTAGGAACGCTTGATTCAAGAGGATTTTTGTGGTGAATTAGTGTAAGGGATGTTATTAAATTTCACTATATTCTTCTTTTTGAAAGCTTACCGTTTAGAATGCCTTTGCTTCCCTTTAAGATCTCTAAGCTTGCTTATGTTGATTTCTACCTCCTACAACTTAAGGATCTCCTTTGCATTTGACTAGTCTTATATCATGTGCTCAAACAAGCTTGAGGTATATTGCTTCCTTACACATATCCATATTAGTACTAGAGTTCATATGAAAGGCAACCAATGAGATAATTGTACCTTGGTCATTGATCATAGCTCCATGTTCATACACCTCCATCATCCCTTTAACACCCTTCTTGTTCTCTTGAATCCATTTCACACACATTGTATCCTTTACACAACCACTATGCATGCATAATCCTTGATACACAAGCTTAGACCTAATATGTCTCTTTGGTCTAGATGCTCAAATATTTATGCAAACTCTTTAACGCCTCTAATACCTTTAGGAAACCTCATCTAACCTATCCCAAGGTGTTTAGACCCTTTGTACAGTCATATAGATACTTACATTTCACATGCAACCTCTCATTAAGCCCTTGTTGGCTTGTAGCCTTCTCTACCCATAAACTGAGCTAGATATCTAGTTACTCTGAAACAATGTCACCCTTTCTAGATAGATTTGGAGACCCTTTATGGATTCCTTGCATGTACCTAAGTTTCACTATATGTTCCTTTGTATGGAATTGTACCTCCTTTAGACTGTATTGTGCTAATTAGGCCTATTTTGACCCTAAACTATAACAGTAGATACTTGTGGCTATAATCTCACCTAGAAATTGATTGATCCACCTTAGGAATGTTCATAATATGGTGTCTACAAAATTTTTTAGCTTGACTCCAAAGTTTGACCACCCATGCACTTCAATTTCTCCTCTTCCCTGTACCTGTACAGTCTACAATACAAATCCTAATGGATCTTCCTCACATGTGCGAATTAGGAGATGAAAACTGACATAATTCTACCAAGTTACCTAGACAGAGATGCCCCCAAAATTTCATCAAGTTTTACAAGTTAGAATTAAAGTTATGCAAAGCCCTAGTTTGGGCCCAAGAGCTAAGAATTGGAGCTACAAGACAAATTACAACATTTCAAAGGCTAGGAAAAATTACATATAGTCCTTATACCTTCCCTTAACTCTGTACTTTACCAGTAAGAATGAAGAAACATACCCCCTTTCATGACTATTCCTTTTCAACTTGTTGCCCTGGGACGAGGTCTTATCTAACAAAGTTATAAAGCTACTAAAAACACTACAAATATCCAATTCATCAACAAAAACATATGTCCAACACACAAATACTTTTATTCTTCCTTGTGGAACTCTGTTACATGTCCTCCATGTTCGTTCATAGATCATTCTCTCCTGAATCCCTCTCTTAATCTCTCAATTAGCCTAACTAGTTACCAAATTTAGCTCCTAGATGAGCTCAATGTAGTGCCCACTTCCCTTTGACACCTTTTGATGCTTATGCCAATACTATGGATTTCATTATAGACATTACTATATTTTGATTTAGTATACTGCTAGACATTGGATTATGGATTATTGTGGATTTTGATCTGATTATGATGCATGATGATTATTAGAGACACCTGACATGTGAATGATGATATATTGTTGGACATGGATATTTATGGATGTTGTTGGATATTGTGATTTGATCTGGAAAATGAATATTTTATGATGCGGATATATTTGTTGATTGAAAATGCAAATGATGTAATAGTGACTTCGATGTTGTTGTGATTTATTGTGTAGTTGATTTTTGTGATTTTTGTATCATATTGGATGTTCTAATATGGCCATGAGGCCGAAGGAGGTATTTGCATTTTGCAAGTTAAAAATATCACAACAAAACATCAGGGGATCGGTTCTAGGTGACTTCAACACAATCACCATGGCAACTCGTTTTATTGTGTTGTGTGTTATTTTGTTAGAGATTCCCATGGGGGGGAGTCATCTTTATATGTGACCATGGGTTGTGTATTTTTTATGGTTAATGTTTATTTATTGTTGTATGTATTTTATTTGTAATGTGTTCTCTTCTTTTAATTAATTAATTGTGGAATATTAATATGAGAGATCATATAGTTAAACTTTAATTAAATTAAATTGGGATTTGGAAAGTGATTATTAGAGTTGTTGGCTGTTTATACTTAATGTGTAAGAGGTGTAAGAGTTTGTGTAAGTCAGATTTTAGAGTAAGAAATACTCTACCTCCATGGAAATTCGAATTTGACCTTGGGGGTTGTTTTTGGAAGCTTGTGGGACAAGTAAAACTTGTCCCATGCCTCTAAATTTATGTTACCAACCATACTTATGGTTGAGGATGTGATTTGTGACCTTTATAATGCATTTTTATTCTTTTGTGCATGTTTTTAATTGCACTTTCTTACATTTTTGATTAATGGTTGTCCCTTGAGGTGTGGGTTGTTTTTGAGTGTGCAAGTAACTTGTCATATTTTCACCCACCTCTTTATTGTGCTTGGGAGAATGGAACTTTGTCTTTTGTGTTTGAATTGAGGATGTGTGATGTGGCATCCTACATGGATCCACATCATCCTCTTCTTTCCCTCTTCTATATATTTGAAACTCTCTTCTTGTTTTGGGTTGTTGAATCATTTTGCATTCTTCCTTGGGGGCACATTTTCTTGGGAGAGCTCTTGCTTTTGAAGGAAGTTTTGGAGCTATGTTATGGTCTTGGAAAGCTTGTTGTTTGGAGCTGTGTTTTTGTCTTGGAAAGCTTGTTGTTGGGAAGCAAATTCACCATGGAGAGGTAGGAATTTAACTCTCTTTTATTTATGTTATTTTCTTGTTGTGTTGTGTGGAAAATGCATGCTTTGTTTTATTTGTTGCTTGGTTGGGTAGACTGCCTTAGGGAAGGTGTAGGAGAAGGCTATGGGGAATTATTGTGGGGGCATAAGGGAATGCCATTGGCATCAGAATTTTGTGGAGGGATTTTGGGTTTGGGATCCACCATGGAAAAGAAATAGCTTGCATTTCTTACTTTGTGGGGGGCATAAGGAAATCTGTGGGGGGCATAAGGAGAGAATCTGTGGGGGCATAAGGAGGGATTCTATGGGGGGCATAAGGAAATGTGTGTGATGAATTACTTGGTGGTTTGTATTTGGTGGATGCCCAATTCCCAATTGGGAGGCATAAGTAGCTTCCCCCATAGACCTTGCTCCTTTGGCTTGTAAGATCAAGCCTGAGTTTTGTTTTGATATGTTTTAAATGCAGTTGTGAACTGTTGTTTGCTTTTGGTGTTGCATTGTGTTTTAAAAAGGAAATGTGTATGTGAAAGAATGTTGTGTGTGGAAGCTAGTTGTTTCCATGGTTGAATTGCACCTTCTATTGTATTTTGGTTGGGGCTCAGGGGCCAATGATGAAGGAAGGCTTCTCCTTTCATTGGATGTCTTGGTTGGGTGGAGAGTGTTGCCTTTCCCCCTCTTTGTTGTGATCATTTGGATAAGAAGAAAATGTGCATGTTGTTGTCCTGGAGCAAAGAAAAAGATACAGTTTGACAGTCCCTTGTGGAAACACATTCATTGTAATCCCTTTCCCACTTGTTGTGGATGAGATTGTATCATGTATTTGTGAAAGAAAGATGTATATAATTTGATTATGGAGTTAGGTATTCGAATTGTAAAAGACATTTAATTTCTATTTTGTTCATTGGAAAGAAAAGAACCATAGAGGAGCTCGATAAGACGGATCTTTGCCCACATGACCGCTTTGGGTATGTTTCGTGCTTGGAAAAAAGTCAAGATCGGTGTTGATCAAGTAGAAGTAGTCCTGCATGCTTCTACTACTCTCTTTTGTTATTCTTTCTTTGTTTCTTGGTGTCAGTTCTTGTTTTTTTTGTTGTTTTTTGCTTTGTTAAGTCTCGGCTTGTGCATTTTGTTTTCTCAGGCTACGTGGAATTTCATTGTATTACTGGACTTGGTTAGTCCTGCTTATGTTTCTCACTCTTATTCCGGCTTAAAGGCCTTATTTTGTATTCAAGGGTATAGTCCCTTTCAAAAACTATTTGCCATTATTAAAAAAGAAATGGAATTGTTATTACTTTCAAGAAATGGAGGAATGTGAAGATGTAAAAGTTTATAAATGAAGTCAATAAAGAATTGCAAGTTCATCTCTTATATTGCATTGTTGTGATGAAATGAGAATATCAAATTGTGATTTGAAGTTCTGTTATTTGCAAAGGAAAGAAAATGTGTATGAAGGAAGAATGTTGCTTATTTCTTTTAGAGAAAAAATATATATATATGAAATTGAAATCAGAATTGCCTCGAGTTTAGAATAGTTGATTTAAGTCATTTAATTGCATTTGATTTGTCTAGAAACTATAAATCACACTTAAATGATAAAATTGATAAATGGATCCTTTAAAATTTGATCACTGGCATTGTGACTTTTAAAACTGGTAAATTCAAATAAAATGCATAGTTCGGACCTGCACATTTAAATCAACTTGGAAACCTTAAAATTCAACATGATATAATAGTAATGAACTCAATGGACAAAGAAGATTTAATAGAATAACTTGAACCATTGCAAAATTGAGCTCAATCTCTTAATCAACCGTTTGTTGTCATTTGTTGGAAAAATTCAATTCGAAATCAATTGAACAAATTCACCCTCCTAAAACACTTTAAACCCTTCCCAGATCAATTCTCCATGTCTTTTTGGCATGTTGAGTGAAGGAGGAGATCCAATTCAATCAAATTTGGAAGTTAGAAATTACCAGTTTGCTAATTAAAAGCCTGCAGATCCTTTTTGAAAAATTTACCCCTTAAACTTTACCAAAAAGTAGAATTTGTGTTTCTTGTGCAAAGAGGGCATCGAGAGATTTCTGAAAAGTCCTCGTTTTCCCAAAACCGAGCTTTCTAGCTCAAGTTATGGCACTTTGAAGTTTTTGTGCCTTGGCGGGAAAATTTGGGAAAATTTTCCCTAGCAAGCCCGCAACCCAAAAATTTCTGACGAATTGCCCTTAGAAAAAAATTTAAAATTTGGTTCAGAAAAAAATTTCCATTTCTCTCTGCCGGCCCGTAGACAATCAAAGACTACCACGTGTCCTCACGAGGCAGCGGGAGGCGTGGCAACGTTTTCCCTTTGAGTTTTTTGAAAATTTTGGAAAAAAATTCCATTTCTCCCCACCGACCCGCAGCCAATCAGAGGGTGCCACGTGGCACCTTGGGGTGGCGGCGGAGGTTCAGGAGAAATTTTACTTTTGCGCCGCATGGGAAAAATTTTAAAATCCACCCCGCGACCGCCAACCCGCCAAAGGAGTTTTCCCCTCCTCTTGACACGTGTCCCCCTTGGGGAAAATTTGATCCCAAAACTCCGTCGGACCATATCTTGAGTTCTCGAAGGAGTTAGGAGGACTTCTTTATATCACCGGAAAGGTGAGAAAATTTCCTATCCAATGGGAATGTTTAGGGAAATTTTGTAAGTTTTAAGTTTGAGAAAAATCAAGTTGAAATTTTGAGCCTGTTAGAGATGGGTATGGGGGTAAAATGCCCCCTAAACCTAACTTAAACTTCTAACCCTGAAATTTGAACCATGTAAACTTGACATTTGTTAATGAAAGAAAATTTTGTTCTAGTATTTTAGATTTTCTCTGGAACCTAGTAGGGTCAATCTGTTGTTTGGCAACTCGGTTGTGTTCACCCCTAAACAAAAAAAAAATATTCCACAATTTTTCTAGCTAACCCTAGGTTGTTTCTTGGGTCTCAAGTGGTTGTTGAAACGGGCTCTACACTCAACACACACTTCCATCTTGGAATTAGATGAAACAACATTCCAAGATTTCCTCCATACATTTTCAAGCCCTATTTTCACTCAAATTACATCAAATATGGTCTTATTTAGGTGTAAGGACAACTAATGCCACCTTTTTACACTCAATTTCACTTTTACAAACATATTAAACTTGACATTCATTTACTCAAGAAAAATCACTCACACACTCCTAGACAAACATGTTCAAGTGGTCTCATATGACCTTATGGAATTTTAGTTATTGATGCTCCCTGCATCATGAATCTTAGTTATTAATTATGTGATAAACACCGAAACTATGAAGACATCGGGGTTTAACGATACTTGTGTCGATAGTGCAACGTTGGGATGAATGGATGCCAAAGACACGAGAGACTCCTTTTTACCATTGAATGAGATAACCTACACACACACAAAAAAACTAAACAAGATAGTTATTAGATATATATTTGACAAGTTTCTCGGTAAAGGTCGATCCCAGGAACCAATGGGCTTCCTCAAAGGGTGCCAACTCATTTTGTAATTAAGTTATTGTGATAAGAAGATAATTGACAATACAAGGAATGATTAGAATTCTAGGGAATAGAGATATCTTGTTTCTGTGATAGGTGGCCCAAGCGAGGATATCAAGAGCTCAAATCATGACGTATTCGAACTAGAAATATTCAATGGTGTCTCATTCCTCTTGTATGATTTCGAGTTGGTCTTCTATGTCTTCGATTTCAGGTGTCAAGGTGATGGTGCAAAGGCTAAGTTCATGTGTGATGTCGAACTGCTCCTAGAAAAAGGTTTGTTGAATGATTAGAAGATTGAAAATGTTGGTTATGGGATGTGATTCACATGAAATTATTATCTATAGGGAGACACATCTTGAAAACAAGCTAATTAGATGGAAACAAATTGATAAAATGTCATAAATTATGCAAATGTGATAAAAATAATAGAATGACGGGGATCATTGGCAATTTCGGTGAAATCATTGGTGATTATTAAGACAAAGGTTAATTCATTAATATAATGTTGATTAGATGCATAATAGTTGATTCGGTGATTGATTTAGACTAATAGATAATGCTTATAGAATTTAATAATGTGAATGACTAGAGATAACTTACCGTGGTTATGCCAACAAGTGGACAAAGTTGAAGGATCCTTTAAAATATTTTTTGATGTTATAAGGGCTTGATAGAGTTGTTGAGAATGTCAAAATGTTGGCATTAATGTCGCCATGTCTAGAGTGGAGCAGAGCTTCACTACAAACACTTCTAGATCTGTTTGAAGGAGGTTTAGTGATTCTTTTATAATCATTGGTGATTCTATTAGAATCATTGGTGATCTGGGAAAAGTTCGGAAACGCTTGGAAGTGGTTTTAACCACTTCTAAATAAGGTTTCTCAAGTTTGGTTATGAATATAAATGGTTGGGGAGGTTTTGGGAGCTCGAGAGCTTAGGTGACTAGTATAATAATGGGTTTAGATGGGTTAAGGGTGGTTAGGGAGGATTTGGATATATAAATGGGTTTACAAGGGTAAAATGTAATTTTATGAGGGTATTTCATGGTTTAGAATAGTGAAATGGGTTTTTTAGGATTTTCAAAATGGTAATGTGAGGGTGTAGCCAAGAAGCAGGCGTCTATGGGGAAAGAGAGAAAGTGTGCCCGAAAGTACCAATAACAAGTGTGTGGAACACAACTAATTTGGAGTAGTCCTTACCTTCCTCAAAGATATTAGACCAAATATTAGAAAGGTTGGTCTAAATTTCATTGTGGTGGGAGATATTAGAACAATATTTCTATGAGGAAAAATAGCATAAATATTTTACACTTTATATGACAAGAGTAAATTAAGTAAACGCGTCACCAAAATTAAAGTCATTTATTTTTAAATAAGAGATTATAAATTTTTAAATGAGTGATTATAAAAACTAAAAGCATCAACATAGGTGTCAAATATACTATTGTACATTTATCATGTCTAAGAAATTTTTACATTACTTTACAAGAGGGTATTCATAAACATAAAAAAATATTTTACTTGAAGATATATTCAAATAAAACTAAAGAAAGACTTAACCATTTAATTACATCTTTATCTAAAACCCATTTTAAATTAAATACAATGTTATAGTTAGATATTAAAAAACAATAAATCTAAAATTAAAATATGTAAATACTATATAACTACCATTAAATAAATCTATAATAACAAACTATTTAATTTCCGTGATGGGGATTAATGACATAAAATCTATTGATCTTTCATCCAACAGAATTCCTAAAATCAAAAATATTTTTTTACATTACAAATGTAGGTCACACTGCAAGAAATATAAAATAGCTCTCATCTTAAGTTATTAACGCTCCTACAAATAACCATTACAAACTTACAACTGTTTAGCAGAAGACTGATTTAATATTTCTTTGTACCATAAAAATCAGGATTCAAGCGCTTACACAACCCCACTCTTAGACATGTTTCATCACATCGTATGTAGTAGTCAGCTTAAGAAATAAATGTTTTTAAATTTTGCAGTGTCACTCACATTCTTATCTTCAAATGTGACTTGTATTTTCTTTCCTTGTTGCTTACCACAAATTACACTCTAGTGATTATTAACTAGTATCTAGATCTTTTTTTTAATGTATTTTAATGGAATAGAGTTATTAGACTACTTTTGCTGAAATTTATGAAGTGACAATCATATTCTCAATGAGATTTGTAAATTGAATTGATAGTGATCGATGAGTCAGCTAACTAACATTTTAAAATTTTGCCCTTCTTTTGCCACTTGTAATAAATTGTTAAATTTCTACATTGTCAAACAACTTTTGTGTTTTAAATATTTTATAGGAAAAACTTTAGATGCACTTCTCTCACAGGTTAGAAGCCCTTGGATGGGTTGTGACGAGTGTAATTTTGAACACCTGGTAGAGATGTTCTCCTTCCAAAGTGTTTTCCAAATTTGAGGAATCTTCCATTTCTAAATTAGGGTTTCTGAGAAAAATTAAGTGTTTTTATCTTTAATGTCTACATATCGAATCTAAAACCAAAGGATAACTAACATCTACCTTCAATTGTAGATTTGAGGCATCATATTCTTTCTTATTTGTATTTTCTAGAAAATGTCTCTCTCTTGATTTGGCATGCTCACCCATTATGTCTTTCTATATCACCCTTACATTAACTATAGATCTACGACTAGGGGCAGATTTGAGCTCCAATTCCAATCTCTTTTACAATTCAATATTTTTATTTTGTAACTTAATTTGGATCAACTCTCACATCTCCGTATCATTCATCCATTTTAACATTCCCCTCTGCATGAGCTCCACATTCATCCTTTCCCCGAAGTTTCCATCTTTTACACTAATCACTTCAATAACTCCAGTCGCTACATTTGTTCCATTCACTCCCAAAGGGAAAAACTCATCATCGATCTCTTTGTCCTCTAATTTACTTCATTTATAAGATCAAATCTTACAATTACAACAATGTTCATCTACTTCTTCTCATGTCATGGATTCTAATCAATTATTTCATAACCCACTTGCCATAATAAACTTAGCTTTAGAACACATATTCATACCATATATAGTGGTGTGTGCGGGTTAAGAAACACACACTATTTTTGTGGCAACATTTACACAACCAGTGTTAGTGGACATGTCATAGAAGTTTGAATTCGTTGTCCACACTTTTTCATTTTATTTATATTATTTTACCAATTAATGTTTATACGAGACTTGTGAATAGGGTAAAGAAGAAATACTAGAGTAATTAGTAAAAATGATGGTGAAAATGGGTGTGAACAATGATCAAATGAGGGAAAAAATGACAAATGGTTCTCAAAAAAAGCATGTTAGTGTAGGATATTATTTTCCTTGTATTTGTTGATTTACTTGGTTATTCCTACACACATGGGTTTTTCCTACACTCATGGATTAGCTTGCTTATTTGTCACTTGACTATCATAGGTGTCATAGGAGTTACATTTGATTTTCATAGATGTCATATGTCATAGGAGTTACTCTTAAGCTGGCTATATTGGGTATGCGAGTTAAACTCCTATTCTTGGTATTTAATCACTATTCTAGGCGATTACACATTACTCTCCTATTTATACACATCCTTTGAGAGTTAATCCAATTGATTCGAGTTATTGATTCATTTCATGTTTTGATTATTGGATTTCATTCATTTACATCTCTCTTTGTGAATTCTTGATTCATGTAACTACATAGTGCATTCATTGATCCATAATCCTCACCCACTCAGATATGGTATCAGAGCATGTCTGGTATACATTTGTCTATATTGCAAGTTTTATTTTTAAATCCCACATTTCATTAACGTTACTATGGTTATGTGAAAAAATTGTTAATTTCATTGTTGAGAATTTTGCAGTGTAATTTGAGGTAATTTTTAGAGGGTTTACAAAAATATTAGCGTGTCTTGAAAAAAAAAACTCAAAAACCTCGGGATCTGCAACTTTTTTTAGGGGGCATTTTTAGGGTGTTTAGACCCCTATTCATCTTACTCATCTCAATATTGGCATGGCTCCATCCTACTCAACACCGTTCGATTCTATCATACTCAACCACAACCCTTCTTGGTTTAGGGTTAGGGGATCTTAGATCAACCTTGTTTTTCTCGTCCTCGATCCTCTTCGCTCATTGTGTGTGTTTGGTTGTGTGTGAACAAGACCCCGCTCATAATTCTACTTACTTGGTTATAAGTTTGTCCACTTCATCCCTAACTTGAGTACGTATGTCTCCACCTTAACACTCTACTCAATTACAACTTGATCCTTATCTAAATTTTCTCGATTAGAACTTGATCCTAGACCAATTTGGTCAACCATACTCCTACACAAACATTATAAGGTATATGAGTTTTCTAAGTCAATTATGACAGGAAAACTCGTAGAACTCATTTGTATACTATGGACTATGGAGGAATTAAATATTTTATTACAAGGCAAGTTCAAATTTCTTCATATAAGCCTTGGTTGTTTTTATGAGGCATTTAGAATGATTTGAGTTCTTCTTAGGTGCATGATTGTGTATGTAGATTAATTGGCTAAAGTGCCTTGCATTATAAGTGGGAGGTCTTGTGTTCTAATCTATTCCACTCCTTTTATTGCTAAAACCACCTTGAAATAACATTTAAATTATAAGTGTAAAAGCATTTAATAGGTTTATTATGGAATATGTGTTACCTTATAACTTTTAAACTAACTGCTCGATTTTGAGTGTCGTCTTTTGCAAAGGTGATCATCTTTTCATTGCAGTCCTAATGGGCCTATTTCTTTTGTAAAATCACATTAATATTATTAAGTGTTGAAAGCGTGTGGGTTAAAAGCATAATTTCAAGGGGTGTATCGTGTTGTCTCCTTCTACATTTTTTTTTTTTATTTTCTTTTGTAACATTTTTTCTAAACTATGGATTCAAGTTTAATTAATCCACTCATACCTTTTAACTATCATGAATGTAAATCTTAAATGGACATCATTCTTGTTAGAGTAGGTATTTACCTTAGCTCATGTTCACCTAGGTACATTATTGTATTTATCATCACCCACTTATGTGTGTGGATATTTCTTTTTATTTATTTATATATTAAGAGATATTATCTAGTTGTTAGGTATAGTTCTTTCCTTGATCTATGGTATTGACTAGTTCTTTCCTAGATCTATGGTATTGACTAGATCCTTGATGTCTAGTTCTCTCATAAATATATGGAATTGACTAGTTATTTGATGACTAGTTCTTCCATGATTTATGGCTTGATCTACAACCTTGACTGGTTCTTAGATTGTTATTCCTTGCCTATATAAGCAAGGCCCATTCTCATTGTATTTCATTGAGTTCCATAATAATATATGATATTGCTGCTCATTTGTTTGCAAAGGTTTATGTAAAGTTATTATGGCAAATTACTTTCATCTTATTGATCGTGATGTTTGATTAGCATCTGTGTTCTTGGCTTGGCACGATCTGGTTATCGTTCATTTTAATTCTAAGGGGAAAGGGTTTGCATTATATAACCATGGGCCTTGAAATTGAATTGAATCTTGATCCAATTGGGTTATTGCGTCAGAATGTGTCTCCATATCTTCTCTTTCACCCTGAATATGCCAAAACTCCTAACAAAATTTGAACCATATTGGAAACACTCTTTAGGGAAAAAAAAGAGATGAGAGGGCACGAACTAGAAAATGAGCTTATTAGTCTACACCCCAGCAATTTTGACACACTTCAAGACTTCTTCACAAAGTTTAAATTGGTGCTATTACGGTTGAAGAATTGTGGAAATGACAAGAAATACTCACAACTTGTCATTTTTATTCTTTCAAAATGGTCTAGAATACTCAATATCCATCTCCACTTTCCATACCACCAAGGATGCACTTGGAACATCATGGAAAATTCCCTCTTTTGATGTGTTTGCTGGTCAGTTGACTAGGGAACAAGACAGTTTGATGTAAATGATAATATTGAAGTCTTCCAAGTCACATGCCTTGATTGCAAGGAATGGGAAACCTAAGACTCCTAACGACAAGGAGAAAAAATAAGAGAAGAAGAATCAATGACAAAGGATTAGAAACCAAACAACCCCAAAACAAACACTAAACCCCCCTCCTTTGAAGTTAAGCCTAAAAAGGAAAGTGTTGAGTGTTCATATTGTAAGAAAACAAGGCATGATGAACACAAGTGTATGAAGAAGAAAATTTACCACCTTACTCACATTGTGGAGAAGAATAATATGGGGTTCTTTGAATCTATCAAACACAATTCCTCAACCCAAGAAACTTATAAAGAAAAATACAACATTAAATAGAAAAAGAAGGGAAAATATTTAACTGTAACAGTGACTCCAACTTCATCATGGGTCATTGACTTTGATGCTTCACACCACATGGGTTCCTCGCATGTTCAATTTTCTTCTATGGAACTATGTAGTATGTCCTCTATTTTAATGGGTGATGACACCTTGTAGCGATTACAGGTATGGGTTATTTGAAGTAAATGGTGGAACATTCAATAATGTTCTAAGTGTTCCAACACTTTCCACCAATATGCTATCAGTGTACCAAATCACTCACATAGGGAAGGGCATGAGATTTGAATTCAAGGACTTCCTCCATCATAATTTTGCTATCTTCTATCAATTTATTTCCTCCATTAGAAATTTGAAGTATGCAATTTTTTTGGGACTTTAAGGCTCTTACATAGAAGCGATAAGGGAAATTCATAATATTTATGTGGATAGATAATAGTGGGGGATATGTCGTAATAAGTTTAAGCGAGTTCTACACCATAAAGGGTGTTGATTTATAATGGACAATTACCTACAAAGTCCTTCATAGAATGGAGTTATAGAATAGAAGAACATATTCTTAAAAGAGGTGGTCAATGGTATGGTTCACTCTAGATCCCTAGCACCACAATACTAAGCAGAAGCTATTACCTATGAAAATTATATCTAGAACCATGTCGTCGTCATAAAGCCTCGAAAGGAGTCGCACCTTTTGAATCTTGGCTCCGTTAGTTAATAACTTCAGATTCTTTGGATCTCCAACTATGGCTCACACCCCTAAAAAGAAACATAAGGTTATGGAACCTCAAACTCAACCTTGGATATTTATGAGATACCCATGTGGTGTTAAGGGATACATGCTCCTTCATCGACCACACACGAATTGTTCATTGAGAGGAGTGTCAAATTTCAAGAAGGCCCATCAGATTTGACCCTTGACACTTCTCTACCATCATCAACTTCACCTATATTTTTAGGATGATTTTGAGAATTCTTATGAGCTTGAGTAGGTTCTAAGTAAATATATACTACTACTGAATATTCATAGTATTCTAGTTCATACATGAAAGTAGTGATGGAGCTTTGTATCCTTCCATCTCTCGGCCACAACTTGGGAAATGAATCTATTCCCGACTCGCCTACTTCTTGTCCTCTTTGGGATAGGTGGACATTACAAAGTGTAGGTACTTGGGTAGGGGATCCAACAGATGTTAGACATACTCATTCAAAGTTAAGGGGTAGGCCATGTGCTTTGCTTTCCTCTCCCTACGATACACGCTTTTTGGGAGGCATTTAATAATCCTTATTGGGACACTGTTATGTAAGAGGAGTATTATTCCTTAATTAGGAACAACACTTGGGATTTGACACACCTTCCTAAGGGAAGGAAGATGGTTTTATGTGAGTGGATATATCAGACCAAGTATATAACAAAAGGGTCCAACGATAATTTCAAAGCATGATTAGTAGGTAAAGGTTTTTCACAAGTGGCTGACATCAACTACATTGATACCTTTACACCAATTGCCAAAATGAATTCTATTTGACTCACTCTTTCCATTGTCATAGGTCATCGTTGGGATGTTCATTAGATGGATGTGAAGAGTTCCTTTCTTCATGGTGACCTAGAGGAGGAAATATACATGGAGCATCCACAAATAGGTCCAGTATTCTTCCTCGATTATATAGACTTAGAAAGTCTATCTATGGCACAAACAGGCCCCTCAAGCTTGGTATGCCAAGATGGATTCCTTTATTCTCACCATAGGGTTCACTAAATGTCACTCTAATCCAAATTTTTATATTTTATGACATGATGATTCATTTATTATTTTGGTTTTTGATGTAATAGAGCTAGTAGATTCAAACCATCATCAAAAAGCTAGTTTCATAATTCAACCAAATCATCAAACAAGTCAAATCTCAATAACTTCCAATGTGCAATAATATACCAAAATATTACAAAGGTTATTTTCACTTGGTATCTTCTCAACTCATTTGACAAACAAGATTTTACAACTTTCAATAAGAAGTGATATCTATTTCTTTGTTTCACCTTTATAAGTAACTTCAAGCACAACTGGACCTTTTAAATTGAAAACATTTTTTCCAGGATATTATACAGGTATTTAAAAGATTTTGGTCACCTTTCTAGATACCCTTTAGGGGTCTTCAACTATCTACAAAGTTTTAACTCCCAATTCAAAACACATTTCCTCCAACTTCTCCCTTATTGTTTCCTCATTAGGTATCCTTGTAGCCATGTTTTGACCTAAACCTCACATCTCGAGAATAATCTACAAAGGTTATTTAAAAATGATTACACTTTTGGATACCCATTATCAAGTTCTAATTTCATGACGAATTTCATTCTTCAACTCATAACACAATTTTTCCGGTTCATATCTCACCTTTATATTAGCCCTTCAATTAGGTCTTTAGGCTCAAATAATTAACTCACAATAAACAATGATTCATTTCATTGTATAAGATTTTTAAATATTGTTCAATAGGTTAAATAATATTTATTGAGCCTTCTCTAAGTCCTTATAAGTTTCACATCATGTTTATATCTCAAACACTAGAAATGTTCAAGTGGCTTACCATTCTTCATTATTGCTTCTTTGGTTTTTAGTTCATGGAATGTATAAGACTCAAAAACAGTTTCAACCTTCTGTCATGTAATTCATATCCTCTTCACGACTATAAGATACCAAACCATGTTTCTAATTGCATAATAAGTTCATTCCTCAATAACTTTAGTTCAAGTATGCATCTAAACTCAAGAAATGAGTTATCCTTGTATAAGACTATCAAAAATACTCCTAGTTTATGAATTTCTAACACAATTTATTCCTTCAAAAACCATAACACCTTCCAACATTTCATATTACAATTTCTTAACCACTCCTTCGTAAAATATCTCCAAGGATAGTGATTTGTCAAAACTAGGTTCTAACTGTTCAGAGCACGAGGTACAAGCTTGTTTTTTTAATTTCCCTTCTCACTCATTTGAGTTGTTCATTTCCCTCATTTATCATATGTTCTAAGCTCTCATTTAACAATTTTATAAGCTTCATAATCCATTCAAGCGAAGGCTTATTCACTTTAGCAAATTCTTTACTCATACCCCTTCTAAAATCGGATTATTATGCACACCGTCATATTGTGTTTTCTTTATTTAACATACCATTTTTTGTTCCATTTTCCTTGAAACTTCACAGATCCCTTTATAACATCTAAATACTCCTTTCTACTAATTTTCAAAACTTTTCACCAAGTATAACTAGAATTAGGTGTATTTCTATCATTCAAACCCTACAAAAGGGTTGCTCACAAAAGGAGGAAATTTTGCTTCATTTTCATCTTATTTGATGTAGGACCATCGAGGAATGAAAATCATGCAAGTAATGATTATCATTTTATCATGATCCTAGGTTGTTCTGGGGTCTTAAGGAGAAATGTGAGTCATGTCAAGGTGTTGAGAATGTTGAAATTTGAATTTACCTTATTAATATACTTTCCCTCCAAAAGGGATTCAAAATTGTAAAAGCATGGAAGTAAGGAAATGTGGTTGTCATAGATGTTTAATGTTGAAAAGGGAATGTAAGGTGTCTAAGCATGGAAATAGGTCCTAGGAAGAGTAGGTGAGTCATGAAGTACTAAAATAATGTAAAATGGGATAAAAGACACATATTGAATCATCATGGCTTTTGAAAATGCGAGTTATGAATTAAGGAGGAGTTACATGCAAGATGAAATTCAAAGTATATGAGGGTTAGTGAGTGAGTGAATAGTTATTCCTCTAGGAGGAGGATGAGAGGAGAGGTGAAAAACATGAGTTTTGTATGAAATGACTTAATAAGTGGGAATTTGTTTTGTAGAACTATAATTGTGTATGTGCTTATCTTGAGCAAGTTTTGGTGTTGTAATATGTAAAAGGATCCTTTTGATGTGAAGTCACATTCTTAGGATCATAAGAGGAAGAAATTTCATTGCAATATTGTTAAGAAAGATAGAACCTCTGTTTTGTAAGTGTTATTCGAGTGCATAAGCGATTGTAGCTTTTGATTGCATATTTGCAAGGATTTTAGATGCATGTTTGTGAAATCATGTTATGAAGCATGTCCTTTCCATTATTTTTCCATTACACGAATTTGGATTGAGAGGTATTACCTAGACAACTTAGTATTTCATGCTTAGAGTTCTTGGAAGGATCATATTTTGTTTTGATATGACAAGATAGTAGTCTAACCGTGAAATGTTGTGTTATGCATGAGGATGTTTGTGTAAATCCTAATATGAACTTCATTGATTATATTGTGAAGGGACAAGGAACTTGAGGGTGTGATCCCATCAAGGAGTTTGAGTTTGTAGAGAAAGGAAGGCCTAAGAAGAGGGTAAACTCAGATTGTGACATTATCATCTACAGGATATGGCGGGGAAAATAATTAAGAAAAGGGAAGGTTCACGTAGTATTCAAATAATACTAATAAGATTATCATGAAGGTAAGCTTATTACAACTCTCTGATCCTAATTTGGCACTTTGAAACTAAGTATAAAGGAAATAACCATTTTTGGCCTCCCAGGAGCTTCGGGAGGGTTTCTTAAGGGGTTGATTAGGGTTTACTATTTCAAGGCTCAAACTAATAATTTTTACCTCGTTCTTCTCAAGATATCATACTCACATATCCTAGAAAGGGATTTTGAAATAATTTTGATGAACCAAGGGTTAGAACTTCTCATTTTCATGACAGTTTGGTTAAGGGTGGTTTCACACAGTCAAAGGGCTAATAAAACAAATCACTTTACAAAGGAACTAGGGCTTACCTTTTGAATTCAAACTTGAAACTCTATAAGAATTAATAACTCAAAAATGGGTGGTCAAAAATCTTGAGTTTGTGTCTTGAAGTCATTTTCATCAAAAGTTATGTTAACATCAAGATTGTCCCAAACCTAATTGAGGGTTTGTAAGCTAAAGAGGGAAAAGTGAGATGAAGGGAGAAAATCAAGGATTTGGAGTCTAAAAAATTGCATGCATCTCAGGGATAGTGAAGAGAAACTAATGAAGGTGATAACTCATTGTATGTACCCCTAGATAACTCCAACCATGACTGATCTAGAATGCATTGTCTTAAGGGAGTAAGATGGCGGTTTTAACAAATAAGTGAAGTTTGGTGTTTTAGGTTTCTTTGAGTTGATTCTATGATTGAACTAAGTTTTTTGGAAGTGTTTGCATAGGGTAAACAAGCTAAGAAGTCATGGTGGATTCTAAGAGAGCAAAATTGCATGTTTGAAGAAACATTTGCTAGTTGAGGCAAGAGCTAGAGAATGGGAGGAAAGGGTAAGTGTGAAGAAGTAGTGTAAATGAATGATGTCTTAGGTATGAATCTTTGGAATAGGTATATTTGGAATTGAATATGAATATAGATGAAGCATTACATTGAAAGGTTCTATTTGTACATATCAAATTTGTTACAAATTCGTAAGAGAAATTAGTTGCATTGGGTCCCAAGTCTTCCAATAATTTATTCTGGAAGGAAGTGCAATTGGAAGGAAAAACATCTGCAAAGAGTGCTCTGTGGACAGATTGTCTAAAAACATGGAATGCAGAAACAAACATTTAGAGCCCCCCACCCATTTGAGTCACTGGAACAAGTCTCCCTATGCAACGTGTGTGTGTTAGTGTATGAGTCAGTACTATGCAATCATTGTTGTGGAACTCAACTCATACTCAATTTTAAGCTTAACAAGAACTTCAACAATGAGGTTCTTATTTTGACACAAGCTCTGCTGGAATCCATTGAGGAGGTGAAAATTTACCAATAAGGGGTTCTAATTGGTGGGAATTTATAGTATGTGAGCATTTAGTAACTGCTTGTTTAACACATTTAATAAGAGAAAATGTTGTATTGTATAAAGATATCCAACCGCTCGTGACAACAATGATCTAACTCAATGCAAAGTTGCATACAGAATTCTGCAGTTGCAACAAAAAACTGCAGTATTTTCCTTTCACTTCCCCCAGAAGTAAGAGGCATATTCTTGTGGGCAATTTTAAGTGATTTTTGACAATAAATAGCAGTTGGTAAATAAAAAACCTTCTCCATACATATGTTAACCTACATTTTCCGCCAACTCGGTTTGTCATTTACAACTGATGAAAGCAAAAATTAACAAGGTAATATTCTCACCAAAGAATTTACCCAGCATGTAGCAGGCTTTGACCTTGCAACCACAAGTTGTGAAGCAAGCAATGATTTAGTATTTTCAATTGTCAGATAAAATTTTTTACCAGGTAGCTGGTACGCCTTGACAGGATTCATAAATAGGTACATGCCATGGTATGCTGGAGTTTGGCGTAACCTGGGCGTGTTTGGGACAAACCCTTAGCGTACATCTTGAGAAAGCCCAGAATAGACACTTGAAATCCAAAATTCAGCAAAGCATTTGTTAAGATCAAAAAGGACCCAAAAACTCTAGCTTCTATAAATTAAACAATATGAATGTCCTTCCAGTGATGGAAATATAATTTCTCCCTAACCTATCATAATATTAGTAAGACTTACAAATAAAATAACAAAAATATGTCTTATTCTATATTAAATGTATGATTTACCGACATATGATCAAAAATAGGCTTTCTCCTCTCGCAGGTTGTGACTCCCCAAAGTGACACCAAATCCCAGAGCTTCAGAGCTTCCAAGCCAAAAACAATTCACCCGAACCAAGAAAAAACCTTACAGACTGAATCATAACCAAAACTAAAACCAAAACCAAAAGTGGGTCAAAAGGGCCTACCACCAAAAAAATGCACATTGTACATTTCTAAGAAAATCCATAGAAACACTGGAAGGGGTAAAGGAGGGAAGAGACAAGAGAGAAATACAAAGGTGAACATGACCTATAACAGCCCAAAACACAAGCAATAGTGTGCCAATACAACCTAATCTAGACTAATACTCAACAAAAATTGAGTTACAACCTATCTAACTTTTAAATTTTGTAGTCCCGTGTTACAACCTAAGTGATATACGACTATGACGAAAGGAAATCCATGATAGGTAAATGCCAAGAAAAAGTTGTCGAGTCACTAAATTTTTGTGTTATTCAAACATAAAACATTCATTTGCTTTTCAAATATGGTAATTGATAGTAATGAGACATCATTAAAACACAAATTAGGACAATTCGACATATTTAACTGCAGCAATTAATATTGTTGTTTCATTTTATAATAGTTTGGGTCAATTTAAAATAATTTTTTCTGCACTCATGGCCATGTCAGACAAGTTTCAATTATTGTAACACATAAGGACCCTATACTGCTAAACAAATACCAGATGCCCAAAAATGTCTGCCTAGGCAATAATCCGGAAAGAAAAAATTATAAACAAATTATCCAAATTACATATAATATGTTTTATAACCATTATCAAAGGCACAATACAATAAAGCATGTTGGCCATGTTACGTTGCAACATACAAAAACTTTGCCATACTGATATACTACATACACCCATAAGCTACAAAAATATAAGGAACCTATTAGACAAGTTTTCCTGCACTCTTAACAATTTTCAAAACACTGTGGTGATAGGTAGCAAATCTCTATCACCAGTCCTTAAATGGAACAATATCACCACTAAGTTAACTTGAATTTACTTTAGAAACCCAGAGATACACTTCTCATCTTCGCAAGCTCTCCACAATGTACGTGGCATACAAGTCCCTGCAAAATCATAAATCAAAACTCAAGCTTAGTCCTTCCACCTCTTGAGCTAGTTCTAAATACCATATTCATAAACATAAAATTATGGTGTAAAGCTTTATTTACATTGAGTGATTTATAACTTCACAAGCAGTAGATGCCGGCAGGAACTCATTCACAACAACTTCTTTGTTCTCGTTCTTCTCGTCTTTATGCTGTTAAGAAAAACTAAGAATCTGCATATAGAATGTGTACAAAGATAACCTTGATAGCGCACTATAATATTAGAAATAATTGTAACAAAACATATTCAGTGGAGTAACTTTCTTATTAAACAAAGGATACAATCTTCAAAGAAACGCCTAATTTCTTGTAAGCGATGAGGAGGAAGCTCTGAGATGTTCTTGTAATGACGAAACTCGGGATCATCAGCACAAACAACAATTATCTTGTCATCCTTTTCTCTCTGTCAAAATAAAAAGTAGGTATTACTCTGAATATAGACTTCAGGTTAAAGGCTTAAAGCATATATGAAAAATCTTGAATTTCAAAATAGCCAGCATGTTAGTTGTATTTATCCTCTATATAATTTTACCAAGTACTAATGGTTTATAGATTAAACAAAGCACAAAAATTCACCTTAAAAACCCGGGGCATCTATGTTCCAGCATTTTAAAAAATAGAGGTACTAAAGATGCCTACTTAGGATCATTTCCAGTACACCAAATTATAGATGCATACCTGATCAATCATAGGCATCAAGCCAATTGCTCTAGCCCGAAGAAAGCACCCCGGAAGAACAGGTTCCTGTTGATTTTCAGAAAACAATATTTTCTTAATCACAAACATCTAAAAAGTGAAAATTTTCGGTCAAAAAATACATCTAGAGTGCGTACACAATATGCATTAACAACTAACACAAAAAGTGGTTCCAAATTTCTAAGAGGGGGCAAGGGGGTGGGCAGTGTTAGAACATCTTAAAGGCAATTGAGAAATATGAAAGCATCTGCCTAATACTGTATGAGAGAGAGAGAGAGAGAGAGCATACATGAGTGATACTATTTTAGGCTACATTACCTGCATGAGAACCAATACATCTAATGGATCGTTATCCTCACACAATGTTCGTGGAATGAACCCATAATTATGAGGATAAACAACTGATGAGTACAAAATCCGATCAACCTGCATATAAATCACACAATAAAAATTGTGAACCCCAGAATGGAATAGAGCCCACTCAAAGCAACAGTGTAAAGAAAAGGGCAATTAGAAGAAATGTAATTTTTCAAAGACAAAAAATAAACAAAGCTTACCTTGATCAGACCAGTTTTTTTGTCGAGTTAATACTTCACTTTACTTCTTTTGCTAATTTCGACAACCTAAAGTGTCAAAACAAATATTTAGCCTCCTAAATATCAAAGCATGAAAATATTTAGCCAGTAACCACATATCAACCTTTTAATATCAATATACTACCAACAACAAAGAATGCGACATTAATACGCATATATAACAACTATGCTTAGGATAGAAGAACTTATTTAAAGATTTTATGTTTAGAAAACAAGCATGTGATCAAAGAACACAACAAGAACAATAGAGCAGATGAGATTATGTACTGAATAACAATATGAAAAGTCTGTTTATACTCCTGATAGTCTGTAGATGGTGAGCATGGGATCCCTAAGAAACATAGTCCCCAACATGATGATGTAAAAGGCAAAGGGATTCTGATTGTATTTGGCATGTTCTCTTACTGAATCTTAGCAAATGCGGCATGTTGTTAGAGTTCTAATATTCATTACAAACCTAAGCACTTTTTAAGGCTAATTATCAAGCTTGTTCCTGGAAAAAAATCAGAGCCAACACAACATTACAAGCAAGACCAAACCTGAAAGCTTTCTTGTTTGCAGAAGGAATGTATGCAACAAAACATCAACTTTTAAAAAATCAATGTGGCCAGTTTCTCCTAGCTTAAGCTCTTGATTCATGTATGAGATATGATAGTGGGATTAGTATTTGATATTATTTGATATTAGGCAATTTTAAGTGACTTTTGACAGTAAATAACAGTTGGTAAAAAAAAACCTTCTCCATACATATAGGTTAACCGACATTTGCTGCCAGCTCGGTTTGTCATTTACAACTGATGAAAGCAAAAGTTAACAAGGTAATATTCTCACCAAAAATTTTACCCAGCATTCAGCAGGCTTCGACCTTGCAACCACAAGCTGTGAAGCAAGCAATGATTTAGTATTTTGAATTGTCAGATAAAACTAAATCAACAAAGCCATAAACAATCATAAAAATCAATTTTGCATACCTTCTTCAAAGGTATCCTATCTTTTTCTGGATCAATTCCATGGATTGCAATCAGAACTTCAACATGTGTCAAAGCAGGACCTATATGAATAGAACCCTGCATGAAATTTTTAAAAAATTAAAAATATGAGTGAGTATGCATTGCTAAACAAAAACAAATCATTTGATCTAAGGAAGTGTCGGTTGCCTTCAGCTAGCTCATTCTTACAAAAATAACCCTCTAAGTAATATTCAGAGTTCAAACAACAACATTAAGAAGCAAGATTAAGTTCTATACCAGCCACTCCATGCTTCAGTCCATAATGTTGGTTTAGACGTTTTCATTTTTACGGCTATTTTAGGTTTGTTAGGTTACGTATTTCAGCTTTGTCTTTGTTTTGGTTGCAAAAGACAAACATTTCAAATTTGGTAGGGTTTACTCTTGAAGGGAATGTTAACTATAAATACATTTTAAGGTGCTCGAGAACATATGGAACTTGTTCCGTGAAGACCTTACGGATGAACAATTTTATATTTCAAAATGTACGTGTTCGGAATAAATCGAGGATTTATTATTTTCAAGTGTTTTCATAAGGATGTTTAACGGCCTTGAAGAGGTAATCGTTTGCTTAAGGTGTGGTGTATGCCAGGGTTGTCTCGAGTTTGACCTTTGGGTTGGGTTGGAATTCATCTCAAACTTGAGGCTAAGTTTGGGGATTTAGGTTTTGAGCCTGCGAGATTCAAGGTGTAAATAAATGCCACATGTATTATATGACTCACGAACGTTTGGTCTCGCGAGGTTGATACATGATGGTGAAAAAAAATTACTACAAAACAAAGAATAAAAGACACAGTGAACATGCATTTCATTGTGCACTGTCAACACATCCCTCAATTGATTTACTGGGCATTCATCTCGAAGAAATTCATCTATATACACAATCTTAAATATGTTCAAACCCCAATAATCTAGATACCATACAACGCTGCCTACTCAGAGTAGGTTGTTACAAATAAGACAGAACATGCATTGCCAACACATCCGTCAATTGACTTACTAGGCATTCATCTAGAAGAAATGCATCTATATACACATAATCCTTTATATGTTCAAACCCCAGTAATCTAGATACCATACAAAGCTGCCTACTCGAGTAGGCTGTTACGTACAAGACATAACATGCAGACAGCTGAGAGACCTGAAATTTACATTGCATCAACTACCAGCCTTTCAATTACTTAACAAATGTAACACATTTTAGTATTTAAAAATAAATTCAAAAAACCTGGGCACACTACACCATTCATGGAGGTTATTTGGGCAATGACTAAAACACACAAGAAAAATCCCACAAAAAACAATTATCTAAGACAAAACAGGTTTAATGTACACACAATTAGGGCAAAGTTAAATAAAAGAACTCACAACAGGATCTGGTGCGTCATCCTGTTTGCACATGACCCAGGGCACACCTGTATCCATTCCCACGGCCATCTATGCGGCCAATTCATGTATGAAGCCCGTCCCAAACTTCATTTCATCAGGTTTGTATTCATTCTCTATCTGCAAGGAGAAGAGCCGGCATAAGGGTGAGAAATCATTACTGTCATACAGACGCACGTAAAATACTTCGAACTCTTTTTACTACATTTATGTGAGATTAGTGACTGAAACCATTACCTATGACACAGATTCATCACAACATTGTATACACAGAAACATATACCTGGGCCATAATAATAGGTCCAACTTGTGACTCAAAGAGGTATTTGTGGGACGGATCTCCTCCCTCGCTTTGGTAAAAATAGTGGTAAAAGCGCCACCGTGGTTTGCCCTCCCGTGTTAGGAATTTTCCACAATGTTGGCCTTTGTAAAGCTCTAACTTGTGCACTGGCTACAACCATCCAAAACCTAAAAAATAGCAGGCCCGCATTCAGCATGCAAAAAAGAAAAAGCAGAAGCTGCTGAAAATATACGAAAACCGAGCACAAAATCATACACTTTAAACATTTATTTATCCAGGTTTCATACTACTATTTAGAAGGTTCTTGAGTGAAGAAAGTACTAATTAACCCTCATCTTTTGGCCATCTTATTTTATTTTATTTCATCATTACCGCCCCTTTTCAGCCACATGCCCAGTTTGTTTCAATCATTTCCCATCATTTTAGCCTTGACGAGCACACTCGGGCTAGTATTAGGGTGCTCGTGGGCACCTGGTCCCACTAGGGTGCCCAGTCCTTTTCACGCTTTCCTACCACTTTTTAACTTTTTCTAGTCGTTTCGCATCTTTATTTTTCTTGTGGTCAGCCTTTTCCAAGTTAATTAGGAAATTAGAATAAGATAACCCTATAAATATAAAATTATGAGACCATAATGAGGGACATAGCATCATTTACTACTATCACTCCATCTAGAGTTGCATCCATCTATTGCATTAAATATCACTTGCATCCACATAGCTCCATCATCAAGGGTAGGACATTTTCATCACACTTCATAGGGGGAGGGATTCTATTTTATTCCATGCACACATTCTAATCTGAAAATGGTACTAATTTTTTTGAAGTAGTACTTAGAAAATTCTCAGATTTAAAAACTTGATAACTGACTAAGAGTATTAGCAATTTTGGGAATTCTTGAAACCCAAATCCTTGAACTCTTCCAGATAAATCAATTATCCTTAATTTTCAACTTAAGTGAATATATTGAATCTATTACAAATCCATTTAAAAATTCACAGTTGATTTTAGAATGCACTCAAATTGAATTCTTGATTCCAAATCTGAAATGTGCAATTCCCTTTCTGTTGTGGGTTATGGATCTTGAAAATGTGACTTCAATCCAAATAATCCAATTTTATGCTTTCTTAAATAATTAATCAAATAAACTAACTTGAATGTTTTTATCTGATCCAAAGCTTCTAAACAAAACTAAAATCAAATCCACAACACAAGAACTTGATAACGGAGTTCACCGAAGGCTACGTCTAGATTCTTGTAAAGAGAATCGATCTATTATTTCCCAATGAAGTACAATATCCCTTCACTATTGACTTAATAGATCTTTATACCTATAATTGAGCTGATCTCTGTCCCATGGAACTCTACACAAAATCAGATTTTGTCCCAAGAATGATCTGTGGCTCCTATAGTGTTTCTTTTGTTGGTTTCCTGTGTAATTACATTCAAAAACATCTACAACTTTAAATTTACAACACCTACATAAAATAGGTTTACATTTATGGAAACTAGAGGAAATTCTGAAAAACTTCCCTTTTTACTCCATGGCCTAATTCGGACCGGAAGTGGTTGGAAAATGTAGATCTCTGCCTGCTCCTAGTGCTCATTCTATGCAATTACATCCAAAAACGTCTACACTAGAAAATATATAGAACTTCATGAGACAATAATACCACCATCATCTTTGTCTCAGAATTTCAAGCAACTTTTCTTTTTACATCAAGTCTTGATTCCACCTCTAAGTGCCTCAAAACTCCTGATGATCGTCTTGCTGCTCCTTATCCTCCTTGACCCCCTTGTTCAACACGAGCTTAGAGCTCTTTATATACAAGCGAGCTCCTTGTTTACTCCACTTTGAGCCACTTGGCTAAGCTGGTTGGTAGATGAGTCTTGGGTAGCGGAGGTCTTGGGGTCAAATCCCCACTAGTGTTATTTTTGGCAGGGTCGGATTTGCATGTGGGTGGGATATCCCACATTGAGCGAGAGGTAGTCGTGGTTGGAGGTTTTAAATGGGGTAAGGCCCCTATGTTTATGTGGTTGTGGCCACATCTCCTCCTCCTTTTGTTAAATAAACCAATGCTTGGCTGAGCTATTGGTTGGACTGCCGAGTCATTTGCATTGTTCTTCGGTCGAGTGGTTGTTGGTTTGTTGATGCGCCGGTTCCGTTGGTTGTTGACCGAGCCATGTGTTTAATTTGCTGAGTCATGTGGTTGGACCACCCATATGGGCTGAGTTATTTGGTTTCCCAAGTAGTAGAGAATAATGTAAATCCCCAACTATATGGAATATAATTCAATCCCGAGCATTGTGGAAATAATACCGAGTATAATAAACTCGGTCAATTCTCAATATTACAAATTGAAATAACATAGTAACATGGTGAATAATATAAAATTCAACCATATAATACTATGATATTCAAAATGAAATATGGCTAAGTGGTGGCAAGCCACATGGTGGCTTGTGGACCCACCACATCGGCGATAACAAACTAGTCCACACGGCGGCCGGGCTCCCCTCCGTTAAAAAAGTTGAGCCTCTTGTCGCATGACCACCAAATTTTACACTGTCAAAGACCGAGAGGTCAAAACCAATGAAGCGACTCCCTTTGCCTTTTTCCACATGTCACGGTGTCATTGGTCCAATAATGACTGTGGACCGAGTTGATGAACTTTGACCGGACATAACTAGAGCTCCCAATGTCTGTTTGTCGCATTCTCATAGTTGTCGAGAAATATCTCAAAAAGATCTTCGCATTGACACTATTTAGGGATGGTTAGGGAAATTTTGATATCAAAAATATCCCCGATCACATTCTATTACATTTTCCGGACATATTTATTTCCGTTACTTCATAAAGTGCGGTGGCATAAGAGCAACATAGGGCATGTTCACACACACTTGCATAGAACTAGATCAGTCGAGATGTAGTGCAATGCTCAATTAGTAAGTCCACCATTGTGGCCACTAAGGACAATCTAACCCCTTCATATGCATTATTATTTTTGGGGGTTTGATTCTTGTTTTGGGGTCTTGCAGGTCTTTCTTTCATCTTGGAGTATTGGTGACATTCAACGTAGGAAAACAAAGTTGATGCGACACACAACGAGATTTTCAGAGCACCTTCCGACCCTTTAAAAACTAGTTTCAAAGCTTTTACACATACCGGTGCCAATATTTTAGACCAAAGCACCCACATGTGCCCCAATACTCCTCCAGGTGCCCCGGTACCCAATTAGATCCTCCAAATTTATCCTTTTCAAGACTTTTGCACAATCGTTCCTGCTCCTGATTTTTCCATTTATCTCTGTGACACTCTTTGGCAAGAATATATTATCAGCTGAGTTCTTTCCTCACTCTCTTTTACACATTAGGGTTAGCATTTCCTTTTACATAGTTTTTAGCTTGCTTACATACTTCTTTACTACATTTATTTACTTTATTTATAGTTGTTCATAGCTTAGATTAACTATCTATATACTACTTAGTCCATTTTTAGTTAATCATTTTGGTGAACGACTTAACATGCATACTCTTAAGATCCTCATTCTTCTTAGGGTTCCTTCATCATGGCTATCTCCATTCATGACTTTTTACTTCTTCATCCTAAATTACAAGCTAAAATCATTAATCTTTTACTCACTACTCATATTCCTGACAACACTCATCCAGATGTAGTCTATAATACCTTTATGGATGTGTTCTCTCAGCATATTACTTTCCCATCTGCTCCTCATGATGACCTCGCTACTTTTGACAATGATCCACCTTTACATATTATCTCTCACATTTATAATGTCATTGTTAAGCGTACTTTGATTGAAAATGGATTTGAGCTTAATTTGTGTCCCATGTCATTTCTCAAAGTTTTAGGTCTTACTGCTCATGACATTAGTCCCTCTAGTGTTTCACTTTGTGTGCCTATGATGGTTCCATTCGTCCATGTTTTGGTCACATCACATTTCCCATCATTGTTGGTCCTAAGACTATCCATATTGTCTTTTTCGTTGTTGATTTCCCAGTTTCCTATAATTGTCTACTTGGTAGGCCATGGCTTCATGCCATGCAAGCTATCACTCTATTGTCCATAATTGTGTTAAATTATTACATGAGGGCATGGAGTATATATTTTTCATGACCATGATCCATTTCAGTATTGTGACCAGGCTCCTAATACTAGTCTTCCTATCCCATGCATAAATACCAAAAATGATCCCCAACCTATGGATGAACCACCTCACTTGCCACCACTTGAAAGTACCATTTGTATGATAGATGCAGTTTCTCCTATGCCACCTGCTATTACTACTACTATGATTCCTTATCAAGGCCTGTCTAGTCTATGGACATCGATCTATCACATCCACCTCCACATACATTCCCTACTTTAGCACCCCACTATTCACTTGCACACTTTTCATCAATCATTCATATTGGGAACACATTCCATTTGACCCTACTTCACCAAAAACCATATGTACACATGCATTAGCTTAATTAGGCTTTTCTATTGATGACATCCATCCTCCACCATATGACCCTCATTTATATCATGGGTTGGTTCATGTTATGGTTGCCTATGGTCTTCGTGTATTTCACCTTGATGTCTTTCTTGCACACACTCCTACTACTTCTCCACTCACATTAGGAAAATCATGGCTTGATTATATTGGGGCACTCTAGATCCCGATCACACACACACACACACACACACACACACACACACACACACACACACACACACATCTTTTACCATGCCTTTTGGACGCATTTTCATCTGCAATAGTTCTTTCCTAGGTTATACACAGAATCTTACTCATTGGTATGCGCACATATGTCCTCTTCCTCCATTCACTAATGAGGAATATGCCATGGGTATGTACAACTTGCACCTCAATGGCTCATTGTGTGATCAACCAGACACTATTGCTTATCAAGTTACTAATGCTTATCCATTTGATTATGACCCAGAGGATGATGATATTCTTGATGACTTTACATGATCTTCTTACACACATTCAGGGGGCATAACATCTAATTCCCCCTTTGTTCTATCATATTTACATAGTTCTACCCTATTTTACCCCCACATTGTCTTAGCATAGTCACATTCATCATACATTCTAGCGCCATTACCCGATGACGCACTCTTGTGCTTCGGTTCACACTTGACTATTGAGGGATTACTACTACATTGAACCCCACACACTACACTATAGGTATTACACATTGCATTTCATCACATATTATGTGTCATACACCATCCATTCTACATTTAGTCTACAACATTTTGACATTTATACATCATACATCATATTAGTTACCATTATATCTACACCATTGGCTACGCACCTTACATCCTATACTACTTATCTTACATACTACATTATTCATTTTTCTACATACCTTACATACCATTAATTTTACACCATGCACTTTCACACATATCCTACATACCATACTAGTCTTCATCCTATATGAGCCTAGCATAACATCATTCTTACATACTACATTACTAGTCCATCTACGTGTTTCACCGTTTTCTTTACGTTTTTGAATGACAAAACAAATAAGGGTAAGGGATAGGAGGAATACCTATTAAATGGGTTGGTTGATGGTTGATGCACACATTCAGACTTCTCGATCCAATGTCAATTGTGAGAGCTTCCTTTTGGCTAGGAGGAACTACCTGTAATAGAAAACAAGACCACAAAAGAGAAGTTAAATGATATATGACAGTGGACTGCCTAGCGTATGCTAGTTCCAGGAAGTGTGATACTTCCTAGATGGTTTTCAATCCATTGTTTAAAACAAATTAATGCAAGAAATAAATAAATTCCTACTGTAGTTGATATGATTTAGGTATCTCATTCAAGTACAATAAGAAAATCCAATCACAACAAAGGCTAGGCTATAGTTGGATCTATGAGGTGACCTGTCAAGGAATCTTCGGGGCTTGTGGTCCGATTTCGGGTTGTTTAGGTCAATTGGTAGGAGGTTGTTTGGCTCTGTTCTTGGGCAAGGTATAAAACACAGAGACTAATGTTAGTTGGGTATAACCGATGACGGTTAAGGGAGACCGATGACGGTTATGGGTAACCGGTGTTGTGTACGTGATGCAGGTGTGAAGTAATTCAATGAAAACATTATTGTAGAGTTTAGATGAGGTTAGATGGGGCTAAGAAAAAGGAGATGGCGAGGTCTATGGGAATATTGAGAACACTCAGAGAGGTGGAAGGGCTAGGATAGGTGATATGATAAACATGGTGGGTGAGATTTTTGGTTTTTCAGAAAGAAAGCTATGGAGGAATGGGAATGTTAATAGAAGAATGGTAACAAAAATGATAACAACTCTATGCACAGAATAGGAATAGAAATGATTAATGATAAAACACTTACCAATATTGCAAGTCCAATGGTTGGGTGGTGGTGATGATCGGTTGATGGAATGGAACTTGGTGCAATAGTGACGCTTCTCCAGAATGTTACCGTGAGCGCCAATGTTTCGGATCTATCCCAGTGCGCATTTATGGATGTGCGGGTGCGTGAAAAGACTCGGTTCTACTTGCATGAAGATCTCTTCTTGTTTTCTTGCTTTCAAAAAAGTATCAACCCAAAAAAAAAGGTTACTTAGGTAAATAAATGGTAACCGGTGATGGTTGGTTGCAGGTTGACCGAGCGTTGGTTTAGGTGTGACCGTCGGTTAAGGTGAGATTCCATAGGTTTACTAAAATGGGTCGATCTTTCTAATTTCTTGAGCCCAATTAGTTTGTTCCCATGGATCGAGAAAGAAGCTTCCTTTCTAATGGACGAGAATTTGGTTAGAGAGATTTTAGGGTTAGACCAAATCTTATCTCATTAAGGTAAGTAAGACTTAGTTATTGTTAGTTATGGAAACATGCCAAGAATAGGTCTAGGGTGAGGTGGTTGGATGAGATGTCTAGGTGAGGTGGAAATTAGGTCAATTAAGGTAATAAAATAATGGATATTATGAGGATGGGTATTTAATTTAATTAAAATAATTAAATTAATTATTAATGTGGGGTGAAAGGGGGCCATGGTTAGGTGCCCATGTTTAAGTTAGTTATCCGATCAGGTGCTAAGGGGAATATGACCCAATTTTGGTGTCTACATTTTTCCCCTTTTTGTTGCATAGCTTGTATTGGTAAGCAACGCTAACAAAAATAAGATGTGGTTGCCCCAAGCATGGGTGAAGGTAACCCCCCTCAAACTAGGAACCGATGAGGTGATACAAGGAAGCAGTGAGTGGTTTGATAAAAGGTGGATGTGGTGAAAAGGAGCGTAGATGTGGGCGAATGTGGGAAAGGGTAGAGGTCAAAAATAGGAAAATAGGTAAATGGGCTAGGGGAAAAGGTATTGGTAGTCAAACACATGCACACGTTATAAACTATGACACGGTTCCAGGTTGAAGAGCTTGCAAACTCTACATCGTCCAAGGTTGATAGGTTTATCCAAACAAGGTGATGTGATTCCGGTATCCAAGGTATAGGATATGGTTAGGAAGCACAACGTAGGTCAAGTGTAGGAACGTTTAGGTATGTTTTGGTACACCAAAGGTAAGGTCGGGATAAACAAAGCATGGCAATAGGTAAAGTAAGGTCACTAGGCAAAACGACAAGGCATAGTGTCAGCAAGGTACAACGAGCGCATGGGTTCAAAGGTCACTAATCAGTGTTCTAGGTCAAGGCATATAAGGTACGGTTGTGGGGAAGACCGAGGTATGAGGAAAATAACAGGGCCCTAAACGTAATTAAGGACAAGTATAGGTAATGTGGGCTGGCAGGTAAGTGGCAAAAAGTGTGGGGAAGGGCCACGAGGTGGTGGGAAAGATAATTGTGGGTCAAAATGGGTAAAAGGTATTGAAAGGAGGATGGCAGGAGACCGATGTTGGTTAAGTAATGACCGAT
Source organism: Taxus wallichiana var. yunnanensis (assembly GCA_018340775.1). NCBI lineage: Eukaryota > Viridiplantae > Streptophyta > Pinopsida > Cupressales > Taxaceae > Taxus > Taxus wallichiana. Next base: position 1,009,078,733 of record CM031237.1, read on the forward strand.
GTCGGTTGACTAGGGCACACCATGACCGACATTGGTCAGGTCAATGTGGGTCTATAAAAAGGAAAAATCTGTATAATACAGATTCATTTGTACATTTTGGTGTTTGTGAAAATGACGAGAGCATGATAATTTTGTGGCATTATGAGAGGAAAGTACATGGGACCTACCGAGGTGAGGTGGAGAGATCCGGGTGGGGAGAGGAATCAGGTGGATGGGCCCACACAATCAGGCAAAGTGAGTGGATTGGTGGAGAGGTTGGAGGGAGTGTTTGACATGGTGGAGGTAGGAGAGGGCTCGGGTGACCACCAAAGATAAGCGGCTAGATGTGCCCCACCAAGCGATGGTGAGATGAGGTAAGAGCTGATCCGTTCATTGTTATTTGATATACGAAGAAGGGAATGAGTAGGTCAGTTTGGGTAGGGTAGAGAATTTGAAATTTGTGGTTAAAATTTTGAGGAAGGACGGGTTGGGAAAGGTCATAGGTAGAGGAAATAGGGTTGGGGAGGGATTTGGGGTAGGTTTGGGTAGGTGTCTAGGGGAAATGGGAAAGAAATGGTGGGAAGAAAATCAAAGTTTCAAGATTTGAGCACAATAGAGTGACCGATGTGGTCGTGGTATGGCCGGCGTCGGTTGTGGTATGGCCGACATCGCTCGTATATACTGACACCGGTCAAGATTTAAGAACCACTACCGGTTTAGCATGGACCGGTGTCGGTCGAGATTGCCGGCACCGGTCGAGAATTTAGGGTGTAGGTTTGTTAGGGGTGGGGGTTTAAGTTGAAGGGTTTAGGTTTTTAGGGTTAGGTGGGGGAGTTGAGGGTGTGGGTTGATGGGTTTAGGTTGGTAGGGGTTAGGTGGGGGTTGAGGGTGTTGGTTGATGGGAAAGTTGAATAATGTTTGTATTGTGGTGGATGCAGGCCAGAGAGTAGCTATAGATGAGGGACTGTGTACCTCCTTTATTGTTGTCAGTATAATCAAGTGTCACTTCCAATGAGTGGAGGCATGTGCCGATGTCGGCTCTATAGGCGTTAGATGTTACAAGCATATAGTATGGGAACCTATCCTTATGGTCACACTCATTAATAGATGGGATGCAGTGACCAACACATTCCATTTTCCGCATGTGAGCTGATAGTCACCCTAGAGGATGTCTATCAGATCCTTGCGCCTACCGATAGTGGGACAACAGGTGTATTCTATCTCCTTGGAGGCCTCCGAGGAGTTGATGTTGACAGTTTTTGGTGAGGGTATGGTAGAGATGAGGTTCCATAGCACTATTCTAAGCTATGGTGAGATGTATGTAGCCCATCTAGAGGAGATGAGGCTAGTAGTTTTGATTATGGAGGTAGTGTTTTGTTTTGCACTGCCAGATGCAGAGGGTGGGAGATTCCCATGGGCATTGATGGGGGTCCTTCATGACATGATGGAGGAGAGGACCCACTTTGCTTGGGCACCAGCATACTTGGTGCAGTTGTACAAGGAGTTGTGGGCATATAGGAGATTACGACAATTTAGCCTATGCTGCACCTTTCTTCTCCATTATTGGGCATAGGAGCACATTGTATGTGTGAGGTTACTAGGTATGCCCCAGGCTGATGCATTCGATCCGGGTTTTGTTCGAGTAGGTTACAAGCGTTGGGTTCCAGTTACCAAAGTGCGTAGAGCTGTCAGGCCTACACATGATGTAGCTTATTACATGTGCCTACTAGAGGGGTTGTCTGGCGTGGACATTATTTGGAAGCCCTATGTGGGTTTTCCATCATATACGCAGATGGCCACAAAGTTACACCAGCTGCAGCTAGTTCATTGGATAGAGGGGTGTTGCGCAAGGGAGCATGAGCTAATACCCATAGACAGGGTCAGACGGAAGTTTGGGCTAGTGTAGGATGTACCTCCTCCCTTCCCACAGTACAGGAGGGATGACATGGAGAGGTTGATGTCCCCTCCATGACCTACCATGTCGATAGGGCAGGAGGAGGCACTAGTGGACCAACACATTGATGATGTTGGGTGCACTAATAGATATCAGACCATGGTGGGTAGCTCAGCTATGAGCAACGCCACCCAAACCAGGACAGCCAGACATGGCCACCCTCATAGTCCAAAGGGACATGTTACAAGGACAAGTGGCCGCCTTACAAGGCTAGGTTACAAGTTTACAGGATAGTTGGCGGGTCACGGGTAGAGGTGGCCACGCACATGAGCACAGTGGTGGCCCTTGAGGCCCAAGTCACAAGTATTACAGGGGGCTACCCACACGGGGTGGGAAGTAGGAGATGGGGAGCAGGTGGCCACCCTACAGGCATGGGTAGTAGGGTTGTAGGGTCAATTGGCCACTACACATGCACATATTATGGCCTTATAGGCCCAGACATTACACAAGCACCCACACCTGCAGATCCAGCATGGGATGGGTTCGGGGGACAATGTGGTACACAAGTTGCGGTGAGACCCATGGCACCTCCTCGACTATTACCATGGCAAGATTCAGGGAGGCCCTGGGTGAGGCAAGGTACTATCAGGATCATTTGGTAGTAGCGGGGATAAATTTTATGTCATATACAGAGTAGTCTGAGCACAAGCAAGCCTCGAGTGAGAGGACCCGATCCCACACTCACAAAGGTGGAGAGCACGAGGGCTCGGTGAGCCTAGAGGCGAGAGTAGGGTGAGGCCACCAGTGTACGGAGGCCAGATCCAGGTGAGGGGCCATTGACTCGGTATATCGAGGCCCACGGTGAGGTGGTGAGGCTGGTAGGGGCACCACACAAGAGTGGCAGAGGATTTGGGAGAGACCGACGAGACATCTAAGGGATAGGTGAGAGATATCGATGTTTTGGATAGTATAGGGATTATCTGTGATATGGACCTGGCTTGCATGCCGATGAATTTTTGTATATGATACCACTGCTGCGTGCCGATGATGTTTTGTGATATTATACCGGCATGTGTGCCGATGGTTTTGAGACATTTTTATATGAGACATTGTATATTGGAGACATTGTATATTATAGATATTTTTATATTTGGATATGGCAATGATGATGTTTATGGCATGATCGTATATGTACTTTTTAATGATGATATTGTACATGTGATGGAAACAAGGTAAGTTAGGCATGATAGAGTCAGGTCATAGGCATGGATGGAGGCAAGTCATAGGCATGGATTGAGTTAGGTTAGTTTAGGCATGGATCGAGTCAGGTCCTAGGCATGGATCGATTCAAAGTTGGTTTAGGCATGGATTGAGTCAGTCCTAGTCATGGATCATGTCAGATTGGTTTAGGCATGGATCAAGTTAGGTTGTTTTAGGCATGGATCGATTCAAGTCCTAGGCATGGATCGAGTCAAGTTGGTTTAGGCATGGATCGAGTCAGGTCCTAGGCATGCATCGAGTCGAGGTTGGTTTAGGCATGGATCGAGTCAGGTTTTGTGGTTGATTGAATTTCTAATTCATTAATGTGTGCAATTTGTGATGGTATGGATCGTGTTAAGATGATTTGTAGGAAAATGTATGATTATGGTAGAGAAATGGTAGATGTGATGAAATGAATGTGTAAATTATGATGGTAAAGATGTTGCTTGTGTGGTTTAATTTCCAGTTATTGATATAGAAATGAAACTAACTAGGGTAGAATGTGAATAGGAAAAGGAAATGGAAAGGGGGAATTGGTTAGGGTAGAGAGTGGTTGAGCTAACCTCCAATGGCCTCATGCCTTCAAAGTTCTCGCCTACATAGTCCGGTGAAAAGGGACCTCATGCCGATGTAGTTATCCCATAAGCTAGGGAATATTATTATGAAGTAGAGGAATGGACGATAGGTGTTTAGGCATGGGGAATGTAGATCGTAGGCATGATTGAGTTTAGGTCATAGGCATGGTTGAGTGATTTTTAAATATAGGTGTCGAGGATCTTGTCATGTTTATGATGATCAATAAGTAATGAGAAAGGCGAATGGTAAGAGGCGATAAAAGAACCGCTTAATTTGATAAGAACTCTAATGAGTCAATCCATACCTAAGAGGGGCTTATAAACGTAAGACCCTAAATGCATTACATAATGGACTATTCTAAGGGTGAAGAAAGTCACATGATCACGAAATGTCGCGTTTGCGGCAAGTCCCTTGAGTAAAGAGGAAATTAGGCTAAAAAGGAAAGGAGGTGAGAATGGGAGGTTTAGCGTAACTTAGTGTACGATAGTTTGTTTTTCCGAACAAGAACCCTGAGAATCTGAAATAGGCAAGTCCATGACAAAAATTTCATCTATTTTTTTTGTTTTTAATAGACTAATCGATGCGGGAAGTCTATATGGGATGAGTATATTATCTCCTTAAGGTCTTCGTGAAGCTAATCAATGTGGGAAGCTTCTATATATTTATTACATTATTATAATGACCTTATATAGCTGTCCTTTAAGGGAGCAATCTATTTATGGTGGTGGAATTAGAGTGAAGAGATGTCCCATTTGAGGGAGTCATCTTTTGCTGGAAGTTTGACTCAAGGAGTTGTATCCCTTTTGTTTTTTTTTACATTTAAGTCATGGACAAGACTATAGAGGAAGATTAGGTTCTTGTTTAGAAGACAAGACCATAGCACACAGAGATTAACTATGAAAGAGGTGGTTTCGAGTGATGAATGACCATGGGATTCCATCTTGAAGAAGACAAACCGTATCCATGAGAATTGTGCTATGAGTAGAGCCATGGTACTATAGGGCTGAAAAGTGATGGGAATCACATGATTATTTTTGAGTCATGGATCCTCAAAAACGGGTAATATGGAAGGTGAACAGTGCTCAAGGGATGATTTATTAACTGACAAAAAGTGATATAGGACTTAATATCAACAATAAAATGGTCGAAGATACAAGGCGTTAAGGGGCTCAGGTTCGGGTTTACCTTCGAGTGAAGATAAATGATAAGCACATGATCCATAGGCATGGGTAACGATATAGGGTCCAAGCCAATTAGGAGAAAATTTTCCCCGTTTACTTTTCTCCTCTTTAGTTACATGTTGATTTTCCTTCAAGATGAGGTCACCGACTTGAAAGGTTCGTTCATGAACATGTTTTTCATAGGCACGTTTGATACATTTTTGGTAGATTTGGAGATGGTCAAGAGCATTGAGACGGCACTCATCTAATAACTCAAGTTATGCCAAACGATCCTGGTGAAATTCATCATCATTGAGCATGTCTTATAGTGAGATGCAGAGAGATGGAATCTGGACTTCGAGAGGTAAGACAAACCTCAGTACCATAGACAAGAGAAAAGGGGGTAGCAGCAATCACAGTGCAAATACTAGTACGATAAGCCCACGAGATGAAAGGAATGTGTGTATGCCAATATTTCCCAGTATCATTGAATACCTTCATAAGAATTTTGTTCAAGGTTTTACTAGTTGATTTGGCTTGACCATTGGTTTGTGGGTAATAAGGTGATAAGAAACTGAGTTGGATGTCAAAAGCGTCACATAGTTTGCATAGGGTTTTGTTTTTGAATTGTTTTTCTCTATCAGTGATAATGCAGTGAGGAAAACTGAAATGACAAATGATGTGATGGTTGATGAATTCACATATCTTCTCGGCTTTGGTAGAAATGAGGGGAATGGCTTCTACCCATTTAGTGTAATATTTGGTAGAGGTTATGATCCATTGGTGGTGTTGTGAAGAATGGGGGTTAATCTCACCAACAAGATCCAAACCCCATTGAGAGAAAAGCCAAAGGTCTCGTGTGACCTATAAGGCATGATTAGGTGTGTGATGGAGATTAGCATGTTGTTGGCATTTCACACAACATTTTACATAATCACAACAGTCACGGTTCAGGGTTGGCCAATAATAGCCTAGGCGAAGAATGCATTTTATGACAACGATACCACTAAAGTGACCTCCACAAATTCCATCATGGACTTCCTTAATGGTGTAGGGAATTTCAAAACTTATAAGGCATCGCAAGAGAATGTTGTCAAAACCATGTTTGTAAAGAAGACCACCCATGATGACATAACGGGAGACACTTTTAAGAAAGGCGTGTTGTCCATTACGAGTGAGATCTGCAGGGTAGAATGGAAAGTGAAAGATAGTCTACATATTGCTTATACCAAAGGTCACGTGGGTTAGGGGCAATGGTTTCGACAAAGTAGACTTCATGAGGTAAATAAGAGGGTGATTGTAGCCTTTATATTGTGACAAATATTTTAGAGTCAGTGGGTGAAGCAGGTATCTGAGAAGCCAAGTAGGCCATGGTATCCACAAATTTATTAGTAGAACGTGGGGTGGTTTGAAGTGCATAACAGTCAAAGGTGGTCAAAAGTATGTCTACGTGATGCTTATACTTTTGAAGTATCTCATTACGACACTGGTATATATCATTGACTTGGTTTATGACCAACTGAGAATCACCAAAGATGTTGATTGACTTAACATTTAAGGCATAAGTAGCCTGTAGACCCAAAATGAGTGCTTCGTATTCAGTAATATTGTTTATAGAATAAAAATTGAGTTTGAAAGACAAAGGCATAGGTACACCATCAAGCAAAATGAGGATAACATCGGACCCAACCCCACACCGACACTTGGAGCCATCGAAGAAGAGTGTCATTTGGTAAGTGGGTTCGTCCAGGGAAAGGGTAGCTATAGACTCGTCTAAGGAAGTCAAAGTTTGAGGGTTAATTCCCATAAATAGGTGCATCAGCCAATTGGTCGGCAATAACTTGGCCTTTGATGGACTTTTGATGAATGAATTCGAGGTCGAGGTCGGCTAGAAGCATAAGCCAATGTTCAACATGTTGATTTTGATAGGGTTTGGCATACATATAGTGTAATGGGTCGGTATTTGTAATGATGAAGGTTTTGTTGTTGAGTAGGTAAAGGCGGAGTTTGGTGGTGACAAAAACTAAGACTAGGCAGATTTTTTCGGCGTGGGTATATCTAGTTTTGTAGTCAAGAAGGGTACGACTTATGTAATAAACCGCTTATTCTCGGTGTTGGTCATCATGATGAGTGAGCATGGCACCTAGAGAATGGTCAGTGATAGAAATATATAGGTAAAAGGGGTGGTCATCCTTAGGAGGAATGAGTATTGGTGGTTGAAGAAGGTATTGTTTTAAATCCTCAAATGCTTTATGGCATTCATCATCCCATTTGAATGAAATGTCTTTCTTGAGAAGATGATGAAATGGTTGACAATGGCCAGAAATTTGTGAGATAAACGATGAATGGATTACAACTTACCTTGTAGGCTTTGAAGTTGACAGAGATTAGTGGGTGGAGGAATTTCTAGAATAGCCTTGACTTTAGCAAGATCGACTTCTATGCCATGCAAAGAAACGATGAAACCTATGAGTTTTCCGAAAAGTACCACAAAAATGCACTTCTTTGGTTGAAGACACACACAATACTTGATGAGACGGTCGAAGATGACTTTAAGGATAGGTAGGTGTTTGGTTTGATGTTTATATTTGGCCAGAAGATCATCTACATAATCTTCCAATATGTGATGCATGATGTCATGGAAGATGTAAGTCATGGCTCGTTGATATGTAGCACTAGTGTTTTTGAGGCCAAAAGGCATGACTCGATAGCAAAAGGTCCCCAAGGGGTGATGAAGGTCGTCTTGTGTTGATCCTCTAGAGCTAGTAGTATTTAATTGTAGCCCGAGAAACCATCCATGAGTGATAACATTTCATGGCTAGCGGTGAGATCAACTAGTTGGTCAATGCCTGGTAGTGGGAAATCATCTTTGGGACAAGAGAGGTTGAGGTCACGAAAGTCCGTGCAAATGTGGAGTCCCCTATTGCCTTTATGATAGGAACAATGTTATAAATCCATTGGGGATAATCAATGGGCGAGAATGAAGGAAACCAGAGAAGGTGTTAAAGCTCTTCCTTGACTAGAAGAGCAATGTGAGGATGCATTTTGTGAAGCTTTTGTTTGATGGGTCGGCATCGGGAATGGTTACGATATTGTGAACCATGATGTTTGGGTCAATACTAGGCATATTGTCATAGGACCAAGCAAACGTGTTGTTATGGTCCCGAAGAAAAGAGGTGAAGGCTTCTTGTTCAGATGGCGTCTAAGGATTGGTTGATCTTTAGAATGTATGAGTCATCCTGAGTGTTAATGTTGATTTTGATGGTCGATTCATTCAACATGGTATGTGTCTCAGAGGGTAACGACCAATGAATATAAGAGTCTTCCACACCGAGGTAGGTGAGGATGATTTCATCATCCCGACATTGAACAACATTATTTGAAGGCGTATCATCATCGATCATGTCAAGATACAGGAATGGGAGAGAAGAGGGAGCCTCGCCATCACGTTGATAGATTAGTGGTCCCAGGGAAATGGTTTTAAGAAAAAAGTTAGGAGGAATAGATTTGGGATCTATGGACTCCATGGGTGAAGATGGTAATGTGGGTGAATGAGAGGAGGAATATTTCTCATCTTGGATAAGGTCGACGGGAACCTTCTTGGAGGGTGGAGCATAAAAACCAATGCCACTATGGTCATTGTGTTTACAAGAGGTATAAGAAATGATAGTATGGAAGCCTTGTTCATAAAAGTTGAAGCCAAATCCTTTCCACGTGCACTGGTGGAGGAAAGTATGAGCAAAGAAGTGGTTAGTGAGGGAGTGTAGGTCAGACAAAAATGGTTGGGCTTGGGATGGAGGTTCAAGTTTATAGGTGGAAATATCAAGTCCCCCATACGTTAGGTTGGTGTGAAGGTGGGGAGGGCCATAAGGAAAAACATCACCGACATGGATGTCATAATTTGGGGTATTAACGAAGATTCCCATACTCTTGTGGGATGAGGAAGGTGTCGATATTGTATAGGCGGTATTCCCCAAAGTGAGGCATTGAAAAACACCTTCTAAGGGATCAATAGTTGGTATGTGGGTAGCGGGGATAAATGGCTCGCTAGATGATGGGGAAACAAGTGCGTCAGCGGTAGAGGCTACAACTGCAGTGGGGATAGCAAGGTTAGATGCAGCAGAGGTAGTGGCAGTTTTGGTGGATGGGCTTGTAGGTGAAGGTGAAGTAGTGATAGTGGTAGATGCCTTGACTGGTACAAGCACATCATTGGGCTGATATAGCATGTTACAAGTCTTGAAAGGTGATGGGTCAGTAGGGATGGTGTAATTATGTCCCTTGTGTTCAAATTTGAGGCATTGATGTAAAGTCGAAGGGACACAACCCATGGCATGGATCCAAGGTCAGTTGAGCAACAAATTATATTGGAACTCCCTTCGAGGACATAGAAAAGCTCCAAGACAATGTGGGGGCCACGCGGACATGGAGAACAATAATACCCAAGGTAGATGTCATGGCATCATTGAAGGAGTGCAAGCATAACCAAGTTATCATGTATTCACTTAGGTAGGGTATCCACATTTGGTCATATGCATGGGAGGAGATGATATTAATGCTAGCACCACCATCAATCATAACATGTCGTATGTGTATATTATTGATAAAGATGGAGATGAAAAGAGCGGGGTCAGGGTCGTCAGACTAGAAGGGAGTAATCTCTTCATCTGAAAAGTTGAGGGTGACTACTTGGCGAGTAGGTGGAGGTGTAGAGGAAGGCAAAGACCTAGTGAGAGAGGCTACGTGGTGAGGGGTAATGATGGAGGTGATGGGTGTGGGGTCATTTGGTAAGACTTCAATAGATTGAAGGACCTCCATGAGGGCTTGACGATGTGACTCTAAGGTTTGGATGAGGTCATATAAAGACATTTTGAGGGGGGATTGGTGTAGTTGTTTTAGCATTGTGCGATGTGTGACCCCATCAAAAATAGGATATGCAAGACCTCAAATGGTGACTTTGGGTATGGGTGATAGTATATTGAGTATAGGGTTGGTTGATGGGCGATCGATTTTTCCTTGCCCTTGCCTTTCGACCACGGGTGGCAATGTTGATCATGTTAATCTGAGGGTAGGTGGATGAAGAGGGTGTATCATGGAAGGTATAGCGACACGAGGGATAAAACCCTAGTGGGGGATATGATCCCTATGAAATTAGTAGGGCGCATTGGCATTTTGGTGGTGGTTTGGCCAACTCTCTTATATGAACCATGTTGATCTCAAATCTCGGGGATCTAAGAGTTATGGGGGTGGAGATTTTGGTCGTTAAGTAGGTAATGGGAGAAGATCTATGGAAATTGGAGAAGGAAAAATAGGGTCCTCATTAAGAAGATTGTCATCATCAAAATTTTCTTCAGGAGGACACAATTAGACGAGAGTAGTTTTTAAAGCCTTACAGTTCTCTACATCGTGTCTTGGCACACGATGGTAGGCACAAATTTTGGTTTCATCAAACCCTTTTGGTTTGGGTTTGAGTGGGTCGTAAGGTCTAAGAGGTGGTAATGTGATGATGGAAGTTTCGAGGAGATTGGTTAATATTTTGGCGTAGGATCCCGCTAGTGGATCACAATGGGAGGTGAATGTGGGTTTGGGTACAGGTGTGGCTGATTGTGGAGGAAGAGTCTTTACAAAAGGGGAGTAGGTTGGTCTACTAGTTTGGTGTGCGAAGTGGTCTTAGGCCTTGGTTACATCTACTTGGGTATGAACATGGTAGAAGAGATAGCGGCGGAAGGTTTGGTTGGTTTAACTACCTTATTGAAGGGTAGAGAATTTTTAGCTTTAGGTCACATCTTTTTGGGTAAAGGTGACACAAGTGTATAATATGTGGAGGGAAAAGTCGATGGTAGAAGAGGGGGTTACCCACATGGGATAACCGAGGTCTTTGTGGAGGTTCTTGTGTAGGTTGGGAAGGAGGCGTGAGTGAAAGAGAAGAAAGTGTCATGGGTAGTGAAGAAGTTATGGATGGTATTTGTGGTATGGGTGGTAAGAAGGTTACGGTGAGGACGAGAAGTTGTGTGGGTCGTTTGGGTATATTAGAGGTCCGTAATGGGAAATGGGTTGTTGCATTCTTAGTTTACCGATGGATGGGGTTGTTTGGCGGTGGTCGAGGGGTGAGGTCCTATGATGGACAAAAGGGGTGAAGGTGATAATGGCATGGTAGGTGAGGTTATGTATGAGGTCTAGGAGATTGGATCTTCTTTTTTAGGGGCAAGGGTAAGTTTAGCATTAGTTTTGGAAGATGTGGCTAAATCTAATTTGATGGGTGGGTGAGTAAGGCTAGATGTTGGTATGACTCCTAAGGTAGGGATAGGTTAAGGTAAGGGAGATGATATATGTGTGGGTAAGTGTTTGGGTGTAGATGTAGGTTAGGTTGTGGCAAGAGGTGTGTGTTGGGCCATGTGTGATGACATGGAAAGTGTTGCAATATTTGTAGTTATGTTTGGTTTGGGTGCTCGAAACACTTTTGGATAGATAGTGGAGGTTTCATCGAGGACAAATTGCATTTGTGTTGAAACAGAAGTATAGGGTGTCCCCAAAGTAAGGCTCTATCAAGGTAATTGGCCAAGCGTGAAAATGGTGTTGTTGTAAATGGGGCTAGCATGGATCGAGTTGCAATCCTCGTAAAATTTGTTTGAGATACGGGAAATGGCTAGCCTTAGACTCTGTGGGTAAGAGAGCTGAAAATATATCAGCGGGATCTTAAATGTTTGATGGTGAATGGTCATCAATAGACACTGGTACTTCTGAGAATCTTCCATGGGTAGAGGAGAGGATGGGCCATACAAGGTAGACTCTCCTTTTGTTGGAGTAGGTGGTAGACCCGCATCTTCTATGAGTAGGAGAGGTGCCACTTTGAAAATTGCTCGAGAAATTTGTGGGGTCAAAGGTGGCATGCTAATTATAAGCTCTTCCATGGGTGAAGAAGAAAAGGAAGGGGGTGCATCCGTGGGTGGAGGAGTAGGTGAAATAGGCTCTTGGCATGCATGGGAGTTTGGGCTAGGATTTCATCTATGGAAGGAACATGAGGCAATTGGGGAGCAAAGCGGTATGTCATCAAAAATAGCGTGAATCTCACGAACATTGATATCATTGTTTGAGGTATCACCAACTTGGTTAGAAGATGGGGCATGATTAGGGAATGGCTTCTTGAAGATATGTAGGTTTTGGTTAGTGGGTGCATTCGGGCTATCCAAGACTAGATCTCTATTGTATAACATTTCTTGGATGATATTCTTGAAGGTGATGTAGTTATTGTCGCTATGACCTTTGACACGATGATAGTTGAAAAATTCATGTTCCTTATACCATGCAGGCATGGGTCGCTCAGGGTCAAAACTAGTATGTGGTTTTATAGGTGGAAGGGTAATGGCACCAGCCTTAACAAGCTTTTCCAAAACAAAAGAATAAGATTCTCCTATCGAAGTGTACTTTCGTTGTTCTCATTTGAACTGGAAATCTTGGATGGGAGAGAGATTAGAAGGAGATTTGGTTGGGTTTGATTGATGAGGGGGCCAGCCTTGAGAATTACGGCATTGGTAGATCCTTTGGGTTTTGAATAGTTGTTTTGGGGTTTCAAATATGAAGAAGCATCATTTGATTTGAACGCGATGTTCTTGTTACGAAGTTGAATTTTCTTCTCTTTGATAGCATGAATTTCCAATTTTTGTGCCATGGTGAATGCCTCGTCAAAAGTGTGAAAGGTTTGCACCTACAGGGTTGGTGAGATGTGTCTTACACAGCCCAAGTAAATAGCTCTATGAGTTCAATTTGAGGTAATTGAAATGTGAGTTGGTTAATTAGGCTACACCAGTGAGCAACAAAGTCAGCGATAGACTCATCGTCATACTATCATGTGGAATAAAGATCAGTCATGGTAACCTTCTTAACAATGTTGATGGAGAAGTGATCTAGGAAGGCTTGGGCTACTTGATTAAATGAGTAGATGGAGTGTCTTGGTAGCCCACTATACCAGTCCAATGCTGGTCTGTCAGGGACATCGGGAAGGTTTGTAGGAGTAAAGCGTTGTCATGGGTGATCAAGTAACACCCATGTTTGAAAGACCGCAAATGCTACCGTGGGTCTTCTTTGCTATTGAAACGATTGAATTTTGGCATTTCCGATTGTACAAGGTATGGAAAAATGGGGATGGACTGAAGAATGGGATCATTATAGATTTCATCATAGGTGAGAGAATTGTGTGAGTTAGAAATCGATGCTTCTAGTGTTTGCATCCTTTCCATCATCAATTTGATAAGGTCGTTGGTAGGTTGTGGTGGAAGGGTTCCTCCTATGGCATAAGGGGGCTGGTATTGAACTTGTGATGTGGGCGGCATTCCATTGTATGGTGATGCCAAATAGGGAGGTTGAGAATAGGGGACCGACATAGAGGGTATGTATCCAAAATGGGTGATAGACGAGATAGGGGGTTGTTGATAGTATGTGTATGTAGGTGGGATGGTCATAGTGACTCTAGTAGCGATCGGGGGTAGTGTTTGTGGGATGGAGAGGACAATATTATGGAATGGAGTAGGGGTCACCGACACCACGGGTGGTTGTGTTGTAATGGGTATTTGTGAGACAATGGGCATGGATGAGGTTATGGTCTGGGTGGTCACTAAAGGGACAACGAGATACTACGGAGTTTTTGCGATCTGCGGAACACGGTGGTCATAGCGGGTGTGGGGCCTAACTATGAAACCACTTTGGGGACTAAGCGAGTAAGGGTAACATCGAGCTAAGCAAGGTGGCTGATGCAAAAGCGAGGACAAGGGTAGGAGAGATAGATATGGGCATGTTGTATATTAACTATCTTGATGAATCCTAAGTGGATGAATGGGAAAGGTAGAATTGTAGGGCTGCGGGGTTTTGATCGAGGATTCATGCGAACTCCTCATCACATGTATCGATGATGATAGGTTGAGTAGGATCTATGGGTGACAGGGGATGGAAGGAGGTGAGGGAATATGTGGGAGTGGTTTACGACTAGCATGGAATATGAGGGCGTTAGTAAGAAAGTGTGAATCAAAGCACCATGTGAACAAGTGTTGACCTGGTAAGACTGTATTCTATAGATGACATAAAAAGTAGCACGATAGAAAAGAATGATGCTAGGAGTGTGAATTTGGTCAAGATTTGGATCTATAAAATCAAATACACGCAAGCGATGGTCGGTTTGACCGATGACGGTTGCAGGAAATCGACGCGTCGGTCCGCAAACCGATCTTTGAGTTCTGCGAGAAAATCCCCAGTTTCAGAAAATGAAACAAGGTTGATAGATAGTACAAGGAGATGTTTTTTGTATGATGGTAATATCAACAGAGCATAATAGAGTATCAATAAAATATGTTAGTGCCCAAAGGGCCAAAAATGAGAACAGAATGATGAATGAAGATTGTCCCAGGCCAAAGTACCCAGAAGTTAGGAGCCGACACTAGTTAGGTATAACCGATTCAACGCAGTAAGATGAAAAACAGCGATATTCTGCGGGTGATGCGATTCTTATGAAATTTCTATGTATCTTGGGATATGATAATATAATATATATATGGGTTGATGGAGATGCCGACATGTGGCACACATCCCCTTATCTTATTATATCATTCATTTATGATTTATTATGCTTAGGAGGTCGGCCTCAGTATTGGCCATAGGTTAGAATGGTATATATAGGGGTTAGAAGGTTGTAGTTAATCATCATATTGAGTATTGGAGTGTTATTGTATGGTTTGGAGGTTACCCCCTCGAAGTGGTATTGGAGGTTGCCCCTCGAAGTGGCAAAAGCTATTATATGAGCATATTGTCATCATTTATCTATATTTTGGTGTTCTCTCATGTTATTATGTTGTATATGTTCTGATTTATACAAGTAATATCCTTACAAGTGGTATCAGAGCAGTGATTTCAGCCAAAATTAAAGAAAAACCTAATTTTTGTCAACTTGGGATATAATATTATAATGTATATGGGTTGATGGAGATGCTTTGACATGTGGCACACATCCCCTTATCTTATTATATCATTCATAAATGATTTATTATGCTTAGGAGGTCGGCCTCAAGTATTGGCCATAGATTAGAATGATCTATATAGGGATTAGAAGGTTGTAGTTAGGGATCATATTGAGTATTGGAGTGTTATTGTATGGTTTGGAGGTTACCTCCCTCGAAGTGGTATTGGAGGTTGCCCCTCGAAGTGGAAAAGCTATTATATGAGCATATTGTCATCATTTATCTATATTTTGGTGTTCTCTCATGTTATTACATTTGTATATGTTCGATTTATACAAGTAATATCCTTACAAGTGGTATCAAAGCAGCGATTTCGGTCAAAATTAGGCAAAACCCTAATTTTTGTTTCAAGTATATCTGGAAGACGGTATCAAAATTTTTCTTAAATTTTGCATCATAATTTGGAAACACTTTAAGTCAGAATATCTCAAAAATTTAGCTCCATTGGATTTGTTTTACGGATGTTATTGGTGTTTTAGGTTTTTTCATAAATTCACTTTTTAGGAAGCAAATTGTGGTATTTTTTATCAAAATTTATATTTTCAGAAAGCTCTTGAAATTTCAGTTAGGGTTTGTTCTTTGTGGTTTTATCCATCTGCCGAAATATTTTCAGAATTTCTAAAACCCTAGTTTTGTGGATCATGGGGATGGTAGCTTTTTTTGGAGATGGCGATTGATGCTAGAGAATGGTGGAACAAATTTAGGGATAAATTCTCTAAACCATTAGATATTTGGTTATTCACGTTGTGGATTAGTGTCCCTGCACAAATTTTCTTTTCTAAGTTAGAAAAGGAAAATTCTAATTGGTCTTTGCAGGAACTGGAACAAGTTTTCATGGACAGATGGGCAACAAAAGAAGTAGAAGCAACATCAGAAGAAGAAGAAGAAGAAGAAGAAGATGTTGATGATGAAGCTGCTACATAGGATAGGATTTCATATGGGTGGTTGGATGATCGAGCTTGGCGACAAGTGTGCAATAAGTTAAAGCACACTCATTATATGGCTTCTTCTTATGTTTCGGGGATGAAACATGTCAAAGAGGGAGGCAATGCTATGTACCTTGGGATATGATAATATAATATATATATGGGTTGATGGAGATGCCGACATGTGGCACACATCCCCTTATCTTATTATATCATTCATTTATGATTTATTATGCTTAGGAGGTCGGCCTCAGTATTGGCCATAGGTTAGAATGGTATATATATGGGTTAGAAGGTTGTAGTTAATCATCATATTGAGTATTGGAGTGTTATTGTACGGTTTGGAGGTTACCCCCTCGAAGTGGTATTGGAGGTTGCCCCCTCGAAGTGGCAAAGCTATTATATGAGCATATTGTCATCATTTATCTATATTTTGGTGTTCTCTCATGTTATTCTGATGTATATGTTCTGATTTATACAAGTAATATCCTTATATCCTTACGAGAAATTGAGACAGAAATGAAGAAAATTGGGTTGTGATTTAAATCAAGTGAAGAATCAAACTCAGGAATCTGAGAATGAGAAGATGGGGCCCTGACACACTCAGATAAATTCAGAATACTCCAACTATGATGGGGAGTGTGCAAGAAAAACAAAATGTGGAATCATGTCCTCACACCTCAAAATGCAAAGCAAGAAGAACGCTAATAAAAACACGATCCTAAGAGTGATTTTTCTGTATGTGTGTTTAGCTTACGCTATTTAGAACTGACTGTGTGTATTTAGGACAGAATTTTTTGGTTAGGAAGGCATCCTACGAAGAACGATATCTAAAAGGAGAGGTTTCATGTATGTTATGGCGGGGCGGGTATTCCTCGAGATGATGACTTGGCGAGAGGAAACAAGCTGGGAGTACTATCAATCGATCGTGTGATCACGAGATAGTTGTTCCCGGAGTAAGATGTTGTTTAAGAAAGATGTGTATATTTTAATTTTGTGCAAGTTTGGTAAGACACACACAGAGAGAGAGTGTGTGCTTTCTATGATTCTTTGTGTCAACCATCAGCTAGGCATGACTTCCAATATAAAGGTTTCCCTCATTTTAATGTGAGCTAAATGCAGCAAATCAGAATGTAATGTAACCAATTTTAAGCCCAAATCGAAAGATTATGTTCGATGACACAAATGGTGAATAGGAGAGGGTATGATCTTTCACTAAATGCAAAAAGTAAGAAAAATGGTTCTTTTTAAATGCACCAAAAGAAAATGTATCCTTTAGAGAAATTAGAAAGAAGAGAAGATTACGGAAGAATATTAATGTGTAAGATTTTAAAGGGAAACAAACACACAAATTTTGCCTAGAATGAATAAAATGTAGTAGAACCCCGATGGGTCCCACCAGGCGTGCAAAATGTTTCACCATTTTCTTTACGTTTTTGAATGATGAAACAGATAAGGGTAAGGTCTAGGAGGAATACTGTTGAATGGGTTGGCTGATGGTTGATGTGTGCGTTAAGACTTCTCAATCCAATGCCGATTGTGAGAGCTTCCTTTTGGCTAGGAGGAACTACCTATAATAGAAAACAATACCAAAAAGAGAAGTTAAATGATATATGATAGTGGACTACCTAGTGTATGCTAGTTTTGGGAAGTGTGATACTTCCTAGATAGATTTCAATCCACTTTTTAAAAAAAAATTATTGTGAGAAATAAGTAAATTCCTAATGTAGTTGATATAGTTTAGGTATCTCATTCAAGTACAATAAGCAAATCCAATCACAACATGCTATGTTATAGTTGGATCTATAGGATGAGGTGATTGTCAAGGTCTTTGGGATTGATCGAGTTACGATTCTAGGTTGTTTAGGTCAATTGGTAGGAGGTTGTTTGGATCTGTTCTTGGGTAGGGTATAAAACACAGAGACCGATGTCGGTTGGGTATAACCGACAACGGTTAAGGGAGACCGATGATGGTTATGGGTAACCAACGTCAATACAGTAGGGTGACAATAATTTAATGAAAACCTTATTGTAGAGTTTAGGTGAGGTTAGATGGGGCTAAAAAAGGAGATGGCGAGGTCTATGGGAATACTGAGAACACTCAGAGAGGTGGAAGAGCTAGGATAGGTGATCTGATAAACGGGTGGGTGAGATTTTTGGGTTTGTTAGAAAGAAGGCTATGGAGGAATGGGAATGTTAATAGAAGAATGGTAATAGAAATGATAACAACTCTATGAACATAATAGGAATGGAAATGATTAATGATAAAACACTTACCAATATGCAAGTCCAATGGTTGGGTGGTGGTGATGATCGGTTGATGGAATGGAACTTGGTGTAATAGTGATGCTTCCCGAGAATGTTACTGTGAGTGCCAATGCTTCTGGATCTATCTTGGTGTTGGCTATGGATGTCTGGGTGCATGAAAAGACTCTGGTTCTTCTTACATGCAGCTCTCTTCTTATTTTCTTGCTTTCAAAATGTATCAACCCAAAAACAAGGTTGCTTAGGTGAATAAATGGTAACCAACGATGGTTTTGGGTTAACTAGCATCAGTTTAGGTGTGACCGGCATCGGTTAAGGCGGGATTCCCTAGGTTTGCTAAAATGGGCCGATCTTTCTAATTTCTTGGGCCCAATTAGTTCGTTCTCGTGGATCAAAATGGAAGCTTCCCTTCTAATGGGTGGGAATGTGGTTAGAGAGATTTTAGGGTTAGACCAAATCTTAGCTCATTAAGGTAAGTAAGACTTAGTTATTGTCAGTTATGGGAACATGCCAAGAATAGGCCTACGGTGAGGTGGAAATTAGGTCAACTATGGTAATAAAATAATGGATATTGTGAGGATGGGTATTTAATTAAATTAAAATAATTAAATTAATTATTAATGTGGGGTGAAAGGGGGCCATGGTTCCCATGTTTAAGTTGGTTATCCGATTAGGTGCTAAGGGGAATGTGACCCATTTTTGGTGTCTACACTACGTACATGTCATTTTACACATTCTACACCTATGGTATTCACATTCTACATATCGTGTATTCACCTTGCATTTGCATTCTACACATAGCGTATTTACACACTCTACTCATCATATGGTCATCACCTATACCATATCACCTTCTACGCACTACACTCACTACCCTATGAAGCACTTTAGTTCCTCGGTCCATACTTGACTGTTGAGGGTTTGCCAATCAAATGAACCTTACATTTAAAAGCGTGCTTATCATCTGACCTTTCATCATGTGACATTTCCAGCTTAGTCACATACGCTTTAGGCTAAATTGTCACCTATTCTATAATTTTTAATGGTATACACCTTAGGTTACATCACCACTCTCTCCTTTCATCTTATAGTGATATAAACTTAAGGATAAATCATCACTCATACATTCATCTTATAGTGATATACGCTTAGGCTAAATCATCACTTATACATTCATCTACTCATGATATATGCTTCGGCTATAGGGTTCATGCACACGTCATTTCTAGGTTACATCTTGTAGTCATTTTTACACTCACTAAAGAACAAGGGAACGCCATCGCCGGCCTATCACCCGGCGGGCTTTGGGCACTCACACGAGGCATGTGCAGGCATCGATTCTCTCCTTTATGTGAGTTTAGTGGGAAACATCATCTATGATAGGAATTTAAAGAGAGTGAGTGGAGACAAAACATGAAATCATCATAGAGCTCAGAACGGATCCTAGACCAATGCAGTCATTCCAGACAGAAAGATATTTTAATAGAATATAGGACTGAACCAAAACAGAAAGGAAAATGCATAAGGATTCATACTTATTTCATAAACATACATGAAATAGAACTATGAAGATATGAGGATGGACCAGAATCATTAATGATCATATTCAAATAAGTTGGTAACCTCATTACATCCATTAGATCTATTACAGAACACCACAATATGACAGATGAAGTCATACATCATAACTGGATCTACATTCCTTAGCTCTCAAAATAAAATTACAATCCCAAGCCCCTTGATGCATCCTCCCCCTATATTTTATCTACCCAACCCAAGACAACTCCTCGTGGCATTTCTGCAGAGCTCCACTCTCTATTGATCTCTCCCCTTTTATTCCTCTATGGGAGCTTGTATTTATAGGCCCCTTGAACTGCCAAACCACCTTTCTAAGGCTTCAGATCCATCACCAAGTGTCTAGATGTGGTCCTCCATGGGAGAAAGCTCCTCCATACTGAGCATTCCACTCCTTACCATGATGGTCTTCTATAAACCTCCATCGCAGGGCATATTCCTTCCTAGGCCAACCTTTTCGCCAAGTCGGGGCACCTTATCCACTCCGATATGCCAAATAGGTAAGTCTTGAGACCAATCGGGTCCCTACCTCTAGAACCACACCTTCTTCTTGCTTGTGCACCCTTTAACTTAGGCCTTACGCGCTCATGCGTCATTTTGTACTTAATCAATATTTTAGGGGCCCAACATCACCCCACGCTTTACTTGTTCTCCGCCCCACTGGGAACACTTCTTCAAAGAAAGAATTACAATAAACTTAACGTCTTGGAAAAGAATAAGGGAATGAAGAATTGGGAAAAATGAAATAATGGGGAAGTGTTGTCATTACTACAACAAGATAGGAAAATATTTTTACAAGTTAGCCTCCAACTTGTTCCAGGCATCGACTTCATTTTGCGCTCTCTGGAAGAGGTCGCCAACTAGGGTGCTTACCTCCTCAAATTCCAGTCCATTTCCTTGAGTGTTCAACATTTCAACCATTCCTTCCAATTCCTTTCCTACATCCTCAAGCGCATCCATCCTTCTTGTAATCTGTGGGTACAAATCCTTTAGCCAATTTTTAATTGAACCTCATAAGGTTTCAATAGCTTCTGACTTCTTCTCGACCTCGGCTAGGATCCTCTCCCACTCTACTCTGTTTCCTTTGTTCTTCTCTTAGAATTCCTTGAGCTCTACCTCGTGAGTGGTGACCAGAATACTCACCACTTTATCTCTTCTTGCGTAATTGTCATACGTGGCCTCAGCAGTATGGGTAGAAATTTCACATCAGCAAGAACCTTGTTGTACTTGGCAATGATTTCTATAACCTTCAATTTGTCCTCCTTCTCCAGGCACGCTGCTACTTCTTCCATGGATTCTAAGGCCAGAGGTTTCCTTTCCATGGTGAGGATGCATGTTAAGTCTTCAAGGCACTCAAGGGAAGATCCATACTTTTGTGTGGGTGATTTTAGGTCCGGATACTTCAAGTTAATGGAATTTGTGATGGATTCTACCTTTTTATATACCTCATGCACCCTTTCCTTTTCTTCCCTTAGTTCATGCTTTAGCTACGTGCTAATTAGTTCCTCCTGCTTCAAGTTCTTGGTTCTCTCTTCTATCTCTTCTTCCCTCTTTTCTAGCTCTGCCTCTAGAAATTTTACCCTGTCATTCCTTCTGAATAACTTGGCTTCCAGTTCAACTAAGACCTTATTCAATGCATTGCAAGACTTGTTCACCCGAAAGTTGTTGAGCGCTCACCAAGGGTTGTCTCCTTTTGACTCAGGCATCTTCATTAGTGCCCCTTGGCTTACCTCGAACTCTAGCTCATCGATGTGGGACTCAATTTCCCATGAAATCATTTTCCTCGTCGAGGGTATGCACCTTCTTCATCAAACGACTTCATTGCCAAGATTTGATCTATGGGACTGTGCTTTGGAAGCACGCGCGCAACACCTTGTTTAGATCATCAATGTAGCTCATTCTTGGCCCCTGGATCTCCATGTGCTTTCCTCTTGTGCATGTGCCCTTAGGAACAATTACTGATAGACTGGGGCCTCCGCGTTGTCATGATATTTCCCTACACTTTCTTCCCTATCTTCATTCATCACTATATCAGCGTTGTGCTCCAATTCTTGTTCTACCAAGGCCTCAATGATTTTCGTTGCTTCTCTTTTTGTTGCCTCATTTACTTCATCCTTAGTGAGGCTTGGAGTCCTCTGACCCTTCGTGCTAACCTCTTCACCTCCTCCCATGTCCTGGGTGCCCTCCTCCTCTGGCTTCCCTTCCTTTGCACAAAGTGATAGTCATTCTTCTCCCCTTCACCTTCTTCTTCTAAATCGTGCATGCACATTGAAAACAAGTGGTTCTTGGTCTCCCTCAGGTTCATCTTCTTCATTGTCATCCCTCTCACCCCTGTATTTCTCCAAGCTCTCTATTTCCTCCAAATCAGCTTCCTCCATCACCTTCTATTTCTTCCTAACTGGGGACTCCAGTATAGGAGATTTTACTTTCTCTTCTTCCTCCTCTGGTGATTTCTCCCTCTGCGATAATATTTTTTTTTTTGTGCCTCCACTCTAACTAGGGACCTCTTCCTATGTGCGTAAGTACTTATTCTAGTGCTTATTCATGGGGCACCCACCGCTTGAGTATCTTGGACACTTGGTGCCTTTTTCTTTATCTCTTTTGTCTCCTTTTTCTTGGGCGTGGTCTTCTTTCTACCTGTTAGGTCTAGGTATAGCTATCTCATTCTCAAGATAAGCACCCTTCTCAAACTTGGGCCTTATGCGAAGGTATACAAGCGTTGTGGACCTCCCTGTAATAGGCAAAGTCAGGGGTTTTATCATCTAAATTTCAACGATACGTACTTTTCCATGTACGCACGCTTGTTGGGGTAGACCAACGTCCTGCGCATCTCCTTGTGGTCCCGATCCATACTTCCAAGGTCAAACTTCAACTTCTTGGATTCCTTGAATCTGTTTACTCCCACTTGGAAGTACTAAGTGGTGAAGGAAAAGTTTACACCATGGGCTCATGCTTTCATCAACCAACCTAAATATGCCAATGCAAAAGTGTTGGTATACTGTGAATTCAGATTCTCCCTCTATGAGCTTTGGCAAGTTGTTCTAGGATCCTCCACTCTACCCCGAATGCATTCCTTAAGCACGTATACCACTTCTCAAGATGCGCCTTGTGAACGGTCATCATGCTATCAAGTGTATTTTTGAATCTCTTTGTGGGTGAGGGGTCTTCCTCATGTACTCCCATACAAACTTATCTGCCGCATCTAGCACTCGATCTCTAAAAACACAATAGTTAAGAGGACATTGCCAAAAAGTATCTTGTCACCCTCTGTATGCGTTCTTTGATGATCTCATCCGCGATGTACGCAGATAAGTTGTAAATGGCACCCTTCGATATCCTTTTGCAAACATTGAGCCATGACTTGTTCACTTGCATCCACCTCTCTTGGTCATTAAGTTTGGTTACAGGTGCATGGCCATTCTCATCACCGGGTCTTAGATATCCATAATATCAAAGTACCTTGACCCCTTCTTGTATGCATATGCGGTGACGGTTTCTTTGATGGCTTCTTTGTCACATAGGTCATCCTTTATATCTTCTCCTTCACAGATGAGACCTATGAATTTTGAAATCAGCTGAGGAGTTATGCACATCTTGTGCCCCACAAAGTGAAAGTGATCTTCATGTATGTGTGACATCAGCCACTGATAGAAGTGCTTAGGCTTCCTAAAGTAGGTCAACTCTTAGAGTTGCAACAATCTCGCCTTCTCCAACTTCACTTTTACTTTATCGCTATAAATGGGTAACCCTTTTGGTGTCCTCTTGTTTTTGGGCGCACTAACTCCAGCACCATTTATTTTTCAGTCATGTTTGTGCGATGGTTATAATCACTTACTGTCATGTTTCTTAAATGGGACTCCCACTCCTTTCTAAGCAAAACCCCATCTGGGTACTACATTTCTGCATACCATTCTTCATTGGTACTTGCGGTAGTTTCTTGTTGTTTTCCCTTGCCCTTGCCTTTTGCCCTTCTTAGGTGTTATAGTTGGTTTCTTGGGTGCCATTGTGTAGGTTATCTTTGCACTTCAACTTCTCTTGCTCTACTTCTCTACCCTTTCCAAGCTTAGATCTTGAACTTATGAAGAAACTCCTTTTCAACCCATGCCCTAGCTAACAAAAACCCTTGTTGGAATATTCCCTTCACAAGAGGGCGCCTTCTCCAACTCTCTCTACGCCATGAACTATTTCCCTCCTAGTTTGCAGATCCAAACTAGTCACTCACGATTAAATTTTTCCAATTTTTCTTCACACAAATCAACTTTGAAAACCCTAGTTCACAAAATATCTTCATTATTTGTATTTGCAATGTAAATAATGAAGTTTCTAACCTTCTATTTATATTTTTTCCCATTTTTCAACATTAAATGCTACCTTACCTACCGGCGTACTTTGACACTTAATGCAGGTTTTTCAACAAAACCTAAATTTATCACTTTAACTCACGCACCCAATCCTTGCACGGACAATCCCCCAACCTTCTGGTGTGCAACCAACCCATCTTGACAGGAGACTCTTGCGCATGTCACCAGCACCAAGGTACTTTTTCGTCATGATTTTTCTCTCGCCTACCTCGTGTTTTCTTTTACACTTCTTCCTCTCTTGTACGTGGATCCACAATGTAGCCTTACCCTGACACCAACCATCCTTTTTCACCTTTCCTTCCATGCACTTCCTTTCCTAGGGCCATCCAACCGACTTTCCAACGCAATCCTTCCTGGTTCTTCCCACTTTGCACTTTCCTCTACATTATTCTACCCCACACTAAAATGATGTGTGGTCCTCTGCACATTCATAACCTTCAAAAAGTAAAGAGGTTACCAGCGCCCAAGGCACAAAACAAAAAAACAAAAATGAGAAAGGAAACACAAGAAAAGAAAATGCACTAAAGGAAATCCTAAACTAACTGGAAACACTACCTTATTTACAAACACCAAGAAGGCTTATTTATAGTAGGGCTTCACCTACTCCCATTGAAGTTTCCTAGCAATCTCATCCCATCCAATTGCTTACAACTGGCATGCGCTGAATCAAGGATGTATGAGATGATGTAGGGGCCCAACCAATGGACTTTCAACTTCCTAGGATGGCGCAAAACTTGGAATCATAAAGCAAGACCATCTTCCCAACCTCAAACTTCTTGTTCTTAATGTGACGATCATGTCATGCCTTTTGTTTTTCTTTTTCAGTCTTTTGGCTCCACCTAGCTAATGATTGTCTCTCATCCAACTGCATTAATTTGTCTATTCTTTCCTCTAGTGCTTGTTCATCATCTAATCCTCCTACGCGCACTATACGCAGAGAAGGTAACATGAATTCAACTGGTAGGATAGCCTCCGCATGCCAAACACCAATTGGAATGGTGTGGCTTTATTCAACCTCTTGTAGGTTGTCCTATATGCCCAAAGAATGGCTGATACTTTGTCATCCCAATCCTGTCTACCAACATCATAGATCTTAGTCAACGTGTGACTAAGTATTTTGTTAAAACACCTTCACATGGTTCCATTTGCTTGTGGATGGTAAGGGGTAGTCTTGTGATGAGCCACCATGAATTATACTAACATAATCCTTATTATCTCATTCAAGAAATGTGTACCCCTATCACTAGTCAAACTCAAAGGGCATCCATACCTTGTAATAATGTTTTCCCATAAGAACCTTGTTGTAGTAGTTGTTGTACAATCCTTAGTGGGTGTTGCTTCTACCCACCTTGTCAAGTAATCTATGCAAGTGATTATATACCGTGATCCAATCCTACACGCGGATGGTGCAATAGGGCCTACGAAGTCTATAGCCCACTTTTTGAATGGCTTAGCACTAGGAATAGGGTGTAAAGGCATTTCATCTCTTCACCTGGTTTTCCAATGCACTGACAATGGTCACATGCCTTGCAATATTCCTTACAGTCTTGATATAGGGTCTCCCACCATAATCTGGCCATTAATATCTTGCGCGTAGTGGCGCATCACCTGTATAGTGCCCACCTGCACTACCTCCATGCGCCTCTTCTATTATGGCTAGGTGCTCATGTTCTAGCACACCGGTGTAAAATATCATCATGTCCTAATTTGTATAAATCCCCACTAATCAACATGTAGGGCACGGAGCGTATAGCTAACCGCTTTTTATCTAATGCCTTCATCCCTTCGCGCTACACCTGTCTTGAGAAATATTGCAATATCTTCTAAGTTTGAGGGTGCATGTCATAACCTAAATAGTTGTGCATCTAGCATGGTATCCTCAATGCTTTGCGCATCCTCCCCTGAATTGATTCTAGACAAATGATCAGGTTCGGAATTACTTTTTCCTAGTTTGACAACCACCGTGAACTCGAATTCTTGGAACAATAGTACCCATCGACATATGCGCCCTTGTAGAACGGGCTTGTTCACTAAATATTTCAATGCCATATGGTCAGTGTAAAATATAAATGGAGTTGCTAGCAAATATTATCTGAACTTGTGAAGCACGTAGATCATTGACAATGCCTCGCGCTCAGTTGTAGTATAATTTCTGCTCCACTGATGTTAACTTCCTGCTTGCAAAGCACAAAGGATGATCAATAATCCCTTCACAAGGATGTGCAAGTACTGCTCTAATGGTCCCTGAGGCATCAACATGAACGTGGAAGGGCTTATCCCAAGAGGGGAATCGTAGTATGGGTGTGGTGACAAGCCTATCCTTTAAAGTGTCAAATTCCTTCTGTTGCGCCTCTCCCCAAATAAAGGCACTTTTATGTCTAAGCAACTCTTCTAAAGGTGTGGCGATCTTGGCATATCCCTTGATGAACTTCTGTAGTACCCGTATGCCCAAGAAATCCGTGCACTGTGCTTTGACTAGTAGGCTCCCTCAATCCCATAATTACTATAACTTTTGCGGGATCTACTAGTAGGCCTTCCTTACATATGACATGTCCCAATAATGTTCCAAACAAGGTAGTAAAGACACATTTCTTAATATTGAGGGATATCCTCAACTTCCGACAACTTTTAAACATTAACCTTAAGTTGTCACAATGGTCCTCACTCACATACCATATACAATCATCATCAGGTAGACTTAAAGAAATTTATGGATGAAGTCCTAGAAAGCTTGTACCACAATGTGAGAACACAACAAGTGCATTCTTCAACCCAAAAGGAATGACTGTATAGGAAAAAATTCCCCACTCAGTGGAAAAATTCATCTTCCTTTGGTCCTCCTTCACGATCCTTACCTGGTGATAGCCCAAGAATCCATCTGTGAAAGAGTAGACCTCGTGTCCTACCACTCCTTCTAAGATCTCTTCAATAAATGGGGTTGGGAAAGGATCGATGATACATACTACATTCAGGTCCTGTAATCAACATAGATCCTTATCCTTTCATCCTTCTTGATGCTAATTACCATTGGACTTATCCACTCTGACTCTTCAATAGCTTTAATGATGCCCGATGATATCATCTTATCTATTTCCTCCTTAACCTTCATGCACAGGTTAGGATTCATTCGGTATGGTATCTTCCAGACCAGATTTACACCCTCCATTCAACTTAATTCTCATTTCCCCAAGGAATGGTGAACGCCTTTTAGTTCATGATACCCACGTGGGAATAAATCCTCAAACTCACGTAAAAGATCAATGATCTTAGAGACTTCTTTCTCCGACCAATAGTCTCCAATGATTTCCTCCTTGGGTTCTGCTCTGAGCTGATGTTAACCTTCTTTATCTTTAAAGGTTCATGATAGGCATGCACACCCATTCATCAAAACTATCTAACACCTCACGCGTCCCTACTAGAATGGTCAACATCCAAGTTTTTCACTTCTTCTCCATCAATAACATACACCATCTTCCCCTTTTCTTTCTCTATACATGTGTGTTTAAATTGTATCTCTTCTGTTTCTTCTTCCTCAAAGCATGCCTCAGGCTAGGTTCACCTAGCAAGTCCAGTAGCCTATCTTCTACCATGGAACTATCCCCAATGGTAAGGTGCTTGACAACCTGTAATGCCTTATCCACCAAGGGTTTTGTACTCTGATACTCAAATGTTTGAATGAGATCACCGCTAACTCTTGCCAATTTCTGTCTGGTGGTGTGTCTCAGTGTGAATGTACCATGCATGCGCGCACAACCTTGTAGGGTGGAATACAACTTGTGAACCCATAATGAAGGTGGAAATGCTTTTGTACTTCCCATCTAGGTTGTCTCACATGCTTGGATATGGAAGGAAGTGGTCTCTTTACCATGGTAGTATTTTTATAGCCATGGGCACATTGCTCCTGCAAAACCTTATGGAGAAGGAAATTATCACCTCGCACCATTCCAAGAGGTTATCCGATGTGTCACCCACCAACGCGCAAGTAGTTCAAGTAGGACATAGCTTAACATCCCTCTTCGTTCATTCTCCTTCTTCCACTAAGCTTCCATCTCCTGCAAAAATATCTCAAGGAAGGCTCCTCCTAAATACTTAGGTAGCTTCTTTCCTCTAGTGCACCGGACTATACATGCCTTTGTCACCTTTGTCACCGATCCTCTCAAATTTTGTCTAATTAACTCATAGGTCCCATGCACCCAATTATCGCACACTATATTGGTGGTGTCACTTAAGGACTGAGCATCCTCAAACTGGATAACTCCTTATGTGGGATGGATTACCTCTGGATCCCTAATTGAGCACACATATATTCTATCCAAGACCTCTTCTCCCAAAGGTTCAGTATAGGGTGTTGATTTTCCATCAGCCAAGGGTATGAT
Organism: Taxus wallichiana var. yunnanensis; assembly: GCA_018340775.1. Classification (NCBI taxonomy): domain Eukaryota; kingdom Viridiplantae; phylum Streptophyta; class Pinopsida; order Cupressales; family Taxaceae; genus Taxus; species Taxus wallichiana. The sequence continues at coordinate 1,009,107,106 of CM031237.1, forward strand.
GACCCGTTCCTCCTCATTTTCAAAGCTTATGTATCCCTTGTTGAATCGAAGATCCGCATTGTTCTTATAGCACCATGGGTGCCCAAGTAATCTTTGGGAAATTGTTTACCTCGGCGAGCCAAGACTTGAAGTCCCCAGTAAACTTAGCCCCTGAATGGTGATAGTTGCATCCTTTAAGACACCGATGGGCATTGCCTTCATTTTGTTTGCCATATACAACACATTCGAAGATGGCTGTAATACAGAGTCTTCCCATCTGATGTCATGCATCCAAGGTGAGAACATTAACCTCTGCACCTATGTCAATGAGGATATTACTAAGGAGCCATCCATTCATGACCACATTTAACGTGATCTCCTTATCATAGTCAAATTTTGTGGGGAAATTTTGCATGCAAGATTACCTCTCGTGCACTCTTCTTTGGTACATGGTACCTTCTCTCTCAACCATACTCCTAGCAAGGGAATAATAATTCTCTTGCCTTAGAATTTTACATACTTCCTTAACCTTGTCTAGGTCATCCTTTGGCACCTCGATCTTCCTTCTTTGCTCCTCCCTCCTAGACTGCTCCTTTAGACACTAGATTTCTCCTTGTAAACTCCGAATGATGTCCATGGTTTCTTGATATACCTCCTTCTGATGCACAAGGTCTAGGTACTTCTCATGTACCACTTCTTCCCTTGAAACTAGGTTCTTCTACCTTGGCATTTCCTTTCCACGTGTGGCCTCTACTCTTGTTGTTACCATAACAGGTTCCAAACCTACATCACATGTTACTCATGGCATCCATTGTGTGTCAACCTTTTTAATGCTTATCATTGTAGCACCCTTGTCTTTTCGGTGTTGTTGACTCATGTGCTCAAACAACTTAGGGAACTCCTCATACTTGTGCTTCTTCCCGCACCATGAGCACTACAATAAGTCTGGGCACTCGTGCTTGTAGTGGTCTGTAGATCCACAATTAAAATAGGTTCCACGTGGGAACTCACTTCTTCCTCCATAGTTACCACGACCACGAAATCCTCCATGAAATCCCCTTCTGCATGTGCTTCCATCTACGCACTCCTCATAATGGTGGTCATCACCCTTAGAACTACTATCAATGCTGGTCTGGCGCACACCATGATCAATGGCCTCATGGATTTGGTCAATAAGACGACAATCCTTGGTATCATGGGTCGTAGAGGTGCAGATCTTATAGTAGCAAGATACATTCTTCCTAATTGTGCATTGTAGCAAGGGACATCTACTCACATCATGGTCCCCATGACAAATCTCACAGTCTACTATGATGCACGTACGTATCTATCTTAGGGGAAACTATCATTGGCATGCCCCTCTACTTCATAATTTGTACACCACATTCCATTGCAAGTCTCATGAACTGAGTTCACAGATAACTTTTCCATTGCTTAGCCATAGCAGTAATTTGAGCTTCCAAAATGGGCTAACACCAGTGTCAACACTCCTAACAACTTCAGTGCGTAGGGCAACTTCCAACGCCTCGCGCGGGTCTGTGAAAGTTTTATGGGATAAAGCTCTTCTAAATGGGGTTATCAACCCTCAAAAAACCATTGAGCATGTTGTGAAGGGTGAATGTCATATGATAACTTTGACAAGAGATTCTTAAACCATGTGTCATACTCCCGCACACTCTCTGCCATTCCCTGTTGAATCTCCTTAAGGGCACTGATGCTCTTTTGTTCAAACTTAGGGATGTGGAATTCTACTAGGAAGGTATTTTTCAATGTGGTGTAATCTACCACCATCTAATGGGGGTCATACTTCCTATACCAGCTATGTGCGTGCCCTTGTAACGTTGTTGCAAATTGACTGGCCTTCCATTCCGGGGTTATGATCCCCTTTTGTGCACCATAGAAACTCACACTTGTGAACATGCTCCGTAGCATCTTCAATACCCCTGTAATCTGGAAAATGTAAAGACATCTCAAAGAAGACTTGAGGAGGTGGTTGAGGCCCTTATCCTCCCGATCTAGTCCCTTGACTTCCTCTAGTGTTCCCTCCGCCAAATCCACTAGATCCACTAGTATTGTGCCTCTAGATCCTCCAGTTCCACCTCCTAATCCTCTAGTATCCAAAGTAATGGGACTAAAATAGTCGCACCTAGTGTCCCCAATGTCCCACTAAACTACGTGCCAACTGTCTACGAGATTTTTCCATTGTCATATGTGTGTCCCATGCCACTCCCGATGCATTACCCAAGCCTTGTGTATTTTCTCCTTGTCAAAAATTCCTCCAAATACTGGAATAGTATGCATAGCCATGGAAGTAGGAAATGAAAAATAATATCTCTGGGCAAAGATATGTCACTTCCATTGGTACCAACTGGGTCGATGATACTCCTCCCTTGATCTGGAAAACCAAGTGCTGGGGTTTGGTCACTAGGTGGTTTAGATGTGCATCAATGACTCTTCTCTCTCCGTGTGATGAACTCTCATCGAAGTTGAAAGGGTCTCTCTTACGTGTTTTCTAAGATGGGGTAGCACAGATGATAAGGGTTCCACGTCCTCTACGTGAACCTCAAATCCTTCCAAAAATGTCTACCTCCATATATCCATCAAACTTACAACCTCGCATTGTCTAGCAATCTCCCTTTCATGTGCTTCACTATACTTGAGTCGTCTCTCCTCCCTTTCTTTCTCGATCCAATATCTGCCATCTTCCTCCACCCTAGCTTCCCTCGCCTAGCACTCGAGAATGGTTTAGCTGGCCATGGAAATGCCTCTAAACTCAAGGTCACAATTAAGATCTTCATTGCGGAGGAATAACAGTGTGTAGAAATGATCCTCTAGGCTCTTGTAGAAACTCAAACTCAACAACATCTGGACAATAATATGTGGAAATAGTGTATTCCAGGGTGTATAGCTAGTTAGCACTCCTTTCCACCAATGATCCACAACCTAAGTCCACATCAAATCTGCATCTTGCAACCTTTGGTACTCTTCTTGGGTCCACATGCATGATCTATAATACCAGCTTGATCTAGACACATATGCCGAGATCCATTCATACAGCTCTACTGGGAAGAAACAGAAAAAAGTTTCATACAAATCATGGTAGATGTTCTCTTCTACCCATCTACATGCATCAAACTCAGGTCCAATGTTGAATCTCTGAGTAAATTCTTCCTCCATGCTCTTAAACCATGATTCAACACTTTCCAAAGTTAAATGCTCTATCATCACTCATTACACAGATCATGATGTATGTTATTTCCCACTACAACTTGAAAAGAGGTCCCGACAATGAAACCAAGATGTAGTCATTTTTACACCCACCAAAGAACAAGGGAACCCCATGCACACCGAACTATCACCCAACGGGTGCTGGGTGCTCACCCGAGGCATGCGAGTGCCGAGTCTCTCCTTTATGTGATTTTAGTGGGAAACATCATCTATGATGGGAATTTAAAGAGAGTGAGTGGAAACGAGACATACAATCATCATAGAGCTCAGAACGGATCTAGACCAATGCAGTCATTCCAGATAGAAAGATACTTTAATAGAATATAGGACTGAACCAAAATAGAAAGGAAAATGCATAAGGATTCATACTTATTTCATAAACATACATGAAACAGAACTATGAAGATATGAGGATGGACCAAGAATCATTAATGATCATATTCAAATAAGTTGGTAACCTCATTACATCCATTAGATCTATTACAAAACATCACAATATGGCAGACCAAAGTCATACATCATAATTGGATCTACATTCCTTAGCTCTCAAAAGAAAATTACAATCCCAAGCCCCTTGATGCATTCTTCCCCTATATTTTATCTACCCAACCCAATACAACTCCTCACAATGTTTCGCAGAGCTCGCTCTCTATTATTCTCTCCCCTTTTCTTCCTCTATGGGCGCTTGTATTTATAGGCCCCTTGAACTGCCAAACCACCTTTCTAAGGCTTCAGATCCATCGCCAAGTGTCCAAATGTGGTCCTCCATGGGAGAAAGCTCCTCCAGGCCTGAGCTTTCCACTCCTTACCGTAATGGTCTTCTAGAAACCCCCATCGTAGGGCATATTCCTTCTTAGGCCAACCTATCGCCAAGCTAGCACCTTATCCACTCCATATACGCAATCAGGTCACGCTTTTCTCGTGTCCTACCTGATACACCAAATACGACTAAGTCCTAAGACCTTGTTCTCTCTACGTGTAACACAATTCCTTGTAAAACCCTCCTAGAACCTTGCCTTGCATGCCTTCTTCTTACATGCCCACCCTTCAACTTAGGCCTTTTGCGCTCATGCGTCGTTTTGTACTTAGTCAATATTTTAGGGGCCCAACACATCTCACCACTACACCTACACATTCATCATAGCATGTTAGACACAACATCCTACTCGACCATTTCCCGATGACGCACTCTTGTTTATGGTTCATTTTTCACTGCTAAGGGGGAAACAAAATGAACCTCATTTCATACACTTCCATTCACTCGGGTGGCACGTAGCTCCTATCATTCCATCTTGCATTCCATTCCATCCATCTACAAGATATTTCATTGTCTTGGGGACATTTACTCTTGTTTACTAGTGTTTTAAATGTCACTTTACTACACATGTTAGATTGATTTTTATATGTCATTATCCGTACCATCCACACATATGTGTGTTCACTCCTTTATCTAGTTGTGATCACAGATATGGATCCTTCACACACAAAGCATGGATGCTCACCTTCTACCCTTTTTACACTCGGGTCCTTTGGGGCATCCATAAATGTCTCTCACAAGTGTTATTGTTTCATTTTATACTTAGCACTTTACATTACTTGCTTATTCACGCTTTGACATATTAGTTATTTCTCTAACATGTTAATGGGTGTTCCATGTGTAGCACTTTTTTTGTAGGATTACATGTTTCCATGGCTACTTCTTGTTTACTTGTTTGTTACATTATTTACTTTATTTGCTTCTTGTATGTAGGATTTGCCCTATGTTTTGTGTGCACACTTGTTTGTTGTTTGCAGCCAGGATGGCCTTGCATGTCTTGTGACATCGTGAGTGATGTCCCATGTTTGTGACCTACCTTGTGTGACTTACTTGTCTTCTTACGTGTTTACACTACTATGCTTGGTAGTTTTTACATTGTCTGTGTAATTTACACATTGTCTCTTTACATGCATGTGTTTTCATACTAACATTTGTTTTGGCTAGAAATCCTTGTTTGTGCACACCTTGGTTTCTACCAAGTGCATTCCTTCCCCTGCGCAGGCTGAGTTATAGAGTTCATGTGGTTGGTCCTCTTTTGGGGCCACATTCTCCTATCAGCGACATCACATGCACCCCCAAAGAGGGAGGACATCATTTGGGGTTTTTCTACATACTAACACAAATATTCTACACCAGTTCGGTTCAATTATATATAGCGAGTGGGTTCAAACCAATCTACAAACCCCATACATAGTGGATTTTACAAGACATGGTGTCCTTAGCATTTTGGGAAGTAGTTACAAGCTTGGAGGTTACAATAGGTGTGCCTCTCTACACTACTTTGACAATGGCATCGGATCACCCAAAAAACCAGGATGATATAGAGATCTCTTCACACACATTCAAGGAAACAGTTAGAGCTTGGAGGACACAGAGAATTTCCTCCCTACACTTCTTTGGCTAGTGTGACATGAGATCGCCCAAAAACTCACAATACAAGATATCCTTCTACACTCTCTCTCGACATGGATCAGGTGCACATGTTCCATTTACATTTTCCATTTACATTTGTGTATTTTACACTTACATGCTTTCATATACATACATCTTTTACATTACATTTTTACACATATATACATACATATTTGACTACTTGATCATTTTCTCCTTACAGATCTAGTCGTATGAGAAATAAGTAGTCAAATGGGGGCAACAACAATAAAAACATCAACAAAGAATACTTCGCGACAACACACGCTTTACTAACCATGCAGGTATATACACCACATCAATCGCACACCCATTCCACCTTAGGTTCACTCTCATCACTTTGTCTTTATGTATTTTTCATCTTTAGTTTCCACGTTCCTCCATATTTTTCATTCCACGCTTTGTCTATTCCTTCGGTGCATTTCTACTACACTCTTCATGGGCATCAGGTACGCATCTCTATCTACTTTATGTTACCAAGCTTTCAGCTCACCAACATAAAGTGGGGGAAATGTAGTCACAAAATCATGCACTTTAGACATTTATTTATCTTGGTTTCATACTACTATTTAGAAGGTTCTTGAGTGAAGAAAGTACTAATTAACCCCCATCTTTTGGCCATCTTGTTTTATTTTATTTCATCAAGTATCACCCCTTTTCAGCCACATGCTAGTCTGTTTTGGTTATTTCCCATCACTTTAGCCTTGAATGGGGCACTCAAGCCAAAACTTGGGGTGCCGTGGGTGCCTTGGTCCCACCAAGGGTGCCCCGGTCCTTTTTGCACTTTCCTACCACTTTTTGGGCTCTTTCTAGCCATTTGGCATCTTTATTTTTCTTATGGTCAACCTTTTCGGGGTTAATTACAAAATTAGATCAAGAGAACCCTATAAATATAAAGTTATGAGACCATAATAAGGGACCTAGTATCACTTACTACTATCACTCCATCTAGAGTTACATCCATCTATTGCATTGGAGATCACTTGCATCCACATAGCTCCATCATCAAGGCTAGGACATTTGCATCACACTTCATAGGGGGAGGGATTCTATTTTATTCCATGCACACATTCTATTACATTTTCTACACATAGTTATTGCTCGCTACTTCACAAAGTGTGACTGGCACAAGAGAAACCTAGGGCATGTTCACACACACTTGCACATAGAACTACATCGGGTCTGAGATGTAGTGCAATGCTCAATTAGTAAGTCCACCATTGTGGTCGTTGAGGATAGTCCAACCCCTTCATATGTATTATTCCTTTTTGGGGTTTCATGCTTATTTTGGGGTCTTGCAGGTATTTTATTCATCTTGGAGTATTGGCGACATTCAATGTAGGACAACAAAATTGATGTGACACACAATGAGGGTTTCATACCACCTTCCGACCTTGTAAAAACTAGTTTCAAAGCTTTTGCACAGACTAGGGCACCCAGATTGCATACCGAGTGCCTGCAAGCGCCCCATCCTCCTCCAAGCGCCCCAATCCAATTATATCCTCCAAAACCATCCTTTTTGGGACTTTTGCATAGTCATTCCTATTCCTAATTTTTCTAGTTACCTCTGCAACACTCTTCGACAAGCATCTATTATCAATTGAGTTCTTTCCTCACTCTCTTTTTCACATTAGGGTTAGCATTTCCTTTTGCATAGTTTTTTATCTTGCTTACATACTTCTTTACTGCATTTATTTACTTTATTAACTATCTATATAATACTTAATCGAGTCCATTTTTAGTTAATCGAAACCTTCTTGAATTGTTATATGCATGGAATAATATATTCTCTCTACATCATTTTTTTTTCAAGCTTTTTCAACACTTAGATTCCGTCTAGAAACTATAATTAACCTCCCTACAACATCACAAGTTATCATTCCATTCATTTTTGTTAAACTTTGCCTTAAAATATGATTTCTTGGTCCTATGTTGAATTGTGACTCCTAAGTAGTTAGGGTTTTGAGTTTCTTCATTTGAATCTTTTCATAACCCTTCTAGGCATACATTTTACACTTTCTACTCATCCATTCACATTCCATACATTTCATTAATCACAAAACCACTGCTATAGTAGACATACCTTTGTTAGAGTAGGTATTTACCTTAGCTCATGTTCACCTAGGTACTTTATTTACCTTTATTGTATTTATCCTCACCCACTTATGTGTGTGGATTTTTCTTTTATCTTATTTAGATATTAGAAGATATTATCTAGTTGTTAGGTATAGTTCTTTCCTTGATCTATGGTATTGACTAGTTCTTTCCTTGATCTATGGTATTGACTAGATCCTTGATGTCTAGTTCTCTCCTAAATCTATGGTCTTGACTAGTTCTTTGATGACTAGTTATTTCCTTGATTTATGGCTTGATCTATGACCTTAACTGGTTCTTAGATTGTTATTCTTTACCTATTTAAGCAAGGCCCATTCTCAATGTATTGCATTGAGTTCCATAATAATATATGATATTGCTGCTCATTTGTTTACAAAGGTTTATGTAAAGTTATTCTGGCGAATTACTTTCATCTTATTGATCGTGATGTTTGATTAGCATCTGTGTTCTTGGCTTGGTACGATCTGGTTATCGTTCCTTTCAACCTTCTTCAATGACTTGGTATAGTATTCCTTAGAATTTTCATACTTCATCTCATAATTTTTGTGCCTTTAATTCCTTGTACCTTTCTTTATCTTGCACATGCATAGTGACTAACCCAAACACAAAGTTTCTCCTCTTAAATACAAGTAAAAACCTCAAAATATATCTAATTTCAATAAGTAGAATGACCCCTATCATGCAATCAATCTATCATTCCTTAATGTCTCAGTCTTTACCATATCAAATACATAAATCAAGAAAGAACAAATACACAATTGTTTCATTCATATTTGCAAAACTCTCACACTTCTTTATAGAAGACCTGTTTTTCAAATTTATCTTAATCTCCAACATATCATTCTTTAGCCTCTAGGGCTCTTTAATACCCCCTACCAATTGGTTTTTTCCTCTCCAAACCTCTCTCTCTCTCTCATTTTATTCAAATCGCACCATTTTACCCTCACAAAGAAGGTAGTTATAACATGGTTCTAAGAACCTAATCATAATATCAACTAAGTTTTAACATGATAACCCCTTAGACAAATAAATCAACTCATTTACATCATATAGGGTTTTAAATGTCCTTTTATTTGAGTACATATCTTCACACTCACATTAGACTCCCCTTTTCATGACTTAAGAATTCAAAGATTGCAAGAATGTGTTTTTGGAGGGAATTTTCAATATTCCTCCATATTTCCATTAGAGGAACTTAAGAAGGTGGATGAAGATTGCAATATCATATAAAATGTCCCACAAGACTCAAGTGATTCCAAAATAGATGGAAATCCAAAAAGTTGCACCTCCTTGATGACGTTCCTACATCATTCTCCATAGTGAGAATATTGAACCTTTGTTCAACTATCCAACTTTTTTCCCAATCTATTTATTTCTTTGAATTATCTCCTTTATTTCTTTACTTGAGTGCACCTCAAATTTCTTAGCTTCCTCATTTTTTTGTATGGTTCTTCTTGTCTTGAAATTTTCGACTTTGTTCGTATTTTGTTTTAAAATACTTCTTCATCATCTTCACTTTCTTTTTCATCATATCTCATTTGTACCATTTCATCTTTTTCTTATATATTTCAACCTTCCCTATTCACTTTTTGAGTAATCCTTGCACAAACACAACTAGAGGCAACATTAGATGTAAAATAATGAGACAAACTTGTCTCAAATTTGATTTCTTTCTTCCACCATTTAAGTTCTTCATTATTTTTCTAATCACTCTCTCTTATCATTGTTGTACTTTACTATTTTCCATCATATTTTCCTCCTTAATCTTACTCTTTAACTTGTGTTATGCCTTCATTCTTGTTATACTCTTTCTTATCCAAGATGTCTAATAGTCTTCCTTCATTTTTACTTCATCTCCATTCTTATTACTAAGCTTATTCAATTGATTTGAACCTATACATGTTGTAACCAACTCTTTCAAAGGATTAAATAACTCCTCAATCATCCTCATTTCTTCATATAATAGAATATCATTCATTTTCTCACTTTCCTCGTCAAATTTGGGAATTAATTATTCTTCATATTCTCTCAACCTATGTACTAGAACATTAGACTCGGCTATCACTTCCTATTTTCTCAATTTATCTTCATCCTCTTTCAGTTTTCTAGCCTCTTCTTCTTTGATTTCATTCATACATTCCTCGTGTTGCATGTTAGTTTTCATAGTTATCTTGTCATCACTTTCAATGAACTTATTTAATGCATCATTATTCAAACCATGTAAAATAATTTGCATACCTTTCACTTCTTTTGTGATCTTCTCTTGTCAAAATTTTTTTAGGTTAACCTCTTCCCTCTTAGGTTCTTCTTTCTCACTTTTAGCTTGCTTAGTGGACTCACGAGGTTATGATGTATTCATCTTATCTCTTGTTTGTTATACCATCTCTTTTTTTTCAAGTTTCTTGCATTCTTGGAAATATTCTTCCTTCTCATGCTTAGTGGCATTGCTATCATGTTTTTTTCATTCCTTTAACCTTCCACACTTTGTTTTTCATCACCTTGGGCTGATACATGCTTATTATTTCATTCTTTCTTCTTGAATCACAAGTTGGTCCATGTTTTGAGACACTTCTTTTATATCTCCATTTCAAACCTCCTTCACTATGTGCTTGTTTCATTTTGAAATATACTCTTTCCTTGTCATTTTCCTCTTGTCCTCCATTTTATTTTGCAGCCTCATTACCTTCTTGTTTGAGTTTTGCATCCTTCTTACAATCAACTAATTTCTTGAGCCATTTTGGCACTATATACCCATGATTTAATTCAGATTTTGAAGAATCAACTTCACTCTTATTTGTACCAAAATGTATATCTGAAATTTCATTCTTATATGCTTGAGAAAGATCATGATCCAAACTTCTACATACCTGATTATAGACCAGTTGTATGATCCTATCTCTTTACATTATCTTTTTGATTTTAATCTTCTTGTTTTTGTTTTCTTTCTTGCCTTCCTTTACTAGAACTCTTTCAAAAGCATCATGAAACTCTATATTATCTTAATTAGCATGTTGAAGCACTTAAATCTCTTGTTTATAGACTTCCACAACATGTTCTCTTCTTCTATCACATTCATTTGTCTTTATGGATGCTTTTCTTGCTCCAAATTTTAATGCCTTATCTTTAATCTTCTTCATAAAGTTCCTCATATCTACACATATGAACTCAAGCACAACATTAGATGATAAAATTAGAGACCAAAATGTCTCCATGAGTGCCTCCTTCTTGGACACTCTCCTTTTTTTCTTCATTTCTTCAACAAGTGCTTCTTTTTGCACTTTTTCTCTTCTCCACTCTTCTTTATTTTTTACCATGTTCTCTACAATGAGAACTCTTTTCACTTCTTCTCTTTCATTTTTATCACTTGGAAACTCTCTACTTTTCAAGCCTCCATATGATTTTCCCTCTTTACCTTCTTCTCTTCTCTTGGCATTCATCTTTTGTCTTCTTCCTTTCTTGACAAGTGACTCTATAGGCCACTTCACCCTTCTTTTCAACCACCAACCATATGTCTAGTTTATTTCTTGTAGACATAACTTCTCCAAGAATTCAAGCCTTTTCGAATAATTTCTTAACTATCCTATTGCTTCATCCAACTTTGGTCTTTGCTTCTTGTTATTTGTCTTCATGTCTTCTCTTCTCTCCTTAAGAGCTAACATGTCAATTTATCAATACACACTTGCACCAAATCTTGTTAGATTCTTATTCCTCCCGATAAACATGCTCGATACCACTCGATGTAATGGAGCTAGTAGATTTGAACCATCATCATGATTTAGTTTCATAATTCATCTAAATCATCAAACAAGTCAAAGCTCAATAACTTCCAATGTGCAGTAGCATACCAAATTCTTACTCGAACTATTACAAAGGCTATTTTACTTGGTATATACTCAAACTCATCTAACAAACAAGATTTTACAACTTTCAAGAAGGATTGATATCTATTTCTCTATTTCACTTTTATAAGTCACTTTAAGCGCTACTAGCCCTTCAAACCAAAAACCTTGTTTTCTAGGATATTATACAGGTATTTAATTTTTTTGGGTCTCCTTTATAGATACCATTTAGGGGTATTCAATTGTCTACAAAGTTTTAACTCCCAATTCAAAGCACATTTCCTCCAATTGCTCCCTTATTGTTTCCTCATTAGGTCTCTTTGTAGCCCTGTTTTGACCTAAACCTCATATCTCATAACAATATAAAAATTTTCTTGAAAAATTGATTACACTTTTGGATACCCATTCTCAAGTTCTAACTTCATGACAAATTTCATTCTTCAACTCATAATATAGTTCGCCTAGTTCATCTCTCACTTTTATATTAGCCCTTCAATTAGGTCTTTAAGCTCATATTCATAGCTCATACTAAACAATGGTTCCTTTCATTGTATAATATTTTTAACTATTTTTCAATTGGTTAGATAATCTTTATTAGGCCTTCTCTAAGTCCTTATAAGTTTCACATCATGTTTATATCTCAAACACTAGAAATGCTCAAGTGACTTACCATTCTTCGTTATTGCTTCATTGTTTTTAGTTCATATAATGTCTTATACTCAAAATGGTTTCTACCTTTCTGTCATGCAATACATATCCCCTTCAAGACTATAATATATCAAACCACATTTATAATTGCATAATAAGTTTATTCCTTGTAACTTTAGTTCAAGTATGCATCTAAACTCAAGAAATGAGTTATCCTTATACAATTTTGTCAAGAAAAAATCCTAGTTTATGAATTTATGAGACAAGTTATTCTTTCACAAAAACATAACACCTTCTAACATGGCAGATTACAATTTCTTAACCAATCCTTCATAAAATATCTCTTAGGATAGTGATTTTGTCAAAACTAGGTTCTAACTGTTCCAAACATGGTACATTTTTTTAAAATTTTCCTTCTCACTTGTTTGAGTTATTCATTTCCCTCATTGTTCATATGTTACAAACTCTCATTTAACAAGTGTATAAGCTTCATAAGACATTCAAGAGAAGGTTTAGTCACTTTAGTAAAGTCTTTACTCATACCCCTTCCAAAAATGGATTATCATGCACACTTTGTCAAACTATGTTTTCATTATTTAACCTACCATTCTTCTTTCATTTGCCTTGAAACTTCAAAGATCCCTTTCTCACTCCTAAATACTCCTTTCTACCAATTTTTAACCTTTTCGCTGAGTATAACTCAATTTAGGTGCATTTCTATCATTCAAACCCTAAAACAAGGTTGTTTAGTCCGAGAGGAGGAAATTTTGCTTTATTTTCATCTTATTATTTTTTCAATATTTGTCAACACTTAGATTCCTTCCAGAAATTATAATTAACATCCCTAAAACATCACACATTGTCATTCTATTCGTTTTTGTTAAAACTTGCCTAGAAATATCATTTCTACGGTCATGTGTTAAACTATGACTCTAAAGTTGTTGGTTTTGAGTTTCTTCATTTGAATCTTTTCTTAACCCTTTTAGGAATACATTTTACACTTTCTTATACTCATCCATTCATATTCCTTGCATTTCATTAATCACAAAACCACTTCTGCTATAGTAGATACACCTTCTTCAATGATTTGGTATAGTCTTCCTTAGAATTTTAACTTCATCTCATAATTTTTCGCCTTTAATGCTTTGTACCTTTCTTTATCTTGCACACCCATAATGAATAACCAAAACACATAATTTATCCTCTTAAATAAAAACAAACACCTCAAAAAATATCTAATTTCAACAAGTAGAATGACCTTTTCAATGCAATTAATGTATCATTCATTAATGTCTCAATCTTTACCATATCAAATACATAAATCAAGAAAAGAACAAATACACAACTATTCCATTCATATTTGCAAAACTCTCATACTTATTTATACAAGACATGTTATAAAAATATGTCTTGATCTCCAACATGTCATTCTTAAGCCTCTAGGGCTATATAACACCCCACCAATTAGTTTATTCCTCTCCAAACCTATCTCTCTCATTTCATTCAAAAGGTTCTATGAACCTAATCATATTATCAAATGTTTAAAAAATATTGAATTTTTGTAAAATCCTAATTACATAGTCACAACGCAATAATAAGCAATGAAGTGCATATCTCGACCTAAGCAATAAGCTAGATGAAATAAAAACCCTATGTGCAAGAGAGGGAATAGGACACTTAGCTAATTTCACAATTGATCCCAAAGTGTGTTGAATTTGGAAGAATGATGAACAAGAGGAGGAATTTGTTGCAACCACGCCTACAAAATTGTGTGAATACCAAATGTGCCTAGGCGGGCGTTGGGATCGGGTCGGGGTGCCTGGGCATTCTAGATTGCTTTTGGGTGCCTGTGTGTGTGTAGAACCTTAGAAAATTATTTTTCTTGTATTGCTTCTATGTTTTTATCCTTCGTTGTTTGTCGCTTTGTGTGCCCCACTATGCTCGAGAATTTACTGTAACCTACAAAACAAATGATCTCTGCAAAACCCCAAAACACATCAAATATTAAAAATAAAAAGATGTAAATGGGGAGTTGGATGATTCCCAGAGGTCACCCGACATAGTGAACTTACGACCGAGAGTTGCACTATATCTTAGACTCCATGTAGTTCTATGTGTGTGTGTGTGTGTGTGTGTGTGTGTGTGTGTGTGTGTGTGTGTGTAGAATCATGCCCTATGTGGCTCTTGTGCAAGATGCACTTGAATATCAAGTAATATCTAGATGTAGCAATATGCGAGTCCTTTTCCATTGAGTGAAGTTAGATGAATGCTTTAATGCTCTTGAAATGCATTTAGATGCAGCCTTAGGTGATAGTATTAGATGCTTAGAGCTTGGTCCCTTATTATGGTCACATAACTTTATATTTATATGATTCCCTTGGTTGAATTTCTCAATTAACAACTGGAAGGCTAGCCCATAAGAAAATAAGATGCCCAAAAGGAGCAAGTAAAGTAAAGAGAGGTCGGGGTGCCCAGAGGGGATGAGAGTACCTGGGTGTTGGCGTCCTAGTTGGGTGATGGTGTCCAAAGTCAGAAAAGATAAAGCAATAAACTATCGACTAGGTTGTAGGGTGTAAGAGGCCAGAAAGAAGACATGAAACACAGACAAAAAGCCAAAGATCATTGTCAATTGTTAATTTTCTCACTTAGGAATCATATGAATAGTAGTATGTGACTAGGACCTATAAATGTACCCAAAGTGCATGATTTAGTGTCTACATCAATTGACTTTTAACATGCTCAACCCTTAGTTACATAAATAAATAAACTTAATTACATCATATAGTTTTTAAATGTTATTTCATTTAATTATATGTCTTCACACTCGCATTAGACCCCCTTTTCATGACTTAGGAATTAAAATTTTGCAAGAATATGTTTTTAGAGGAATTTTCAAATTTGCTCCATATTTCCAATGGAGGAACTTAAAAAGTTGGAGGAATATTGCATTATTAGCTAAAATGTCCCACAAGATTCAAGTGATTCCAAAATAGATGGAAATCCAAAAAATTGCCACCTCCTTGATGATGCTCATGCATTAGTTCTTTACCTTGATGACAATTTCATTAGAGGGAGTTCTTCATCATCCATTGTAGTGGCGAAAGATTCTCTACATGATATATTTTCCATGATTGACTTGGGTTGTTACATTACTTCCTCGAACTACGATTTCATAGTCTAATTCGGGGATAATCATTGCACAACCTAAGTATGCTCTTGATTTACTTGTTTGGTTTCACATGCTTGATTGTAATCCAAATCTAACTCCCTTTCTATCTAGAGTCAAGATTGAGGCTAATTGTACTTCACCATTGGTTGATGTTACCTTGTATCAACAACTTTTAGGTAACCTTATATATTTGAATCACACTCGACCCATCATTTTATATGCAGTGGGTATGGTCTCTAGGTTCATGGAGGAGCCTCGTGAGTTACATTGGAATGCAACTAAGAGGATTCTTCACTACACTTATGGTACACGCATATTTTTGATTCACTATGGAGCTGGTATTGATGTTGAATTAGTTGGAAACTTACATTCAAACTGGGTTACCGATATTTAGGATCACGATTCCACTTCAAGTTATAGCTTATCCTTTGGGTTTGGCCCGATTAGTTGGTAAAACAAGAAGTAAAATACTATTGATTTATCATATAATAAGGTCAAATACAAAGGAGTTCTTAATTTTGTCACTAAGGCCATATGGCTTCAAGGGATTCTAATAGAATTTTGTATTGATGACGGTGCAACAACCAAAGCACCATTCAGATTTCCAAGAATTCGTTCCAAAGCATCAAAAAACTAAGCACATCGAGAGTCACATGCATTTCATCAAGGAGTTGATTCATAGACATGACATTGATCTCAGATATTTCAAGACATCGGAGTAGGTTGCTAACATCTTCACAAAACCCTTCATCGAGAGAAAGCTTCTTCACTTGCAAGCTCTTTTTGGGGTATGATTTATATCAACATCATCTTTGGGGGGCTTCTAGTCCTCCTTTATTGTTTCTCTCTCTTGGGGGAATTTTTTCCATAGGGTTTCTCTTTTTCTTAACTATCTAAGAGTTGCATTGTACTTGGGTACCTCATCGTGCCTTTTAGTCATGACCCACTTCTTCTATTCACCTAACACTATATTTAAGGGGGTGTTAGTGTAGGATATTATTTTTCTTGTATTTGTTTATTTACTTGGTTATTCCTACACACATGGGTTTTTCCTACACTCATGGATTAGCTTTCTTAGGTGTCATTTGATTGTCATAAGTGTCATAGGAGTTACATTTAGTTTTCATATATGTCATATGTCATAGGAGTTACTCTTGACTGGTTATTCTAGGTATGGGGGTTACACTTCTATTCTTGGTCTTTGACCACTATTCTAGGGGTTGTTACACATTACTCTCCTATTTGTACACCTCATTTGAGAGAAAATTTAGTTGATTCAGCTATTAGCTCATTGAATGTGTTGAGTGTTGAAATTCATTCATTTACATCTTCCTCTGTGTGATTTCTAAATTCTTGTAACTACATAGTGCATTTGTTAAGCCGAAACCTCGCGCACTTTGCTAAAGCAAAAGTTTTGAAAGTTTTTATACAAGTCTAAAAAGGGGTGTAAAAATATGGTTTCGGGCTTTGTCGGGGTTCTCGCATGTTGTTTTATTCATTGATATGACATTATTACGTTGTCTTGTCACTTCCCCTTGGCCATTCCTTTCACAAGTGTTGGGTGCTCAAATCCTATGCGTATTAATCACAAAATTTTCAATGCCCTTTAGGGTGAATCACCTATTTAAATGAAACGTAGTTTGCCTTCTACAAATTTGGTTTCAAGAAATGCAAAAAATTCCCCCAAATGTGTGAGGAAGTTTGTCCTCAAGGTTTACGATAATGTAATGAAACCGATTCAACCCCCGATGTTTTGTTAAATATAGTCATGGGACTTATCATTAAATAGTATGAAAATTACAGTCTTATAGCTTATTACGTTGGTTGTATTCCTTCTTAAGATTCCCTCGGGCCTTAGATTAGGCTCCATTGGGAACATCTTGGTATACATGTCTCGGCATAAGGAATCTCACGAAGGTTTTTCTTTGTTTTTTTAAAGAGCCTTCTAAGGTCTAATCCCTTCTAAGTAAATCTTATTGTTGGTTTTATGTGATACTCTTCTTGTATTCTCACCTTGGACTTGGGAATTCAATGTCTCAACCAAGTCTCTCTTAAAGTCCCTATCTGGATTGAACTATCATGTCTTCTTGTTCTATTTGGTACTTTATACTAGATATTATCAATCCCATTAAGTAGGGTATCTATTTTGAACAAGACCATTTTTATTTAGCTCGACCCAAAAAAAATGGGTGTTGAGGTCGACGTGGTGCTTTTCAATGTGTAATTTCTATATGAAATTGTAAAATGATATTTTTATCATTTTGTATTTTTACTTTTTCCAAGAAAGCGCTCTTAGTTTAGTTTGGTAGAACGCAGTCTCCAAAACTTGATGCCATAGTGTTATGTTTGTGGAGCCTATTTTCATGTTAGAGTGTGGTACACCTTCTATGTGTTACACTCGGGTACTTTTACGGTGGTCCCGCTCGCCAATGAGTGGATTAGGGGGGTTCGGGGGTGAAGCCCCCGAAGCAAATTTTCATGGGTGGTTTATTAACCCATGGGTAATGGGTAACCGTTATGGGCTGTTTTTGAGCCCATGGTTTTTTTCAAGTACCCATTGTTTTATAAAACCACCTCTTGCTACCCATAGGTTTATGGGACAGTTTTTTTTTTGCCCATTGTTTGATACCCACGGTTTTGTAAAATTGCTTAAATAGTTGTCTATTTATATGGTCTTATGCATATGATAGATAGAAAAGCAAATGTATTGCAGATGTGCTTTGAATTCAAGTGTGAATTCTGTAGATTTTGTTGAGCATAGCTCCAAACGGATCTGGGTATTGTATTGAGAGAGTGGAGGCTTGTAATAAAATATGAGCAAGTGATTCTTGGTGGACGTAGCCCAAATTGGGTGAACCACGTTAAATCTTGTCTCTCTGTGTTGTGTTATTTATTCTACACTTTTATTTGAGATCTGTAATATTTTATGCATATTAGTTTCTACTGTTGTGATTCTATAAGGGATTATTCTGCATATTTTATCTCTTATTTCCTAACACATAGGTTCAAATCCTACAGAGTGTGATCCTTTTTATTGGTCCAATATTTTGGATTGATCATTCCATAAACTAGAATGGTCAATGGAATCTCATCTCCCAAAATCAATAGGAGACTCATTCATTCATGATAAAAATGATCTCAAATATCCATTAGCCAAGGATTTAAAGGAGACCAAAAACATAGAAGTCAATGTTAAACAATCTTCTTAGAAGGTGGTCTATTTCAACCTACCCAACATTTTCTTCAAGTGTCATGCCCCGATCAACGAATCAAGGTATTTTTGTTTATGTCTAGGCCCAAGCCTAGCGATGAAAAAGTCACAAAAACAATCCAAAAGATTTGGCTAACAACAAGAACTAAACCATTGTGACTATTAGAAAACAATAATAGGAAATAAAAATAGTTTGGTGTCACTTCCTAAATCCCCACCCTCTACTCACCCATCGACAACATTTTAGTGTCTTCGATTCCCATGCCAACTATTAACACACAAAATTAGCACCCTAGGTTTGATCATGGAAGATCATGTTGGGGTTAGCACACCGATTGTACAGATAATATATCAGATCTAAGCATACATGCAAATAAAAGTAGATATTCTACCAGAAGAAATATACAAACCAAGACACATAAATCAACACTAGATTTAATGTGGTTCACCCAATGTGGGCTACGTCCACCAAGAAACAAGCCAATCTATTATCTAAAGCTTTAACAAGATATACAATGAATATTTACAATCTTTCACACCTCTAAGATGTTCATTTCTTTCTTTCCTCAAGCTTTTGCTTCATCACCAAGAATTATCTCTCTCACCAAATTTTGTAAGTTCTTTCTAATTCTTGTTAATCTCTTACTTCTAAACCCTAGCTTTTATGCTTATATAGTCGTTTATAGACTTAGGGCACTTAGCCATGCAATTACAATCAATAGATATACTTTAATGCTAAAAATAGATCTAATTCCCGAGAGTTAATTAAAACATCCTCGCATAGGTAACCAACGCCGATTAGACCTAACCGTTGTCGGTTCCTCCTTGCCTGATCGATGCCAGTCCTGGGTGACCAATGCTAGTTCCCCTAACCGATGATGGTTACTGTATTTTCCAACAAGTTTCCATTACATGCTAAACTGAAGTAATTGAGCTCCACAACTCAACAATCTCCCACTTAGAGATTAATTACTGCACCATACCTATACAACATCATTCTTGGATCCTTCCTTAGCTTTGTTTCTTCCTCTTCAAGTCTCAAACTCGAAGACCAACAGAAGTGGAGTGTAGCTCCAACTTCTCCTTTGCTAATGGCTTCGTTAGCATATCTGTAGGGTTCTTGCTCATATGAATCTTTTCCAGATTCAACTGTCCATCCTCCAATACTGTCATATGAAGTGATACCTCAACTAAATGTGTTTCGTTCTCGAATGAAACGTTGAATTCTTTGCCAAATGAATTACACTTTAACTGTGACTAAACAGTTTACAATTACTTTGCTCCTTTCCCAACTCTTCCATGAACCTACTCATCCATATCATCTCCTTGCTAGCCTTTGTAGCTACAACATACTCTACCTCTGTAGTAGATAAATCCACAACCTTCTGCAATCTCAAAATCCAGCTAATCATTGTTGTTCCACCTACTATGAAAATGTATCCAGTAGTGCTCCTTATACCATCCAAAACTCCAGCCATATCCGAATCAACATAGCCATGTAAAGCAATATCCGAACCTCTATAGCATAACTACATGCTAGATGTCCCTTTCAAATACGAGTATCCATTGGTGCTTTCAATGCTCTTTACCTAGATTGGCTATATATCTACTCACAACTCCCATTGCTTGTGTAATGTCTGGTCTGGTACAAACCATAGCATACATGAGACTCCCAACTATTGAAGCATATGGTACTCGTGTCATGTATTTGACCTCCTCGTGTGACGATGGACATTGATCTTTGCTCAATTTTAAGTGTCCAGCCATAGGTGTGCTAACAGGTTTTACATTCTACATGTTGAACCTTTCTAACACCTTAGAGATATAATCTTCTGAGATAAATATAATTTCTTGTTTTTCCCATTTCTATGTATTTTCATGCCACGGATTATTTTTTCAGCTCCTAAATCCTTCATAGAAAATGTGTGAGCTAACTTTCTCTTAAGCTCACCAATGTCCTGCATACTAGATCCTGTAATAAGCATATCATCCACATACAAAGAACAAAATAATATATCTTCCATTTTCAAGCTTCTTAAAATAAACACAATGGTCAAATTCACATCTCAAGTAACCATGCTCTTGCATAAAACTATCAAACCTCATGTACCATTGTCTTGGAGCTTGTTTGAGCCCATATAGACTCTTTTTCAATCTGCACACTAATTTCTCCTTACCCTTGACTTCATACCCAAGTGACTGCTACATATAAATCTCTTCATACAAATCACCATGAAGGAAATTTATCTTTACATCTAGTTGCTCTAAATGTAAATCCTCTACTGCAACTAAGCTCAATACAATATGAATAGAAGTCATCTTAACAACAGGGGAAAATATTTCACCAAAGTTAATACCGATTTTTGTGTAAATCCCTTTACTACAAGCTTTTCCTTGTATCTTTTGTCCACCCTCTTCTTCCTTGATCCTGTAAACCCACTTGTTCTACAATGTTCTCTTACTGTTGGTAACTTAACCAAATCCCATGTCTGGTTCTGTTCCAAGGAGTCCATCTCCTCATCCATGTCATGCTCCCACTAAATGTGAGTCTTATCTTACATTGCTTCTTCAAAGATATCTAGTTCACCATTATTAGTCAATAATAAATAAAATAGAGGTGTAAATCTTTCTGGAGGTTTACTTACCCTTTGTGACCTTCTCACAGGAGTTTGGGGTACCGGAGGCTCAATCTGGACCTCCTGGACATTCCTATCCAAATCTGACAGTGACCAATGCCGGTCACCTCTAACCAACGCCAATTATGCTAACCGATGTCGGTTTGGATCTTCAGAATCGAGCATCTTGGTTCGTCCCGTGGGTCGGTTGGGGTCAACCGACACGGTTCTTGTGTAACCCTCTTTGGGTAATTATTTTAAATCGAGAGTTCATTTTCATTCACAAACTTCTCAACCGGTTCATCCTTGGGTACTAAAATTTGATCCCTGTACATTCTCTTTTCATTTCATTCAACATCACGACTCCTAATAATTTTAGAATTCTCTAAATCCCAAAAATAGAAATTGAAATCACCAGATCCATAACCAATGAAAGTGCATCTCTTGGATTTTGCATCTAAATTCTTCTTATTTTCTTCATCAACATGCACAAAAGCTTTGAACCAAAAACTTTAAGAAAAAAAGATCTACCTCTTTTCCGGTCCAAGCTTCATCTGGTATTCCTCCATCTAGTGAACTTGAAGGCCCGCGGTTAATCAAATAAACCGTTGTATCAACCGCTTCTTCCCAAAACTATAAGGAAATCTAAAATGTATCCTCATACTTTTATCATGTTCCATGATTACCATGTTCATTCTTTTCTGCAACACCATTTCTGTGGTGTTCTTGGAACTATTCTTTCTCTACGTATTCCATTCATTGAACAATAATCATTGAAATCCTTGCTACATTATTCACCACCATTGTCAGATCTAAGGCACTTTAACTTAGAATTTGATTCATTCTCAACAAGGGTTTTCCATCTTTTAAAAGTCTCAAAAACATCATATTTATGTTTAATACAATAAACCCATACCTTTCTTGTAGCATCATCAATGAAAGTAACATAATATTGGGATCCTCCATGAGAAGCTACCTAAGTTGGTCCCCACACATATGAGTGTACAAGCTCCAATTTCTACTCCTTCTTAGTTGCCCTAACTTTGAGAAATCTCACTCTCTTTTTCTTTCCAAAGATACAATGCTCATAGAAATCAAGATCTAAATCTTTCAAATATAATAACTTACCCTTAGCCTTTAATATTTTCATTCATTTTTGACTCATATGGCCCAATCGGTTATGCCACATGCATGCATATGAATCTAAAGTAGATAATACAGAAAAGGAATCAGTAATATAGGTAGATAAATATAATGTTCCTACCTTCTTACCTCTTGCCACAACAAAATCACCCTTGGTGACTTTCCAAGAGTCTCTGTAAAAGTAACCATGCAACCAGATTCACCTAGTTGCCCCTGCAGAAATAAGATTCCTCCTGAGGCTTGGCACATGCCTCACATCTTTCAATACCCATGTATTTCCATTCTGAAATTTTAGATGAACTTCCCTTTACCAATAATACTACAAGGTTCATCATCACCCAAATAAACATGCCCAAAATTGCCTTGGACATAATTTCTGAAATAACCCTTATTAGGGGTTGCATGGAAAGAAGCTCCTAAATCTAAAACATGTGATTCAATTCTATTATCTAAAGAAATAATAAGAGTACCTTGCATTACCTTTGATGAAGAAATATTTGCTTTGTTACCTTTGTCTGGTTGTTGGTTCTCTTTTCGTTTGACCAACAATCTTTCTTTCGCATGTCCTTTCTTTCCACATTTCCAACAAATAATTTCCTTACTTACGGATTTAGATTTTTATTCCTTGACTTTGATTTCCCATTACTCTTACTCTTTGATCTCTCCTTTTGCTTGTCCTTGTTTTCTACATTCAAGGCATTTCCAGATGATGATTCCTTTGTACTCTTCCTACAAATTTCTTCATTCAAGATTATACTAACCACATCATCAAACTTCAAAACATTATTAGCATATGTTGTATTACTAACAGCCATTACCAAGTTATCCCAACTATCATGCAAAGAACATAAGAGTAAAAGTGCTCTTACTTCATCATCAAATGGTATTGCAACTGATTTTAACTAATTTACAATAGATCGGAAATCATTCAAATGACTAGATGCAGATCCACCTTCATGCATCTTAGAACTAAATAGTTTCTTCATCAAATAAAATTTATTTGAAGCACTAGGTTTTTCATATAAATTAGCAAGAGATTTCATTAACTCTACCATAGAAGCCGCTTCTGTAATATTGGAAGCCATGGATGTTGTCAAGCTCAATCTTATAGATCCCAAAGCCTTTCTGTCAAGAATCTTCCATTCTTCATCAGTCATCTTCATAGGTCTAGACTTCTCATCCAACGATAAATATAAATCTCTTTGATACAGATAATCCTTAATCTGCATCTTCCATAATTGATAATTTCGGTCATCAAATTTCTCTACCTTGTATTTGTTTTCTTTTGCCATTGTTGTAGCTCCCACTCAATCAGAAAACCCTCTATGAGTAAATTTGTCACAAGTAATTTTCAAGAGAGTACACAATGACACAAGGTTTAATGTGGGAAACCCAAATGGGAAGAAAACCCACTAAAACTATGAACTATGCTTAGGACCAATTTGTCATGCTTCTATTACATTAGTTTCAAGGTTGAGCTTCAACTCAACCTAGAGCTACAACTCCACAATTTGACTAAGCGACAAATTAGTGGGAGGCTTCAACCTCCTACAATTTAATTAGCTTCTACTGATATTTAGTGAGCTTTAACTCATAAGGAAGATTCAACTCCCAGCTAAGTTGCCACTTAGACTTGTTACCAATTTGGTCACTCTTGAGTTACTATCTTCAATAGTTGATGATGACCATATATTTTCTCTCTATCTTTGTTGCCTATCAACTTCTAAATTCTTCCCCTTATCAACATTTACAAGTGTTCTCTCCAATTTCAACAAGATCTACTTGCATGAAATATACTTCCTAAGACTTGATTTGATTCTCACTTCAATCTATGTATATGTCTTGATGATTGGTTTTACTACTTTGTTTTAAAGATCACTTCTAAGATCTCTTCTCACTGGTTTTCCTTATTTCTTTTATCTATCTCGATTACTATGATCTGCACTTTGACACTCAACTCACACCTTTGCATCACTCCATATGCCCCTGTAGCAATTTGATAAGATATGTCTATATATTTATTCCACATTGTCTTTCCTTTCTTCAACTTTCATACAAGCAATCCATTTATCAATTGCTTGATCATTCAGATCTCATATCTTCATACTCTACCAATTGCCATTTTTCCTTCTTTTCATTCACTTCCCACAATACTTTGTTTATCTCTAGTCATTGTACCTTTCATACTTCATAACCTAGATAACAATCTAAACATCCAAAAGACATATTTTAGTACAATCTACTATGTGTGTGTGTATCTCACTCAACTCTCATTTATTGTTCTACCCATACATCAATATCTTCTCTCTCGAGGACACTTACCTTCACGGTTCGATGTGTCTTTATAGAAAAATATTTTAATGTCTCTTCTCATGCTACATTGATTTTCAAACTTCTCCGATTTTTTTCTCCTCGAGCTCTCTTCTTCAACAATTATTCTATATACCATATCAAGACAAAAATGTGATCATTTTGTGTTTGATACTCTTATAAACAGATCAAAAAAATTTCAGTTATCCTTGAGACTCCAAGAGTCATTTCAACTTCAAAACAGGACAAGAAGGAACTTCATTCGAACTATGCTCCTTCAACTATTCATTTCAACACAATTTGACGTCTTTTGAAGTACAAGGGGCTCTTCAACTTAGCTATTGAGACACCAAGAGAGAACCATGAAAAATAAGACAAGAAATAACACTTTCATCTTCCTCAACAATCTAAGAAGAATGTGACAATTCATATTTACAAAATCATGTGCCTTTTAGTCTTCTACAGTTTACATATACTTGGTCTTGAAGGACTTGAAATATTTCAACCTCCAATCATTGTCCAATCTCATTGGCATAATCATTTCCACCTGAACGTCTAGTTCAGAAGACTCATATGCTCTTTTTGATACAAGAAGCAACATTAAATTCATCCCTTAAAGGCATCATGAAGTTGTAGAACAATTTTGAGGATTTGATTGACATTTACACTCCCGGCCCTTTTACTTGTCTAGAGCAAGAACAAATCCCGATATTGACTGACTGTCTCTCGAATTCCTTGTACATGTAGATGAAGAACTAATATTGTTCAAGATAAAACATGTATGGCATTACCTTAGTTACCCTTATTTCATCATGAATTAACTAAGAGAAAAGACCATAAACTAGACCAAGGCATTAATGCTTCCCTTAAGAATAACACCACTTTGAAATAGGTCACTTAAAGATAGATATCTTGCACTTATGAACTCATGCTCATTCAAGAACTCAGAAAACTATCAATGCTTATTTTCTTCATGTCATTGTGATTCATCATGTGATTGTACTGAAATCTCCAAAAATTTGACAAGAAGAGTGAGGATTGTAATTTTACCAGTCAAGTATGTCTGTGCGGGAGGATTACATTTGATTCTCTACCTTTGGAACTTAAACCAATTTAACCATTCACTTCTACTTGATTTGACAACCCTTTGCAACTTATATCAAGCAAATCTTTGACTTGAACTTAAAGAAATTTTAGAAAACACAAAGAAAACATCAATATCTCATACTTTACGATTTTGGATGACATAGTCAATTAAAGCTCATTCCATACTCTTCCAAAAGACAAAATTCTTCTTTACAATGGATTTGAAAATTCCATCACAGAGAAATTATCCAAGTTTCATAATTTTTTGTTGGCTAAAATGGGAGAATCGAACAAAACACTCATTTACAAACCCTAAATCAGGGTATTTTACTAGTCATTGACCCAAAAAGAAATTTAAAGCTATTTCTTCAAAAAAAAATCATGGAAATGGAGTATAAAAGCTTCTGAATGCTCTTACACCATATTTCCTTATTTCCAAAACAAATAGATTCATTGACTTGATGGAATTTTCTTGGAATAGATCATTGTTTGCATGCAAAAGTTGAGAACTAATTGTACAAATGATAGATTGAGCAAGAGTCCTTGATAAGCAACATGATCATTGCTTCAAAAAAAGTGAATGAATTTAATGTGGATGATGTAGATCTTAAAACTCATCATTTCTGGGTGGATTTTGTCTCACAACACTTAGTTATGGACTTGAGTTGGCATGATCTTCAAACATGATAGTGAAGAACTCCAACTAGTAACCCCGAATCTAGTCAACCTAGAATTTCAAACATGTCATTTCAAATAAGAGATCTCACCCTAAAAAAATATCCTTTACCTTCTGATTTACCCTATATACATGTTTCCAAACTGATCAAATCTTTGAAATGGAAGGTAGGTCTCTTAGGACAATGCTTTGAAGTGAATTGAGCCAAATGTTCTCCAGGAAAGTATGTGCCAGCAAGGTTTATATGTTTGACTACACCAAAAAGTCTTGAAGATGCTCAACCACATTTCCATGTACTTGTGGAAGAAGTATAATCTCTTATTGAGCAATATCTTCATTGAAACCAGTTAGAACATTTACATGTCAGGAGCATTCACACCAAGAACAGTGATAAAGGCAACAATGTGTACCTTCAAGAAGCAAAGCCTTAAAATACCTTATGAGCATGAGAAACACCATGAATGGACTATGAAGATACTCTAGAAATGATTAAACAAGACTTGGAGACCAATTTCACCTTTTTGCTCTTATCGATTTGGTGCACAACCAGGAAAGAGAAAACTGCTCCACCAAAATGCTCATAAATTTTCAACTACACCTCCTTTTGAGAAAATTATTTTTACACATGATTTCTATGCCAATTTACTCCAAAAATTCCTTCTATGATTTATTCGAAGGATTCTCTATATTTTCACTTGAAGGCTAAGAAGTCAGGCAACTAAAAATGAGCTTTTCAAAAGACCTATTTTTAAAAAAACTCACATAACTTGCTCAAATGACCTCACAATGACCTGAAATTTTGCATGAAGCACCAGGACACCTTCCTCCATCATCTCCCATGATTTTTTTGAAAAGAATAGGTCTGAAATTTTCCATCCCATCTCATTTTCATGCAAGAACACTGCTTGTTCTCAACACCATTTATGACCAACATACAAAATTGACTCCTGGGGCTGAGATGAGCCTAACCTTTTCTCACACATGTTATGGATACTCTCTCAAGGCTTCTCCCATGCTTTTCCGACCTGATATTCCCACTCTTGTACTCCCCTTTGCCATCAATGCCATTGACATCAATAATAACAACCACCATTTGATGTAACAAGGTGTAACATCATTTGCATTATTTTATTTTTGGGATTTGATGCACTTTAGTGTTTTGTAGGTCATTTGTTCATTGCAGGTTATAGGTGACATTTGCAAGCTTGGTGTGACATACTAGCAATAAGAAGCAAAGGACATTGAACATCTCACGACCCAATAAAACTAGTTTTGAGCTTATCACGATGCCTACGGGTGCCCATAATAGGTCTCTACAATGCCCTGTGTGCCCCGACCCTCCATAGGCACCCCAGTCCAACATATTCTAGCACCTCTGTATTTTTCTCGAGTTTTATTGCAATAATTTGCAATTTGGATTTCTCTAGTTTGATAGTTCATACACATTCGGGATCATAGTGAAATAACTAAGACATTTTATCTCCTCATTTGCACTTAGAGTTTTAAATCTTAATTTCTTATTTACTTGGTTCAAATATGTACTTTATTGTTTACTCATTTATTTGTTACATTGCAATTAGATTTAGACATCTATAAATTCTATATTTGTTTAATCATTTGGTGAACCCAACGATTCAAACCCTTTTTTTGAATATGGCCTCACCTTATCGAGTCATGGATCAATTTTCTTATCCTTCTTTCACTCCTACTAAATTTTCTAGCATGGTTGTTATTGTTGTTGATTTCATGAAAGTTCATACTAAGCATCCTCGTCGATTTATTATGCCTATGGTTGATCCTAATATCAATGTAGTAACTACTCACTTTGCACTTGTACTCCTACGGATCCACCCGTTTCTTCCCACTACCTATAACTTTTGTGGCTCCACCTACCACCTCTAAGGGCTATGATATCATTGAGTGACTTAATAATACACTAGCCAAAATATCTCTCTATGACTTATTGCACAATGCGCCTGATTGTCTTCATACACTAGAGGCATCCTTTCGATCTATTCACTTTGAAAGTGATAATTCCTCGATGGCATTTACACACCTCATTCAAAGACACCTCCAAAATCTTCCACGTGTTATATATTTTATTGATGAGGACATATCACCATCTACTATTGACAATCCATGTGCACCTTTGCTTATCACTACTATCATTGGCACCATTTATATCAAGTGTGTACTCATTGAAAATGGATTTGTGGTTAATTTATGTGCTCGACATCATGACAAATAATCTAATTCTAAGGATTCTAATCTTATTCGTGGGTATGATTTAACTACTCGCACGTGCTTGAGAACTACCACATTACCTATACAAGTTGGACATAAGAATGTCCCTACAATATTCATCATTAGCGATACCTTGTTTTAGTTTAATCTCTTGTTGGGTAGACCTTGGATTCATGTAATGCGTGCAGTCCCATCTATTGTTCATCAATGCGTCAAATTCCTACATGATGGATACGAACATACCATTGATGCTGACCACATCCCTTTAAGTTCATTACATAGACCCCTATGACCACTATGCCTATCACTACCTCGTAGCCTATTCCATATAACAAGTATTGACACATATGATATCGGCCAATCGATTGCCTCACCATATTTTTGCACCACTCGACCACTCCATCTATTTATACTCATACTACAACTATCATTTCACCCTCGTGTCTACTCCAATAGCTACTACTGATCCATTCGTTGATGTTCCTCTTGCTCCTACATCTAGTATACCTCCCACCAACATCCTTGATACTTCTATCTAGCATGACAATGTCACCACCGATGATTCGATGATGAGGTCGATACCATTGAACTTACTGATGACAAATTGTGCAATCTCAATTTTAATCCTATTGATGTAGATGACTCATATTTCAATGACACTTTCATTATTGATGGCCTGGTGAATACAAATTCAAAACACCCCTTCCTTCCACTAATGTTATAGTACTTTATCGAGGGTATGTTCATACTTTGGACGTCGTTACACCTTCTTAGGGGTAATCTACATCTGCGCAACCTCTTTTCACATTGACACTCTTCATAAATAACTCTTATTGGCATCATATTCTGGTGGATCTTACTTGCTCTGACACTATTTTCACATATGATGGCTTGACGTGGCTTGGCTTTTCACTCAATGATATCTTACTATAGTCTCATTCGTTTCATCTCTATCATGGATGTGTCCATATTATGATTGCCTATGGTCTTCATGTTTTCTATCTCACAGTCTTTGTGGCATGCAATCCTCACAATTCTCCACTGACACTTGGGCAATCTTGGTTAGATTACATTGGGGGAACTTTGGACCCTCACCATACTAGCATTACATTTCCTATTCCTTTCGACCAAGTTTCTATTTGCAATGATTCATCTTTAGGCTATTCACAAAATCTCACTCATTGGTATGCACATGGATGTCCACCAACACCTTTCACCGATGAGGAATATGCAACACACATGTACAATTTGTGTCGTAATGGCTCCTTATATGATCCACTGCACACTATTGCTTACCAGGTTTTAGACGCATCACCGATTGGCTTCAATTAGGACAATGATGATCTTTTAGACAATGTTACCTAATCATACTTATCATCATCCACTTGGGGGCATCATGCTTAATATTCTTGTTATCCATTTTCCCCCCTTGGAAAAATGGACAAGTTGAAAGATTTGGACTTAGACATTTTTGGGGATCTGTTAGCATATGGATTTGCACGCATGCAAATGGCATGCAACAATGTGAGAACGAAGTCCCTCCTCAATGAAGGTGAGGCTGCCTTTATTGAAAACCAAAACTATATTTACATTTGTACATTCAAAATTGTATGTGGGGGGTGTTTTGGAACATCAATGGAAAGAAAAGTGAATGAGGAAATGGAATAGAATGAAGGAAATGAGTGGAATGGAATGACCTAAAAAGAACATGCAAGAGTTAGGTAAAAATAGAACCTAATATTGCATGAAGAGGAAATATGAATGACCGACACAAATAAAACGGAGTTTGAGTTAGCCAAACAAGAATGTGTAAAAGGGAACACACATGAGCAAGTAGATAATCAGAGCTTGATCATTGTGAACTAGAACAACTGATTAATAATGTTGACAATAAGATCAAAGATAATATTTGCATGCAAGATTCAAAACACCTAACATCTAATGAACATAAGAACATCAAATGTTACAAGAGACAATGAATGAGACACAAAGTTCATATTCCATTAACTCCAAAATGTTTTTCACAAAAGAACACAAAGTTTCTTCCTGAAACAAAGCTTGCACAAAAGTATTTTCTTCTCCTCTCTCAAAGTCACCCTTACAAATGAGCCCCTCACTTCCTTTTATAACCCAAAAGTTGGTTACAAAGTAGTTAGGGTTTTACATGATCATTAAATAAGGCACTTAAGTGACCTTTGACTTTTTCAACAACTTTATTAAAGACAACCCAAAAATAGAAATTACTTAAAATATCCATTGTTTCCTAAAAACAAATAACAACACCTTTTAAAATATACAATAATAACCAGTGCCTTATCCATTGAAATGGGGTCCACCTATCTCAAGCGTATGAGAAATGAACTCTCCCACTTCATTAGATACCAAGAAAATCAACTCCTGCACTACCGATGAAATTAGGATCTACCGCTTTTGCCAGTTGAAAGGATCTAAACCTACCCAAAGTTTCAAACATCTTTTCTTCTTTTGGAGGTTCACTTGGTCGAAGAATAGCCTCACAAAATACCTGCAATTCAAGAATTCTACTTGGCATATCATTTAAATTAACAATTTTGGATTGAGCATTCTCAAATAAGTTCTTCAATTTGATGCACCGCTCCATGGAAACTGACGAGAAATTGTTAGTAGGAGTGTACATGTCCTTAAACAATTGTAAAAATTGTTCTTCCACCTGCTCAATGAACACCTTTGATTATGCTTATTTATGAGGTTACAAGGAATCTCAGTCATGAATTCCTGAATCAAGGAGAGTGAAGTGAAGGCTTCATTGCACATGCTATCATAATGGATCATAGAATCTTCGAGAAGCATTTTTCTTGATTTGAGATGCAGACACCAAAGAAAATGTGTCCCTCGATGTTCAAATTTGAGAATTCCTTCAATAGCTAAAATTGAAGATTCCATACTTGTCATTTCTTGTAAACTGGGCAATATCTCATCCAAATTTGATATAGCAGAAACAAAAGTTTCTTTGAAAGAAAGAATTGGATCAAGATACGCACTGACATCATGAAGCTTAAGCTGCGGTCTTGATCGTTCCTCGGCCTAAAACAAGAATCTCGAAAGCCAAGATTCGAGTGACATGGCCCAATGTTTTTATTTTCTTTGACAAATTGAGAGTATCTTCATCACGGGGCAGCCCTTTGCATCAGTCTTGGGAAGGTGGATGATATGGGATTTATCAAATGTTGAACATATTCCACCAATTGATTCTTTTCGGCCTTGAGCCGAGAGTTTTGAGACTTGTATTTCTCAAGTCTTTTTAGCACGATATCAATTGAATCTAGAGCCATCGCCATGTTAGTATTTTGTGTTGATCTCTGAGCAGAAATTGTGAGACTTCTGAGTTTTGGAAATCCATCTCCTTTGCCCCATTATGAACGAGTGGTGTTGAAATATCATTGAAGTGATTTATGAATTCATTGACACACACCTTAGCGTAGTATTTGGTCTTTTTGGAGTGATGGATTCTAACATTGACGCAATCACTTCCAAGTTTATCACTATTGGCTTAATGACCCTCTTTCAATTCTTCAAGATATCATGTAGCCAGGTGGGAACCTCTCCAAGTACCTCATTATACATGGTTCTCATGTTTTTTGGGAATTGATCTTCATCACGCTAAAGGGGATCACCTTCGGGTGTTTTGAAATTGGATCTTCTTGTTCGAGAGAGATGTTGTCACCATTTCCTCCATTTGTGGTGGTTCTTCAAATGTAGGTGGGGAAAGAACCGGATCATCAACTTTTGGTTGAGAATTTGTGACTACTTCCACAAGTTGGGATAGTATATTTTGAGGTACTTCATTAGCGAGTTCCACCTCCAAAAATTGTGTGATATAGATTACAGGTGCTTGTACCTAAACAAATGCTCTGAATTACAGTGTTGTGTTGTTGATTAGGCCTGAAGAATTAGGGCAATCATGCAAAGACGAATGATGACTGGAATGAGAAATTCTTGAGATGTGCTCCTTCCCCTCCTCCACTTGGTGTCATTTTCCAGACCTTCTAGATGATACGGGTGCGACAGGAGGAGTATTTTCTTTCCACTTCCTGCGATTCTCTGTAGTTCAGTGTTGTAGTTTGCGGCGTGAGTTGAGAAGATGATTGATTAACTCGTTTGTTCCTCTTCTCATTGTAGATGGATGGTTGTTTCTCTTCACGCACAGTCCTCTTGTGATGATCTGAATCCTCTTCAAACCAAACGATACTTACCTCATGAACTCGTTAGATCCATGTCTCTAGTAATACACAATCCCCATTTGACCAATTAATCTTGAGTGATGAAGATGTGGAAGATGAATCAAACGTAGGATCAAGCACGTTGGAACCATCATCAACAATTTCATGAGTTGAATCTCTGACTTTGAGGGTGATCATCTGATCTAAGGTGAGCCTCAAATGGTCTCAGTGTCAGACTTGAATTTCATCCGCACACCCCGCTAAGTGATCCTCTATTTGTGGTACATGTTTGTACTTTTGACCAAGTGTTTTCTCCTTGAGGCCAAAGATATCAAAATCGAATCTCCATGAAAATAGATGAAGTGTGTAGATTTCCATCTCCCTCCCCACGCTTTTCGTAGCTTGGAAAAAGAACATTTGTAGACTACGATTGAGATAGGGAAGCAAATGTCGGGTCGATTCCTATCAGTGAGGAAACTGTTGACGGAGAATAATTGCCGTGACAACTCCATGAGAACCCATTTTTCGTTGACTTATCTCGAGATCTTATATGGCATTCCATTGAATCCACTGATTCATATGTAAGAGAAATTCTGGTATTGAATGAACTAGGTTCCCACTTGTACAATTTACTTTTTCGCCACCTCGAGAACCTTTCTTGTGGGGTGTTGCTCAACATCCAAATGACGAAGAACACGAATGTGTCGTTGACATGATGAAAATGAGGTAGAATCACCTTGAACTCCAGTTAGGGGTAGAATTGGAATACGTTATTCTTGGAATCATCCATCATGCCAATATTTTCCAATCCACTGAAGATACTTCTTCTCACGATGTTATACACCAGTTAGGAGGTCATGTAGAAATGTCCCATCATTTTGAATTCAATCAACTACTTATGTAAGTTTTCATTGATGACGGTGGCCCAATCAACATGTAATGCTTGATCCAGAATGATGAAAATGAATTTATACATCCAGGGAAGGAAATGATGCATAGAAGGAAGGCCAAAGACCTACCTGAGAAGTGTGATCATGTCGCTAATTTCCTATTTGAAGTTGTAGTGCGGAAACACATTCGCGAGACGATTTGCACGAGAACATTTCTGAAGCAGCCAAATTTTGTTGATCATCCTTCGACATGTGAGAGGATTGTCATCCCAAAATCGTGTAGTTTCTTTGGTCACTTCAGTGGCTTCCTCCACAAAGTGGGATCACATTCGAGGTGCATGGTCTCTTAATTAGGATAGGCGCGGCTTTTCCTTGGTCGGGCGTGGAATTTTAATTTTCTTGTTTTAAAAATTGTTCCTTTTTTTTCTATCCTGCGTGGAATTCCTCCTGGGTTGGGCATGTGGTGGTCTCCTCTTCTTTGGGTGCATGTATTTACCTTTAGTCTATTTTAAAAAAATAGTTCTTATTTATCCTAGGCGCGTCTCCTTCAGTGCTTGAAAGCGCTTGGAAATGCGTGGGAATTTATGTTTTTGTTGAGTGAGAGATCCTTCTTTGCAAATGTGGGTTCCTTTCTCTAGCACGTGGAGTCTGCTCTTTTGGCTTTGTTGTGCGTGGAATCTCCTTTGTTGGGCACCTAGAGAATGCGTGAGCTTCTTTTAATTTTTTAAAAACTAATCCTTTTTCTTCCCATGTGGGATTCCTCCTTCCTCTACCCAATGCGCAGGCTCAAAACAAATGCCTCTTTTTCTTTTTTTTTTTTGCGTGGGAAATTTTAAGCTGTTCCTTAGCATCCTTGGGAAGCTATAAAAATGTGGCTTTGTTCTTCCTCTCTACATGTGATCATAATAAAGGACCGAGAACTAAGCATTAGCTACCACTACCTAAGGTTGCATTCAAAGGCCATTATTAAGAGCATTCAAGCATCCCTCTA
This sequence comes from Taxus wallichiana var. yunnanensis, assembly GCA_018340775.1. Lineage (NCBI taxonomy): Eukaryota > Viridiplantae > Streptophyta > Pinopsida > Cupressales > Taxaceae > Taxus > Taxus wallichiana. Next base: position 1,009,141,916 of record CM031237.1, read on the forward strand.
GCATCCACACAAGGAAATGGAATGTTACTTCTACATACACTTCATAGGGGGAATTTTATTCTTTTATGCACACATCTATTTATATTTCTTACATCTAGCTACTTGCTCGCTATCAAGTGTGAGACACACACGTGTCACCTAAGGCCCAATTCCGCACACACACACATAGAACTACATTGGGTCTAAGATGTAGTGCAATGCTCAATCGTAACATCATTTATTTGTGAGTCAAGGATAGTCTGACCCCTCATTTACATTATTTTCTTTTTGGGAATTGATGCACTTTAGGGTTTTGCAGGTCATTTCTTCATTATAAGTTACAAGTGACATCTGCGGGCTTGGTGCGACAAGAAGCGAAGAACAAAAAATGTATTGCGGCCGGAAGAAACTATTTTTTAGAGACTTTGCACAATCACACCCGAGAATAGGTCTACAATACCCTAGGTACCCCTGACCCTCCATAGTTTCCCCAATCTAGCATATTCTAGCACCTCTACATTTTTTTGGGTTTTATTGCGACAATATGCATTTCGTATTTCTCGAGTTAGATAGTTTTGTACACCTTCAAGATCATAGCAAAAAAACTAAGTCATTTTATTTCCTCACTTGTACTTAGGGTTTTAAATCTTAATTGATTATCTTCTTGAGTAATTTTTTTACTTCATTGTTTACTCTTTTACCGATACATTGCAATCAGATTTAGGCATCTATAAATTCTATATTTGCTTAATCAAATTGTAAAATTCACATATAACTTGTAAAGATACAATGACCTACAGAACCCTCAAACTACATCAAATCCCAAAAAGAAAATATGCAATATGGGGAGTTGGACTAACCATGACGGTCACCCTACTGAGTGAACTTACGACTCAGCGTTACACCACATCTCAGAATCCATGTAGTTCTTGTGCATGTGTGATAGAATTGTGCCCTAAGATTCCCTTGTACAAGTGCATATGATAGAGGGGGATAGCTAGATGTACTAATCTAAATAGATATGTGGATGATAAAATGAACTTCCCCTTCCTATGAAGTGTATGCAAAAATCCAATCCCTGTTCCTTGAATGAGTGTTAGATAGATGCCTTTGATGCTCTTAGAATGCCTTTGGATGTAACCTTAGGTGATGATGATAGATGCTTAGAGCTTGGTCCTTTATTTTGGTCACATAGCTCTATATTTATCTTATTCCCTTGGTTGAATTTTGTGTTGGACCATGATTTTCGTTAGACCAAAACCCATAGGTGTTAGTCTTTGATACAATCACCAAAGTTAGGATCTATGAGAGGCGGTTAGTCCATGTCACGAAATTCATGGGGAGCGCTGGACACACATGCCAAAAATCTCCCCCTCAGCATTACCCAAGTGAGTTTTGAACTCGAGACCTATCGCTCTGATACCATTTATTGGACCACGATTGTCATTAGACCAAAACCCATAGGTGTTAGTCTCTAATACAATCGTCGAGTTAGGATCTATGAGAGGCGGTTATTCCATGTCATGAAATTCACAGGAGCATTAGACACACATGCCAACATTTTGTAATTGAAAAGCTGGAAGGTGACCCATAAGAAAATAAGATGCCCAAAATATAAAAGAATCCCAAAAAGAGCAAGTAAGGTGGAAAGAGATTGGGGGCACCCACGGGGGACGAGGGTGCACAGGCGATGATGTCTGGCTAAGCATTGGTGTCCAAAGTCATGAAAGATAAAGCAATAAAGCTCATAATGGGTTATAGGGTGTGTAAGATGAAGAGAAGAGAAGAAACAAAGCAAAGAGGCCATATATAGCTATCAATTACTATGTAGGAATCATATGAATGCAAGTATGACGTTAGGACCTAGAAATGTACCCAAGCATGTGATTTTGTGTCTACATTTTCCCCCACTTTATGTTGTTGAGTGAATACTTGATAACATAAAGTAGATAAGAGATGCGTACATGATAACCATGTATAATGTGATGGTGATAGCGTCTTTGAGGAGATAAGTGAAAGCCTAATGAAGCGTGGAAGCTAAGAAAGAGGAAGTGACCCTAGGGGTGAAGCGTATTGTGTTGTACTTGTTGTTGTGTTTGATGTAGGGTTACTTCTTATTGTGTATTAAGGATGGACTTGTAAAAGAAGAGTGAAAGAGTAGTCAAAGTCATATATCATGACAACTCTTCCAAAAGTATGTAAAAGTGTGTAAAAATTAGTAAATGGAAAGTGTATAACAATTAGCAAATGGAAAGTGTACACCTGATCCATGAAGAGTGAAAAGGATAGAAAAAGTCCTGAACTATTGTAGAAGAGTGAGTTTTTTGGATGATATCACGCCAAGAGTAAAGTTTTTTGCGCGATCTTGCACCAAGAGTGAGTTTTTTGGGCAATCTCATGCCAAGTGCAAGTTTTTGGGCAATCTCACGCCAAGTGTGAGTTTTTTGGGCAATTTCATGCCATAGCAAAAGAGTGTTGGGGAGATAGGTCTAGTGTTACTCTACTTTCATGATTGCTTCCTGAATTATACATCATTATAGATGGTGTGATCCATGTTTAGTTTTGTATTGTTCCAAATGTACTAATTGTCCTAATTAAAGGAGATTGCATGCATTCTATATTTTGAGGTCGAGTGCTTGATCTGCGGCGCCTCTGTGAACTGTTGTAGACCGTGTTGATCGAGAAATTTATTGTATCTAACCCCAAGATATAGGTGCCTAGGAGAGGTCAGGAGTGCCCAGGAACTAGTTTCTATAGCTAGGTACTTGTGTCTATGTTGAACTGAGGACCCAATTCAAATTCCGTGCCATATTTATAACTATAGATTGTTATGTTCGTGTATTGAAGCGTGTTATGTTGTAGCTATAAGATGATGTATGGGGTGATTGATTCACCTAATGTATGTCCCCCTCATTTGGGGTGCATGTGACGTCACTAGGAGAATGTGGCCCAAAGGAGAGGACTCAAACCGAGCTAAAGTGTGTACCCTACGGGGGAGGGAATGTGCATGGTGGAAACCAAGGCACATGCAAAAATATGGCTAGATACATGTGTTAGTAGAAAAAGAAGCAAGCATGTCATAGAAAAGTAGTGTAACAAGCAAATGTGCATACAAAAGAGAGACCGTAAAAATGGGTTTCATACATGGGACATCACTCACAATGTCACAAGACAATCGGGACAAAGCAACCAAAAGCATACTATGTGCATATAAGACAAAGGGCATAGCCTCGCAAACAATAGCATATAATAACAAAAATGTCAAACAAAGTGTAACAAACAACCATGGTGGAAAATAGTCTTGTAAAGCAAATGTTGCACATGAAGCACCTATTAGTATGTTAGAAAGATAAAAAGTATGTAAAAGCATGTATAGATAAATGGAAAGTAGTGTGTTATTAAGAATAAGACGTAGTAAATCATTGGAATAATAACACTTATGATGTGTAAGAGTAAGAATGTAGATACCCTCATGAGCCTCGGTGGGACCTGGTAAGAGGTACATTGCCAAGCACCATTGTTACGTGTAATGATCTACATGAAGTTTGTATTCACAACTAGAGAACAAGTGAACTCGCATGTGTCTATGGAAAATATATTGACATACTAAGTATCCAGGATAACATAGTATGTAAAGTGCAACATGTAACCAATATAGGAAAACAAAGAGTATGTACAACCAAGATATGCAAGATGTAGTGTATGTGATATAGTGTGATGGAATGATATGCAATATGAATGTGATAGGAACAATGTGGCCCCCAATGGATGTGGATGTGTATGAAGTGAGTTTCATTTATAAAAAAACCCTCAATAATCAAGAATGAACCATACAATAAGAGTGTGTCATCAAGAAATAGTTTGAAAGAGATGCTAATAATATGTAACATGAAGTGCGAGCATGGAGTGTAGAAGAGGTGAGGTTCAATTCAAATTTAGACCCTCAACAAACAAGTATGAACCGTGGAACTAGAGTGCGTCATAGGGAAATGGTTTGATAAAGATGCTAGAAATATGTAACATGAAGCAAAGAGCACTTGAGTGTAGAAGAGGTGAGGTTTAATTCAGATTTAGACCCTCAGTAGTTGAGTATGAACTGTGGAACTAGAGTGCTTCATAGGGAAATGGTTTAATAGTGTGATGCTAGAAAGATGTATCATGAAGTACAATGTGTGAGGTTCATGGATGTAGTATGCCCTTAATCAGTCAAGTGTGAACCTTAGCACAAGAGTGCATCATAGGGTAGTATGATGATACAAAGTGTATCAAGTTGTGTAATGATGCTTAGAAAGATGAATTATGAAGCACATAGCGTAATGATAAACACATGATGATGTTATGAGGGGGGAAGTAAACATGATGCCCCCAAGTGTATGAGAGGTGTAGATCTAGTTGATGTTGCTAAATCGATTAATGTAAGGATTATTTTTCTTGATAAAAGTGATTAGATGTTGAAGTGGAGGTTGTGAAGGGATATTGAATGATGAAATTCGAAAGAGGCCCTCTAGAGTTTGTTGGTCTTTCTCGGTGAGTGATTTCTTATCTAAAATTACTAATGTTGTAGAAGACTTAGGAGGAAGAGGTGTTGGACTAATTTTGAGAGGTGGTTGCTTAGTTGGAGTGTGTAGTCATTTTTACCCCTATCATAAAAGAAAGGAACCCCATGTGTGCCGACCTATCACCCGGCAAAGTTAAGCGCTCACCCGAGGCACGCGCAGTACCGAGTTTCTCTTTTATGTGAGTTTAGTGGGAAACATCATCTATGATTTGTGTGAGAGATTTCAGAAGGGAAATTAGGACATACAAGAACCATAGGGCTCAGAACGGCCTCTAGATCCTTGCAGTCATTTGATCGAGTAATTAACGATGAATCCATAATATGTAGTATGATAGAAATAAATATACAAGCATCATACTTAGCATGAAAGGAAAGAAAACTCATAAGAGAGAAATATGCAGCTGAATCATTGATATTCATGTATATATTATAACAGGTAACCTTATTACATCTATGGAACCATTACAGAGGGTCGAGAGAAGCAAACCGCATGATCATACATTGCACTAGACTTAAAGTAACTAAGCTACCAAAAAGAAAATTTACAACCCCAAGCCTAATGCATCCTCTCCCGAATAAAACTACCCACTTGTGAGTCCTTGCAAAATTTTGCATAGCTCCGCTCACTCTCTATCGATCTCCTTTTGTCTCTGCAGGTGCTTGTATTTATAGCTTTCCTGGACTGCCAACTCGCCCTCCAGTGCCCTTAGATCTAGTGCCAAGTGTCCGAATGTGGTCCTCCATGCGAGCATGCTTCTCCAGGCCTAAGCTTTCCACTTTATCCCATGATGTTCTTCTAGAAGATTCTATCATAGGCATGCTCCTTCCTAGGCCAACTGTCGCTAGGTTAGCATCTTATCCACGTGCAACCGGGTCATGCTTTTCACGTGTTCTACTCTGAACATCCAAATTGACTAAGTCCTAAACTCTTGGTTCTGTCTTTGCACGTCACGCGCCACGGGATTCATCAAACCCTTCTCTTGCATACTTTTGCTTTGCACACCATTCCATAACTGGGACCTTGTGTGCCTATGCACCTTCATACTTGGTCAATAATCCAGGGGTCCAACATCACCCCACACTACACCTGTTCTCCATCCACATAAACACTCCACTTAACCAAGATGTACCTTGCCTTAAGGAACCAAGGTGTAGTCTTACATTTTGTAAAAGAATAAAGGAATGAAAGACTTTGGAAGAAAGGACGAATGGGGGCATCAACTCAGCAAGCTAGGAAAATCCTTCCGTAAGTCTACCTCCAACTTGTTCCATATGTCGACCTCGCTTTGTGCCTTCTGATAGAGGTCACCGATCAAGATGCTCACCTCATCAAAACTTAGGCTAATACCCTAGGTTCCAAAGTGTCAACGATCTTCTCCATCTCCTTTCCCAGGTCTTCGAGTGTGTCCATCCTCCTGGTAATCTGAGGGTATAGTTCTTTCAGTTGGGCCTTGATTGAACCCCTTAATGTTTCAATCACCTCATATTTTCTTTCTACTTCGGTAAGGACCTTGTCTCTCTTGCCCTGTTTCCTTTATTCTTCTCTTGGAACTCCTTTAGCTCCACTTCGAGTGTGGTGACCAAGGTGCTTGCTACCTTATCCCTATCTGCGCAAGTATCATATGCGGCCTCAGCAGATTGGGCAGCGATTTTAACCTTTGTGAGCACCTTGCTATACTCAACAACGAGTGCTACCACCCTCAACCTATCCTCTTCCTTTAAGCGTGTGGCCACTTCCTCTGTAGACTCCAGGGCCAAAGGTCATCTCTCCATGGTGAGGACACGCGTTAGATATTCTAAGCATTCCATAATGGATGTGTAATTTTGTGTGGGTGGTGCTAGGTCTAGGTGCTTTAAAATGATGGCGCTCTTGATAGACTCCACCTTCTTGTATACTTCTGCACCTTTGTCTTTTCATCCTTTAACTCGCACCTTAGTTGTGCGCTGATCAGTTCTTCCTGTTCAAGCTCTTGCCCTTCTCTATTAGCTCCTCTTCTTTCTTCCCTAGCTTTCCCTCTAGTGCTCTTATATTGTCATTGCACGCAAAGAGCCTAGCCTCTGTCTCGATTGTGACCTTGTTGAGCGCGTTATAGACCTACTCATCCGAGAGCTCCTGGACATTTACTAAGGGATTGGCTCCCTTAGACTCTAGTACTGTGATGATCGCTCCTTGGCAGACTTCGAATTCTGGCTCGTCAATGTGCCCTCCTTTTCAAATGACCCCATGGCTAAAAGCCTTTCTGTGGGTACAGTGCTTTAGAACCGCACGTGTAGCACCTTCTTTGAGTCATCAACGTAACCCATCACTTGTCTTTGTTCTATATCAAGGGTCCTCTTACCGAGCGCACACCTTTGGGAAAACTCACCGTTAGAGCGGGACCTCCTCCCATGTTGTCATGCTATCTTTCAATGTTTTCATCCTTTCCTTCCTTCAACACTATGTCAACGTTGCGCTCCAACTCTTGGTCTACTAAGGCCTCAAGCATTTTCTTTGCCTCTCTCTCTGCTACCTCAGTGATCTACTCCTTTGTGAAGCTTATGGCTTCCTACTTTTCCATGCCAACCTCCTCATTATTTCCCATGTCTTGGGTGCCTTCCTTATCCTGGGTAATCTTGCGCCGCGCAAATACGAACTCCTATTTTTCCTCCCCGCTCTCTTCTCCTGAGTCATACACGCTAAAAACATGTGGCTCCTAGTCTCTTTCAGACTCATCCTCCTTGTTATCATCTTCTTCACTCTCATCTTCTCTTCCACCCATGTACTTCTCTAAGCTGTCAGTCTCCTCCGAGTCAGCTTCCTCTTCCCTTCTCTCGCTTTTTCCCGAGAGGTGGCTCCTTGTGATGGGGATTGGTCTCTTCCTCTTCCTCGGGTGACTTTTCATTGGTGAGGGGTTACCTAGGTTCCCGCACTCTCGGTGTCTTCTCCTTCACTGGGGACTTCTTTCTCTGCGTGTAAGTATTGGGCTTGGCACTCGTTGTTGGCATGCTCATTGTCTAAGCAATCTGCACTCTTGGTGCTTCTTCTTCTTCTCTTCCCCTCTTCTTGGGTGCGGGCTTCTTCCTACCCATGGGATCATCAGGTATGGAGACATCGTTCTCTAGGTACATGCCCTTCTCAAACTTGGGCCTTATACGGAGGTATACGCGCGCCGTGGATCCTCTGTAATGGGTAGCATCATCGGCCTTGTCATCTGGACCTCATGCGACATGTACCTTTCCACATATGTACGCTTGCTACTGGGGTAGTTCAACCTTTTCACATCTCTCTGTGCTCCGGTCTAGACTACCTAGTTCTAGCTTCAGCTTCTTGGATTCCTTGAATCTGTTTACTCCCACTTGGAAGTATTGAGATGTGAAAGCAAAGGGAAGCTTACACCATGGGCTCCATGATTCATCTACCAGCCTGAACCTGCCTCAGTAGAAATGTTGGTATACGCGAATTTGGCTTCCCCTTCGGTGATCTGCTAGAAGTTGTTCAGGGATCCTCCACTCTACCTCGAACGTGTTCCTCAAGCACGTATACCACTTATGCGCAGACACGCCTTGTGGTGTGTTGTCATTGTGTTGCTGAGACATACTTCTCAAATCTCTTCGCGGGTGAAGGATCCTCGGCAAGGTATTCCCGTATAAATTTGTTTGATGCGTCAGGCACTCAATCTCTGAAAATACGATGGTTAAAAAGACGTTGCCGAAGAGGATTTTGTCCCCCTCCTTCGTGCAGTAGACAATTTCCTCCACGATGTATGCAAATAAGTTATAAATGGTGCCTTCTGCAATCTTCCTGCAGACATGTAACCAAGGTTTATTGACTTGGGTCCATCTCTCTTGGCCATTCAGCTTTGTTACCAGATGCGTGGCCATTTTCATCACTGGCTCCTTGATGTCTGAAATGTCCTTCTTCCAAGCATATTCGTTGATGGTTTCTGAATTACCTCCTTGTCGCTTAGGTCATCCTCCAAGTTGTTTCCCTCACATATGAGGCATGTGAACTGAGAGACGAGTTGGGGAGTAATGTGCATCTTGCGCCCTACAAAATGGAAGTAATCTTCATGTATTCGCGACATTAGCCATTGGTATAGGCATTTTGGTTTTCCAAAATAGGGCAACTCATAGAGTTACAACAACCCTGCCTTCTCCAATTTGACCTTAACATCATCATTGTAGATGGGCAAGCCCTCTGGTGTCCATTTTTTCATGGGGTGCACTAACTCCAGTGCTCATTTATTTCTCAATCATGTTCGTTCGGTGGTTATAATCACTCATAGGCACGTTCCTCAGGTGGGACTCCCACTCCTTACCCATCATTACCCCATCTAGGTATTGCATCTCTGCATACCACTCTTCATTTGTATTACTCACGTCAGGTTCTTGCTACTTGGCCTTGGCCTTGCCCTTTCCTTTCTTGGGTGCCATTGTCAAGGTCCTCCTATCACTTCACTCCCTCCTTGTTACTTTGTTCTTCCACTTCTTCCAGCCTCAGATCTCAAATTTGTGATGAAAAACCTCTCAAACCCGTGCCCTAGTTTGTCAAACCCTAACTGGGATAAAACTTCCACAAGACGACGCCTCCTCACAACTTTTCTCACGCCCGTGTAACCCCTTCCTTCTGGTTTGCAAATTCAAACTGGTTTCTCATGCTTCAATCTCATAGATTTTTCTTCACACGATCGAATCTAGAAACCCTAGTTTGTAAAACTCACTTCTTTCTCTATTTCGCAAAGTGAAAATGAAAATGCCTCGACCCTTTACTTATAGCTTTTCTCTTTTCAAACATTAAATGCTACTTCACCTACCACCATACTTTTTCCATTTAATGTATCTTTTCAAACAAATTCCATCTTCGCTTTCACTTACACGCCCAACTTGTGTAAAAAACCCTCCAACCTTCTAGCGCGCAACCAATCCAACATGACAGGAGACTCTTGCGCGCGCGTAACCAACGCCAAAGGAACTTCTTCTGTCTTGATTTTTGCTCTCGCCTACCTCGTGTTGCTTAATGCACTTTCTCCTTAGTACGTGGGATCTAAAAGTAGCTTTGTCCTGACACCAACCATCCTTTCATCTTTTCTCTCCACACACCTCTTTCAATTGGGCCATTCAATAGGGATTTTGACACAACTTCCTTGGTACTCTAACCATGCACTCCTTCACATTTCTCCACCCCACACTTAAAACGATGTGCGGTCCTCTGCGCACTCACAAATTCTCCAAAGTAGCAATAAGGTTACCGGCGCCCAAGGCACAAAACAAAACAACAACGTGAAAGGGAAACACAAGAAAGGGAAATGCATAAAGGAAATTTCTAAACTAACTGGAAAAACTGCCTTATTTACAAACACCAAGAAGACTTATTTATAGTAGGGCTTTAGCCTACTCCCATTGAAGTGTCCAAGAAACTTCATCCCATCCAGCGCAGAATGGAACACGCTGAATCAAGGATGTACGAGATTGTGTAAGGACCCACCCAATGGACTTTCAACTTCCTAGGATGGCGTAGAAACTTAGAATCATATAGTAACACCATCTACCCAACCTCAAACTTCTTATTTCTAATGTGGTGATCATGCCAAGCCTTCTGCTTTGCTTTTTCTATTGTTTGGCTCCACTGGTGAGTGATCATCTCTCATCCAGCTTCATTAACTCCTCAATCCTTTCTTCCAGTGCTTGTTCATGGCTAACCCTCCTGCACGTGCTATTCATAGAGAAGGCAACATGAATTTAACCAAAGAAAATAGCTTGGAACCAAACACCAACTGAAAAGGTGTGGCTTTGTTTAGCCTTTTATACGTTGTCCTATAAGCCCACAATACTATTGATACTTTGTCATCCCAATCTTGTCTTTTGACATCACAAATTTTGGTCAGGGTATGACTCAATATTTTGTTGAATGCTTCTATGGTTCCATTTGCTTGTGGGTGATAGGGCATAGTCTTGTGATGAGCCACCATGAACTCTGATAATAGGATCCTCACAGTCTCATTCAAGAAATGCGTACCCCTATCGCTAGTCAAACTCAACGGGCACCCATACCTTGTGATAATGTTCTCCCACAAGAACCTTGCCCACTTTGTGGCTACTTATGCAATCTTTAGTCGAGTTACCTCTCGTCCACCTTGTCAGATAATCCATGCAAGTGATGAAATAATGTGACCCAGTCCTACGCGTTGTTGGTGCAATAGGTCCTACAAAGTCTATTGCCCACTTTTCAAAAGGCTCTGCGCTAGGGATAGGGTGCAAAGGCATTTCATCTCTCCTTCCTGGTTTGTCAATGCACTGACAATGGTCACACGCTTTACAATAGTCTTTACAATCCTTGTATAGGGTTTCCCACCATAAACCTGCCATTAATATCTTACGCATAGTGGCATCACCTGCATAATGCCCACTCGCACTTCCTTCATGTGCTTCCTCCATGATGGCCAGGCACTCATGCTCTAATACACACCTACGCAAAACTTCATCACATCCCAACTTGTATAAGTATCCATTGATTAACATGTAGGGTGCGGCACGTATGGCCAACTGTTTTTTCTTTAAATTCTTCATTCCTTTTGGTGCCACACCTTCCTTTAAAAACACTACAATCTCTTCCAAATCGAGGGTGTGCAATCGTAAGCTAGAGAATTGTGCATCTAGCATTGTTTCCTCAATACTCTGCGTGTCCTCCCCTGAATCAATTCTTGACAGATGATCAGGCCCATAATTGCTTTTCCCAGGCTTCACTACAACGGTAAACTCAAACTCTTGAAACAATAACACCCACCGACATATGCGCCCTTGTAGAATAGGCTTGTTCACTAAATACTTTAATGCCATGTGGTCGGTGTAAAACATAAAGGGTGTTGCTAGGAGATACTACCTAAACTTGAAAAGTGCATAGATCATTGACAATGCTTTGCGCTCAGTTGTGGTATAATTATGCTCACGGTGTCGACTTTCAACATGCAAAACACAAAGGATGATCAACAATCCCTTCACTTGGCTATGCAAGCACTGCTCCAATGGCGGTCCCTGAGGCATCTACATGGACATGAAAGGGCTTGTCCTAAGAGGGAAAATGTAATATAGGTGCGGTGACAAGCCTATCTTTTAATGTATCAAACACCCTCTGCTACGCCTCTCCCCAATGGAAGGAACTTTTATGTCTAAGTAGCTCCTCTAAAGGTGTGGCGATCTTAGCATACCCTTTGATGAATTTCCTATAATAGCCTGTATGCCCAAGGAATCCACGCACTGCGCTCTGGCTAGTAGGCTCCCCTAATCCCACAATAACCGCAACTTTAGCGGGATCTACCAACAAGCCCTCCTTACATATGATATGTCCCAATAAAGTCCCAAAGGGTGTAGCAAACACACACTTCTTAATGTTGAGGGATATCCTCAACTGCCTACACCTCTCAAACATTAACCTTAAATTGTCACAATGGTCTTTTAGACCATATACTATCTAGTCATCCAAATAGACCTGAAGAAATTTATGGATGAAGTCCTAGAATGCTTGCACCACTATGCACAAAAAAATAGCAAGCACATTCTTCAACCCAAAGGGCATGACCGCATATGTAAAACTTCCCCACTCGGTGGTGAAAGTCATCTTCTCCTGGTCCTCCTTTACAACTGACTTGGTGGTACCCGAAATTCATCCAGTAAAGGAATAGATTTCATGCCCAAGTGACTCCTTCCAAAATTTCTTTAGTGAAGGGGGTCGAAAATGATCAATGACACAAAATGTGTTTAATTCCCTATAATCCACGCAGATCCTAATTCACCCATCCATCTTGATGCTTTGATTACCATCGAACTTATCCACTCCGATTCTTCCACCGCCTCAATGATCCCGAAGCTATCATTTTTCTATCTCCTCCTTAACCTTCACGCGCAAATTGGGATTCATCCAATAGGGCCTTTCCTAACCGGGCGCACACCGTCCTTCAGTTTTATCTTCATCTCCCCTAAGGAATGGTGAACGCCTTTGAGCTCATGGTACCCGCATGGGAATAAATCCTCAAATTCACGTAATAGATCAATGATCTTAGAAACTTCCTTCTTCGACCAATAATCTCCAATAATAGCTTCCTTAGGTTCTTCTCCTGAACCGATGTTAACCTTATTTTTCTTTAAGGGTTCATGGTAGGCGCGCGTGTGAGTATCAACATTGTCCACTACCTCGTGCATCCCTACAGAATGGTTAACATCCAAGCTTTCGATTCCTCTCCATCAATCACATACACCAAATTTCCTTTCTCTTTTTCCAAACACGCGCGCTCAAGTTGTAACTCTTATGTTTCCTCTACTTCTTCTTCAAAGCGCGCCTCCAATCCTGGTTCACCTAGTAATTCCAACAACCTATCTTCCGTCCTGGCACTATCCCCCATGGTAAGGCGCTTGATACCCTGCAAGGCCTTATCAACTAATGGTTTGGTACTCCGATACTCAAAGGTTTGAATAAGGTCAGCCGCGAGCTCTTGCCAATTCCTTGTGCGCGGCGTGTCTCCAAATGAATATACTATGTGTGCGCACAACCATGTAGTGTAGAATACAACTTGTGCACCTAAAGGGATGGTGGCAAGGCTTTCGTGCCTTCTCTCCAGACCCATTCACAATTCTAGATATGGAAAGAGGCGGGCTCCTTCCCATGGCACTCCTTGATGATGGTGGGCACATTGCTCCTAGAAAATCTGACAGAGAGAGCAATTCTTACCTCGCGTCACTCTAAAAGGCTCTCCTGATGTGTATCCCACCACCGTGCTGCTGTGCCAAGCAAGACATAACTTAGCATCCCTCTCTGTTCCTTCTCATTCTTCCACTAAGCTTCCAACTCCTGCAGAAAGATCTCAAGGAATGCTCCTCCTGAATATTTGGGCATTTCTTTTCCCCAAGGTGCCGAACCGTGCGCACCTTTGTTACCTTGGTCACCGACCCTCTCAACTATCATCCCATCAATTCATAAGTCCCATACACCTAATTGTCACATGCCGATTGTTGGTATCACTTCTTGACTAAGCATCTTCAAACTGGATAACCACGGTAGTAGGGTGTATCATCTCTGGGTCTACGATTGAGCACACATATATCTTGTCTAGAACCTCTTCCCCAACGGTTTAATATAGGGTGTCAAATTTCCATTAGCCAGGGGTATAATGATCCGTTCCTCCTTATTCTTGAAGGTGACCTTTGTTGAATCGAAAGTCCGCATTGTTCTTGTAACACCAAGGGCACCCAAGTAGTGCTGGGAAATTGTATGCGCCTCGATGAGTGCCAAGACTTCAAAGTCCCTAGTAAACTTAGCTCCCTAGATAGTAATAGCTGCATCCTTTAAGACACCGATGGGCATTGCCTTAGTTTTTTTTTCCATATACAACACATTCAAAGATGGTTGTAATGCAGGTCTTCCCATCTGATGTCATGCATCCAAAGTTAGAACATTAACCTCCACGCTTGTGTCAATGAGGATATTCGAGGAGCCATCCATCCATAATCGCATTCAATGTGATCTCCTTATCATAGTCAAGGCCGTGAGGGGGAACGTTCACATGCAAGACTCCGCCTCTCGCGTTCTCCTCGGTGCGTGGTACCTTCTCTCTCAACCATGATCCTAGCAAGGGAATGATATTCTCTGCCTTAGTGCTACGCCCTTAACCTATTACTTGTATTAGGATATGAGTAGCCGACTTGTGGCTTACCATATCATTTTATTATATCATTTATACTTTCTCATGCTTAATAGGTCCACCTTGGTGATGGCCATAGCATATGAATAGTATATATAGGGGATTATAGGTAGTATTTCATTATCATTTGAGCATTTGAGTCTTGTTATATGGTTTGGAAGTTGCCCCCTCGAAGTGGCGAAACTATTCTAATTGCATATTGAGGTCATTATTCTAAAATATTGTGTTATTTGGTGCTCTATTGTTGCTCTTAATCTGAATTATACAAGTAATTTCATTACAAGTGGTATCAGAGCTGCGATCTGGGCTGAAATTAGGGCAAAAACCCTAATTTTTTGTTTCCACCAAATATTGTGAACCAAAGCGAATTGGTGGGAGATATTTTTACCAGAGTTGTAAATAATTTCAAGTAAGGTTCCCTGAAAATTTCAGAATTTTTTGATTTATTTTACAAAAGTTATTACAACTTTAGGGTTTTTCATAAAATTACTCCCTAGGGTGCAAATTGTGGAAAAAATTTAAGTTCTTTACATTTTCGGAAAGCTCTCAAAAAAATAGTATTAGTATATTCTCTGTGTTTTTTCCTGTTCGGCCGAAATTGTATCGAAACCCTAAACCCTAAGATTTGACATCATGGTGGGGCCTTCCACAAGAGCAAAAAAGAATCTGGTTACTCCGGGTAAAACACCAAATAAAGAGGGGGTAGTGATTGAAGAGATGGAGTCAGAAGGGGTAAATACAGATTCCTCAGCACTAGGGTTTACCTCAATTGATCATAAGGTTTTCCGACTTGAGTATGAGTTGCGAATTGTACAATCCGAGATGGCCTCTAAAGGAGACATAGCCCAAATCAATTATCGGTTGGATGATATCATGCAACATGTAAATGGTAACCAATATGGCCCAAATCGCCCATATCAACCAAGGAGGACCTTCGATTAAAAATCATGGACAAACTAACCATATGGGATCACTTTTCCGGTCCCATCGAATAAAACTTATCCGCAACCACGGAACATGATGCGAAAGTGGATATGCGCAAATTTGATGGTAAGGATCCCCTGAATTGGATAAATCAAATGGAGAACTTCTTTGAGTTACATCAAACACCATCAGGAAAAAAGGTGACATTGGCATCCCTATATCTTGAACCCGACCAATTTGTTTGGTATCGTTGGTTATGTGCTGAGGCGTAAGAATGGTCTAGGTGTCACTTGAGGCAGCTTTTTGAGGAGTTGCAATTGCACTATAGTTCCAGTGTTTCAGAGAACTACTTTAGTCAATTAGCAAAGTTACGGAAAATAGGATCAATCAAAGATTATGTGCATCAATTCCAAAACCTATCCTTAAGGGTGGAGAATATTCCAGAAGAGAATCTGAATGACTTGTTTCTTGGGGGTCTTAAGGACCACATCGAGCATGAGGTACGAATGTTTAATCCAATCAAGTTGTCTAATTCTATTATCATGGCATGTCATGCAGAGGAAAAAATTCTTTGTAGTAGGAGGCCACCTTTCATTAACACCAGAGACCGTAGTATCTCTTCCCCTTCATTTGTTAGGCCAATTAGACTAACTCCTCAACAAATGGAAGAAAAGAGAGCAAAAGGATTATGTTTTAATTGTGATAGCAAATATGGACTGGGACATAAATGTGCTGAGAAGAAGTTGTTCTATATTGATGGAGGTAATGAGGATGATGAGGAAGCTAAAATTATAGGAGAGGCTGAGGAACCAGTAGAAGATGAAGTAGAGGATCACCAACCTACAATTTCTTGCCATGCATTGTCAGGTATTAGTACTCCTCAAACACTCAAGGTTATTGGCTATCTCAAAAAACAGAAGGTGACGGTGTTGATTGACTGGGAGTACTCATAACTTCATAAATAGTAAGTTAGTGCACAACCTCAATTGTTTTATTTACCCACTCCGAAATGCAAGTTATGATTCGGATGGGGGATAGTCAAGTGGATAGGAAAGTGCCATAGTATCAAGATTTCCATGGGAGACTACATGTTAGACTACTATGTTTGCTATTTCTATGGGAGGGGAGATATTGTTTTGGGGGTCCAATGGATCACAACCTTAGGTACTACTGCGAGATGAATTTCCAAGAATTGTTCATGCGATTTCATTCAGATGGAAGGACAATAAAATTGAATGGGATGGTAGCTAAGTCTCCACAGATTATTAGCTCTCATCAGATGCAGAAGGTTCTCAGAAAAGGAGTGGATGGCTTTATAGCAAAGCTATTTTCCATAGAAGTACAAAATACAAAGTCTTTAATGCCACCCGATCTTCATAAGATTGTGGATGCTCACTCATTTGTTTTTGATGCAATTCCAAAGGGACTACCACCAGTTAGGGATCATGATCATGCCATTCAATTGATTCCAGGAGCCAAATACCTAACATCAGACCATACAGATACCCATATTCCCAGAAAAGTGAGATCGAAAAAATGGTGGAGGAAATGTTGAAGGCAGGTATCATCAGGCATAGCCAGAGTGCATATTCTTCACCAGTGGTCATGGTACATAAAAAGGATGAAACATGGAGGATGTGTCCAGATTACCGAGAACTCAACAAGTACACCATCAAAGATAAGTTTCCTATTCCAATAATTGATGATTTACTTGTGTTTCGCTCGGAATGTTTCAAGCCGGGAATAGAGTTGCTTTATCCTTTCATTCCTTTTAGAAACAGATGAGGTTAGGGTTAGGAGGAATACTGTTGAATGTGGAGATGGTGTGCGCGTACCGTAGGGAAAGATCAGCCGATCTGCGGAGAACTCCTTTTGTCTTGGAAGGACTACCTGCAAGTAAGAACACAAGACCACAAGATTTTGATTAAACAATAAATGAGGAAACTGCCTTGGGCCAGGAAATATAAAACTTCCCTTCGAAGGTGGTCAGTTCCCCTTGCTAATATGAATTAACACAAAAGACTGCAAAATATCAATTAAATTATTTTGTTAAACTAGGTAGGGGAAAGGTGGCTTCTCGGTTTTGATCGAGGAACCGATGCGATTCTGTTACTGATAACCGATGGCGGTCATTGATAACCGATGGCGGTTACTGATAACCGATAGCGGTGGGTTCTACGGTCTTCTTGGCAGCTATGGTGTTTGTAATGGCTGGTTTTTTGGATGGTATTAGGAAATGGGATGGTTAGGAGCAAAAGAATGACAGTTCAATGCAATGGCACGTTGGGTAGTGGATTCAGAAACGGATTTAAGAGGACTGAGATTCAAGAAACATAAGAAATGTTATGACAAAAGGACATGCAAGATCGACTTCTTTGGTTTTGACCGAGATGCAAGTTGATCTCCTTGGTTCGCAAACACTTCGGTTTCTTTACTCGTCTCTGCTTTGTCAAGTGAAGATCTGAACTCTGTTCCTCGCTCGCAATGCTCTCTGTTGATCCAGAAATCCTTTGACCGATCCCTCAAAATGAAATTCCGATCCGTTGTTTTGGTTTGGGAGCCCATTTACTGAGGAACCGATGGCGGTTGCAGAACCGACGGCGGTCGAGTAGGAACCGGCATCGGTAAGGAAAAAGTAGGCTATTTTTACTAAAATAGCCCACCTTCCCTGCTTTTCTCCCGAGAGATCAGTTGCGGGCTTGGTCAAGTGGCTAGAAGGTCGGCTTTTGGTGCGAGTAAGGAGGCATTAGTTATGGATGTGAGTCAGACCAAGTCATGGGTCTTAGTTAGGTTAGTTTAGGTTAGGGCTAGGTCATGATGAGGTGGCAAAGTGAGGTGGCGGGTAAGGTGATGTGGATTTATCAATTACAAGGTAATTAATAAATAATTGTGTAAAGTTTAGGTAATGAGGTTAGGTTGCGAAATGGGATGCGGGTCACAAGGGGTCGTGAGACACGAATTTGGTGTCTACATTAGCCCCTTATTGTCGTGTAGCTTGTTATCAAAAAGTCGCATGGACAATAATATGAAGTGGTTTCTCATGTTAAGGATATAGGTAATCCCCCTCAAATCTATCACAGATTGAGTGAACGGGAAATCAGGGATAGGGTTGATAAAGGGTATATGTGGTAGAGAGGATGGTAAGGTGGTGGGGTAGGTGCAAGGAAGCAGACGCATGTTGAAATGCAATAAACGACTAGGGTACATGATTTGACTAGCAAACCAGCAATGCATAGGCAAAGGTCGATAGTTTATCCAAACAAGGGTGATATAATCCTGGTATCCAAGGCATAGGAAGTAGCTCCAGGGTATATAACAGGTGAGGTACAGGAACGTTTAGGCATGTTCGGCAGTACCAAGTGGTTGGTTTGGTTGAAATAAACGTCACGGTCTAGGTCTGGGCAAA
This sequence comes from Taxus wallichiana var. yunnanensis, assembly GCA_018340775.1. Taxonomy (NCBI): domain Eukaryota; kingdom Viridiplantae; phylum Streptophyta; class Pinopsida; order Cupressales; family Taxaceae; genus Taxus; species Taxus wallichiana. The sequence continues at coordinate 1,009,160,454 of CM031237.1, forward strand.
GCTGGTCGACAGATCAAGTCAAGGACCCTAATCATGCTAAAACACGAACAGGTGAGCTTGATTGAACACAAGGTACATGATGGATGTATAAAATAAAACGTTGATTGTGGGTATGGTATGGAAGTGATACGGCCTTGGGTCAGGCCAAGTGGTTGGGCGGTGGCCCTGGGTCAGGTTAGGTGGGTAGGTTGAGGCCTTGGGTCGGGCTAAATAGGTAGGGCGAGGCCTTGGGTCGGGCCAATTGGTAGGTTGAGGCCTTAGGTCGGGCCGAATGGTAGGTTGAGGCCTTGGGTCGGGCCAATTGGTAGGTTGAGGCCTTAGGTCGGGCCAAATAGGTAGGTTGAGGCCTTGGGTCGGGCCGAATGGTAGGTTGAGGCCGTAGGTCAGGCTAATTGGTAGGTTGAGGCCTTAGGTCGGGCCAAATAGGTAGGTTGAGGCCTTGGGTCGGGCCAATTGGTAGGTTGAGGCCTTGGGTCGGGCCAATTGGTAGGCCGAGGCCTCGAGGTTGGGCCGAATAGGTAGGGCGAGGCCTTGGGTCGGGCCAAATAGGTTAGGCGAGGCCTTAGGTCGGGCCGAATGGTAGGTTGAGGCCTTGGGTCGGGCCAAATAGGTAGGTTGAGGCCTTGGGTCGGGCCAAATAGGTAGGGCGAGGCCTTGGGTCGGGCCAAATAGGTTAGGGCGAGGCCTTAGGTCGGGCCGAATGGTAGGTTGAGGCCGTAGGTCAGGCTGGACAAGTGAACAAATGTTGTGCAGCAAAGGTGGACAGAGGCGATATTGGTGAAAAAGAGGCAAGGAGTAAAGAACGGCAAAGAATGGGGTGAAAGTTGGGTATCAAACCGATGTCGATTCTGCATGACCGATATCGGTTAAGGGACCGATACCGGTTTCTTAGGAAAAAATGAAACCGACATCGGTTAAGGTCGAAAAACCTATAAAAAGAAAAATACGGCCTGTCATTGTCACTTTTGTTATTTGCAATCCAAATTGACTTGTCTGACGTGGAGAGTTGATTTGGAGGGTTATTGAGTGAGGTGGAGCTATTTGATTGGCGGAGAGAGTTGATAGTGGGCCCGATTGAGGAGGAGGCAGCAGGTGATTGGCCGGGGACCCAGCAGATCAGGATTGGAGCCATGGCACAGGCAGGAGGAGCTGGAGGGGCTGGACCAGCTGGACCGCCACCACCCATCCCACCACGACGACGTGTCGTCGTACCGGTAGGTTCTAAACTCTTTATTTTATGCATTTGGTTGTATTAAGTGAGATTGGGGGTTTGGGTAGGAATTTAGTTGTTTTAGGAAATGAGGAGTAAATAGACGTAATTTGAAAAAGAGAGAGGGTAGATAGGTAAGATAGGGTAAGGCGGCTAGGTGTGTAAAATTTGGGGGTGTTTGGGTGGGTAGATGGGTAAAAATAGGTGAAAAATGGTCTTTGGGGGCCGCGCGGGGGTTCGGCTCGGGCAGGAGACAGTGACCGATGTCGGTCACTAGGCGACCGGCATCGGTCGCAAAAGCATAGGGTGAGGTTGAAATGGGGGGACCGGCATCGGTCGCGTATCGGCCGGTATCGGTGGGGAAGGGATGGGTTGAGGGTGGAGTTGGGATGGGATTTAGGGTTTATGGTTTAGGTTTGAAGGTGGGTTGGGTGGCTTGTTGGGGTGTGGTTGGAGTGGGGTTGGGTGTTTGGGTTTGGGATGGGGTTTAGGGTTTAGGGTTTAGGTTTGAAGGTGGGTTGGGTGGCTTGTTGGGGTGTGGTTGGGGGTTGGGTGGATTGTTTTTGGGTTGGGTGGATTGTTTTTGGGTTGTGGGTGGGAGTGGGAGTGGGAGTGATTGAATGTTTTTTGGGGTGTTGGGTTGGGTTGGGAGTGGGGTTGGGTTGGGAGTGGAGAAGGGGTAGGTGTGGGAGTGGTGGTTGGGTTAGGGTTTTTGGGTTGGGTTGCGGGTCGGTGTGGGGGTTGGTGTGGGGTGGAGAAGGGTTAGGTGTGGGGTTAGGTTTTGGGTGTTACAAAAGGTGGTTTAGATGGTAAAGTAGATGTTATAATAAAGACTAGGTCTAAGAATGTGGGTTGGTTTTTGCAGCACGTCGGCGAGTTGACGATGCGTGATAGGATGCCTCCACTATTGAGTCGAATGAGGCCACACGTATGCGTGGCGCATTGGGCCATCATGCGCGAGGTGGGACTCGGCGGGGTCCAGAGGTACAGAGCGATAGAGAGGGATCACAGCCTGATGGTCGCCCTCATCGAGAGATGGGATCCGGCGGCCAATGTGTTCCATCTGCCGACCGGGAGATGACCGTCACATTAGAGGATGTGTATCGCATCCTGCGGCTACCGATCGAGGGAGAGGCAGTCTTCCAGGTAGATTCAGAGACTGCGATGGACAGCATACTGCAGGTTTTTGGGGATGCAGCCGCGCTACTGACCTACCATAGCGCGAGTATCGGGTACGGTGACATGTACCGTGCGCATCGTCACGAGACACGACTGGCGGTGTTGATGATGGTTGGGATCACCTGCTTCGCCCTCCCGGACTCAGAGGGAGGCCGCTTCCCACGAGCATTGATGGGGGTACTGCTGGAGATGGTGGAGGAGCACACCTGTTATGCATGGGCACCAGTATATCTGGTGCAATTATACAGGGAGTTATGGGGCTATCGCCGGAGGAGGCGATTTGGTATTTGTTCTACATTTTTGTTGCACTGTTGGGCATACGAGCACATCGTATGCATCAGGCCAGTAGGGCTACCTCAGCAGCCAGGGCCACAGGTCGTATACCGATATGGCTTTCAGAGGTGGTTAGGGGTCGTGGGCCAGCCACGAGCAGTTGTTGCAGGTCGGGATGTGGCCTATTATAGACACTTGCTAGAGGGCCTTACAGCAGTAGACATTGTATGGAGACCCTACAGAGGTCACCAGCCTGGCAGAGGAGCCCGCGTACAGCTGCGCCTGATCCAGTATACATTCTGGATAGCAGGACGGAGGCCGGGAGAGTACGAGCGGATACCCCTAGAGAGGGTACGCAGGCAGATGGGGTTACGACAGGACGAGCCACCTCCCTTCCCTCAGTACCGGAGGGATGATGTAGAGGCCCCACTGCCAGCGCCACAGCCTTTGGATCCAGACTGGGTAGCGGAGAGACCAGCAGGTGAGGGTGTGGATGATGCCGGGTGCACGGGAGCATACAGGGTGTGGTGGGCTGCAGGCAGAGAGCAAAGCGAGGATAGATCACGCTGCGCAGCTGCACTGGACTTGGCTGCCGTTATAGGAGAGAGGATCAGCTCAGAGGTCAGGTGCAGCTCTTACAGGCGGTAAGGCTGCTGCACAGCACACGATAGGGGCCTTATAGGGCAGCCTAGCTCAGGGCATTGTGCGAGCACCACCAAGCACCACGGCACGCAGTAGCAGCCAAGCACCAGCACGCGACCACGAGTGCAGTGCAGTGCAGGCGCAGCACGGCACCACCACCAAAGACCACGGCCACAAAGTGCGAGTACGAAGCGTGACTGTGAGCAAAGCACCACCACCACATCCACAGTGTGCAGTGCAGTGCAAAGAAGACAGCACCACCCACCACCAAAGACACCACGGCCACAGTGCAGTGTACGAGCAAGAAGACAGCAAAGACCACCACCGAGCCACAAAGTGTAGGTATAGCTCGGGGGTATTGGTGTTAGGTGCCAGGGGACCAGCCCCAGCTCCTTCAGTGGCGCGAGATCGCTATATGGAGGTTAGAGCAGAGGCCCGATATTATCAGGATATTCTTGATAGTACCGGAGTCGAGTATCAGGCGTATGCAGCGCATAGGGCAGAGACCTCGCACAGCCAGAGATCTCAGGGAGGGGCAGCCACAGCTGGCGTGTCCGTGACGGGCAGGAGGCGAGAGGCACCACAGGGACCAGCGGGGAGAGGTGCCGAGGGCGGTGGGGAGAGCTGATAGATCCCCGACATGGTTTTGTATAGGGACACGGGCACCGGTCTGCGAACCGGTTGTATTGATAGAGGCCTGCGTGCCGACACTTATTCATTGCATTGATTCATTTATTTATTATATACCGGCCTGCGAGCCGAGTACAGGTTGTACATTTGATACCGGCCTGCGAGCCGAGTATATTTTTGATATGAGAGACCGGCCTGCGAGCCGAGTCGAGATTTTTGGTAGGTATTGCGGCCTGCGTGCCGGCTTTGGTATATTATGAGATCACAGAGGCCCCGATGTAGGGCACATTGTATTTTTGAAAACTGGTATATATATAGAGAGACGATGTTTTGATCCTCGTGCAGTATTCCAAATGTGTTTAAATATTTTGTTAATGGTTGGTAATATGTAATGTATGATAAGTTTTAGTTGATATGTTGATAGATGGATGATGTTGATGTTTTTGTTTTTGTTGTACGTATGTATGAATGATATGTGATGTGATGAATTGTTAGTTTTGTGACATTGTGATATATGTAACTGATGAATGGGATCCAAATGATGTAGAGATTGATAGTTTCCTGATATTCGTAGTTGATGGTTGTGTATTTGTATAAATGATGTTTAATGAAATTATAATGCTATGTGTGGTGGATGAACAAATGTGGTAAATTTTGTTGTTTATGCAGGCAAAGAGGCGGGCGCGACAAAAATTTAGATGAGAAATGAAGAAAAGAACCCTGTTTCAAAAAGGTAGGTGTGTAACCGGTATCGGTTATGTAACCGATGTCAGTAGTTATATGACCGATATCGGTTATATGACCGATACCAGTTATTTAGGTATGAGCTTTTCTAAAAATAGAAAAGCTAGGGTGGCAACTTCAGTGTTAATTTTAGAGCCATGCAAGAGGTTAAATACGCGAACGCGACGCTTTTTGACGACTGAGACAGATATTTGCATGAGAGATTTGAGTGATAAGGAGAAGAGAGACAGGAAGGTGAATGTGATCCGAGATTTAGAAGGCGAGAAAAACAAAGTTAAAAAGGGTGGTGATCATGGCAGAACGAGGAGAAGCATCCAGCAGGCAAGGGGAGGGAGGCAGACAGGGCCACCTCAAGCTGCTGCAACCCAAGAGGTATCATTTTGTTTGTGATTTAACTACTGCATGTTTTGTGAATAAGATGGGGGAGAGTAGGTGGGTAGATATGAGAAAGAAAACATGATAACAAGGGTTGCAGGTGAGGTAAGTGTTACAGGGTAGGCAATCAGGGGTTGCAGGTATGTTTGTATGTATAAAAAGGAATAAACGAAAATTATTGTCGTAGGTGGTTGTTTTTAGGGAAGGTGTATATAATTGACAGTGACCGGTAGCGGTTAGGAGAAACCGGTATCGGTTATTCAACCGATATCGGTTATGTATAACCGATACCGGTTACTGGAGGAATTTCCAGAATGTTTGAAAAAAAAACTGACGGATTGAATGGTTGTTTGTGGTTTTGGTGTATGCAGGCAGAGGCAGGGTTGAGGATGAATGATAGTGTGCCAGCGCTGTTGTCACGAATCCGAGCGGATGTAACACCAGCGGAATGGACGTTGATAAATCGTTTGGGGTTAAGTGGAATCCGTTATTATTCACGAATCACCCGTAACCATGGTATGTTACAGGCGTTGATTGAGAGATGGAATCCCGAGACAAATACCTTCTATCTGCCAACAGGTGAAATGACAGTAACATTGGAAGATGTGTTTGGATTTTGAGACTTCCTATTACAGAGAACCAAGATATCGTGCACTACCTAAAGACGGCACTGGGAGCGATAACAGCAAAGATTTGGTCCATACGAGATTTGACGGCGAGGTTTATCGTTTACATATGGGGTAATGTATGCAGCACACCCTGAGGAGACAAGGTTAGCAGTGATATTAATGATAGCAGTAGGGTATTATGCATTACCGAGGGCGGAAGGGGGAAGATTTCCAAAGGCATTGATGTGTGTTATCTGGGAGATGGTAGAAAGGAACGTTACGTTTGCATGGGCACCTGCATATTTGGCGGAGCTATACAGGGGTTTATGGGCTTGTAGGCGAAATCACAGGACGACACTGGATAGTTCATACTTATTACACTGTTGGGCCTATGAGCACATTGTTTGTGTGCGACCAATAGGCCGATCCATCCAGGCAGGAGAGACCGGAGTACAGAGGTTGGGATTCAGACGATGGGTCCAAGCAACAAGAGCGCCGATCCCAGTGTGATGGGTGATATTGAGTATTACAGAGGCAGTATGGGAGAGCCGACGGTCATGCGGATATCGTTGGAGGCCATACGGAAACTATATGGTAACAGAGAACATAGCTGAGGAGTTGAGGGGTGTAGAGCGATTGAGGTGGATCGCAGGGCACAGGCCGGGTGAGTATGAGAGGATTCCTATAGATCGCGTGCGGTGACAATTTGGATTTGTGCGGCAGATATACCCTTGGCGTATAGACCATATATGAGGATCGACGCCGAGGGCATTCTCACCTCCCCGGCCAACACCTCCAGAAGGGCCTGAAGAGGTAGCAGCCGATCGCAGGGTAATGGATGCGGGAACGACAGAGGCCTATAGATTATGGTGGGTAGCAGAACTGCGAGGTGTACGTGAGCGCCCTGACATAGCGGTGATTACAGCAGAGAGGGATCGTCTGCAGCGTTTGGTTCAGCAGCTCCAAACGCAGGTGAATGAGACAAGAGGATTGTTAGTGGTTGCGGAGTCACGGGCGGGGAGACTAGAGGCTGAAGTCCTCCATGCGAGAGGGCGTATTCATATGTTACAGGAGAGATTGGCAGATCAGTGGGCGGTACCAATAGCCGTGGTACCTTTGAGGACAGAGAGGCCCGGCGAGAGGGGTCGACGATCACGATCATCACCTAGTTCGGGATGAGGCGTGATGGTCTGAGTACATGTTAGCAAGGTATAAGAATAAATAAAGATCTTGACTGCGTGTCGATGATAGAGAGGATGTATTTGTTTAACATCTAAATAAAGCGAATATGTATGTTGATTTAAGTTACGATAATAATAAGATTGTTTGTGTTTTGATTTTCGGTGTTTGAAAAAAGGATAAAGAGGACTGTGATTAAATAGCAATACACAAAAATATTTATATTCACCACACAGGATAGGTTATGGTAGGGGATGGTCGAGCTAACCTTGGGAGACCCCATGTCTCCAAAGTGCTGCCTACATAGCCCATTGCTCAAAGCAAGGAGGGGCCTCAGACCGATGTAGTTCTCCCTTAGGACCAGGGAGAGGTGAATTCAGGCAATTTGGGTATGGTTAGGCAGTTTGTTGGTTGATAAGATTTTGATGTTGATAGGGTAATGTTGTTGGTGTTGGTAAGGTATGGGCGATGTTGATGTAGGTATAGGTAAAGCGAAAGTTAGCTTACCCAAAGAGAAGGGAACCATGTCCTGATTAAGATCAACACACAATCCTAGATGTGAGGCAAAGAGGAAAGAGTGTCCCGTAGTTGAGAAGAGCTAAACAAACCACATATTAACATAGGATGAGCTTGAATCCCTAGGTACCTTGCATAGGCGAGAAGTCGATAGGTGAAAAGAGTTGTATAATCACAATATATCGGATATACGTCACATCCCTTGAGTTGAAACAAGTGGTGAGGTGAGGTGGATGATATAACTGAGGTACGCAGAACTTATTACAAAGTGAGTGCTCTGACGAAAGAGAACCTACCCTAAATAGACAAGTCCATGACTCAAAAGTCCTTTTGAATGAGGCTTTTCTTTTATTGAATGTAGACTGATCGATGCGGGAAGTCTACAGGGGATATTGATTGTATTATTCTCGAGGTCTTCACGAAGCTGATCAATGCGAGAAGCTTCTGATAAAGGCTGACTGTGTATAGCTGTCCTTCGAGGGAGCAGTCTATTTATAGTAGCAGATATGATTGTAATGCATAGCTGTCCTTCGGGGGAGCAGTCTATATATAATAGCGGCAATAGTTCGGCATATAGCTGTCCTTCGAGGGAGCAGTCTATATTTAATTTAAATGACTAGATGTTCATTTGGCGTGAAGCATCTAGTTAGTAGGAAGTTTGACTCAAGAAAATCCCATAAGAATACGGCTTATTTTAATACTTTTGAAGTCATGGACTAGACTAAAAAGGGGAAGGCATCATCAAGGGGAGGTGAGGATCAAACTATGTGAGCTTGATTGTTATTATGAAGTGTAGGAAACAGAGTGTATGTAGTGGTAAGTGAGCTCAAGGGACGAGCGGCAGGTAGATAAGAAGTGATATAATACTAATTTCAACAGTAGAATGGTCGAAGATGCAAGGCATTAAGGGGTTCAGGCTCAGGTTTACCATTAAGCGAAGCTAAACGATAAGTACCAGATCCATAGGTATGAGTGATTATATAAGGCCCAATCCAATTGGGAGCAAATTTTCCACGTTTGCTCTTTTCTAGTTTGGTTACATGTTGATTCTCTTTGAGAACAAGATCACCAACCTTAAAGGTACGCTCATGAAGTCGCTTATCATAAGCACATTTAATGCGTTTTTGATAGATTTGAAGGTGATCAAGAGCTGTAAGACGGCGTCGTCAAGAAGCTCCATTGGGCTAACCGCTCTTGGCGGAAATCATCGTTGGTGAGAATATCCCGAAGAGATATTCTAAGGGAGGGTATTTGTATTTCGAGAGGCAAAATAGCCTCTGATCGTATACCAAAGAAAAGGTGTGGCATTAGTAGAAGTACGAATGCTAGTACGATAAGCCCAAAGGGCAAAGGGAATGTGATCGTGCCAATTTCTTCCAAATTCATTGACAACTTTCATGAGGATTTTGGTTAGTGTTTTATTAGAGGACTCGGCTTGCCCATTGGCTTGTGGATAGTAAGGTGATGAGAAACTAAGTTTGATACCAAAGTTGTCACAAAGGTCTTGCAACAACTTGTTTTTGAAAGATTTTCCATTATCTGTTATCAGGCGATGAGGAACACCAAAACGACAGATAATGTGGTGGTTAATGAACTCGACAATTTTTTCTTTTTTGATTGAAATGAGTGGAATAGCCTCCACCCATTTTGTGTAATATTCGGTCATTGTGTGAGTATCCAACGGTGACGTTGTGAAGAGGTTGGGTGAATCTCACCAATAAGGTCTAAACCCCATTGTGAGAAGGGCCAAAGATCTCGAGCGATTTGGGAGCGGGTGGCTAGGAGTATGTTGAAGGTTGGCATGTTCTTCGACACATAACACAACGCTTAACATATTCGTAGCAGTCGTTATTGAGAGTAGGCCAATAATAACCAAGGCGAAGGATTCGTTTGGCCACGGCAAGGCCGCTAAAATGTCCACCACAAATACCGTCATGGACCTGTTGGATGGTATGAGTGGCCTCCGCGCCAGTTAGACAGCGAAGGAGGATACCATCAAAGCCACGTTTATAGAGGAGTCCCCCCATGACAACATAACGTGAAACACTTTTAAGAAAAGCACGTTTTCCGTTACTAGTAAGGTCAGGTGGGAGGACAGAGATTGTAAGGTAGTCGTGGAATTGGTGGTACCAGGTATCCTGTGAATTAGTGGACACAGTATTTATCATACAAACTACCGGGGTTGAATAGGATGGGGCAAAAAGTTGTTGGACCACGACGAATAATTCAGAGTCAGTTGGCGCGGCGGGAATTTGCGAGGCTAAGCAAGCCATAGTATCCGCAAATTTGTTAGTGGAGTGGGGAATGGTTTGTATAGAATAGTGAATAAAGCTAGAAGTGAATCCACGTAGTGTTTGTATTTTTGAAGTTCCTCGTTTTTGCATTGGTAGACGCCCATAACTTGATTGACTACCAATTGAGAGTCGCCAAAAATGTTGATAGATTTGATACCTAAGTGTAATGCAACTTGGAGACCCAGAACAAGGGCCTCGTATTCCGCTGTATTATTAGTGCAAGGGAAATCAAGTCGGAATGAAAGAGGCATAGGTTCAGCGTTGAGAGGAATGAGAACAACGCCGGCTCCTCCGCCGCACTGGCATTTAGATCCATCGAAGAAGAGGGTCATTGGGTACGACTCCTCTGTGAGGGAAAGAGTAGCGATGAGTTCGTCGGGAAATGTGAAATTGGTAAATTGTTCCCAGTAAAGGAGCGTCCCGCAAGTTGGTCTGCGATGGTTTGTCCTTTGATTGATTTCGGTGGATAAACTCAAGGTCGAGGTCGGCGAGAAGCATGAGCCATCTAGCAATGCGTTGGTTCGAGATGAGGTTTGGCGCGTACATGTAATGGATGGGGTCTCAGATTGGTGATGACGAAAGTCTTGTGATTTAGAAGGTAGTGTCGGAGTTTGGTGGCCACGAATGATAGGGCAAGGCACAATTTTTCTACATGTGTGTACCTAGTCTCATAGTCCACCAAAGTACGACTTATATAATAAACGGCTTGTTCGTGATTCTCAGAGTCACGATGTGCAAGCATGGCTCCTACAGCGTGGTCGGTGGCGGAAAGGTAAAGGTAGAAAGGGTGGTTGTCTTGGGGTGGGATAAGCACGGGTGGCTGTAAGAGATAAGATTTGAGAGCTTCGAAGGCTTGGTGACATTCTTCGCTCCATTGGAATGCAATATCCTTTTTAAGGAGGTGATGGAAAGGTTGACACCGATCCGAGAGTTGGGAGATGAAACGTCGGATAGATTGGAGCTTACCTTGTAAACTACGCAATTGTTTGAGATTTTTGGGTGGGGGCATTTCTAGGATAGCTTTGACTTTCGATGGATCGACCTCAATGCCACGCAAAGAGACGATAAAGCCAAGAAGTTTTCCCGAAAGAACACCAAAGACACATTTCTTTGGTTCAAGGCGACGAGAATATTGTAATAAAGTATCAAAAAAATTGGTTAAAACATCGAGATGTTCACTACGATGTTTAGACTTGCCGAGAAGATCGTCGACTTAGTCTTCAAGGATAGTGTGCATAATGTCATGAAAATGTAGGTCATAGCCCGCCGATAGGTAGCACCAAAGATTCTTAAGGCCAAATGGCATGACATGATAATGTAAGGTTCCCAAGGAGTTATGAAGGCAAGTTTTGTGTTGATCGGGCAGGGCAACCAAAATTTGGTCAGTATCCCTGAAAAACCATCCATGAGAGAAAGCATTTCATGGCTCATGCAGCAGTGAGATCAACAAGTTGATCAATACTTGGGAGGGGGAAGTCATCCTGGGGCAAGCGAGGTTAAGATCCCGAAATCTGTGCATATCCGAAGTCCCCCTGTCGCTTTAGTGATAGGTACGATGTTAGAAATCCATTGAGGATAGTCAATAGGCAAGATGAAGGAAACAGAAAGGAGTCGTTGGAGCTCCTCTTTGACCAAGAGAGCAATGCGTGGATGCATTTTTCTCAATTTATTCATTTGACTTGGTTTGGAAACGGGGTTTAGGTGATGTTATGGACGGCGATAGTAGGATCAATTCCTGGCATGTCAGCGTAAGACCATGCGAAAGCTTGGTTACGAGCACGGAGAAAGGTAGTAAAGGCGGCTTGTTCTGATGTGTTAAGGGATTGTCCAATCTTCACAATGTGAGGATCCTCCTCCGTGTGGATATTGATTTCTATGGTAGATTCGCTCAAAGATAGTTTGGGTTTCAGATGGTAAGGCTCGTTGAATATAAGAATCATCCGCGCCAAGGTAAGTGAGGATGGAGTCGTCATCCTGGCATTCAACAACATTAATCAAAGGCGAATCCTCTTCGATCATGTCTGGATACAGAAGGGGAAGAGAAGATGGGTCCTCATTATCGCGTTGATAAGTGAGAGGACCTATGAAGATAGCATTTATGAAAAAAAAAAAGTTAGGGGGATGGATTCGTGGTCTATAGATTCGTGGGTGATGATGGCAAAGTGGGTGATGATGGTTTGGTAGGGGTGACGTCTTCTTCTTCCAGATACACTAATGAAGGTGTCTCCCGTGTAGGTGTTTTGGGAAAACCGAGACCACCGCGATCATTATGTTTACGGGTAGTCACGGAATGAGTGTATGTCGGCCTTGTTCAGTAAAGGCCAAAACCAAAGCCTTTCCACGCACAACGAGTCAAGAAGGTGAGGGCAAAACGACGATTTGTCAAGTATTGAAAATCGGATTGAAAGGAACCACACCAAGAGGAGGTCGGGGGTAATGGAGGATGCGTCAACACCCCCATACGTTAGGTTAGTGCGGCAATGGGGTGGTCCGTAAGAGATTATCTCCCCACGCGATGGTCGTAGGTGGGATGTGCATGTAATTGTCCCATACTCCGCATGGTAGGGAAAGAACTAACGTTATATAAAGGCGGTACTTCCCAGCGTAAGCGCGAAAAACATCTACTAAGGGGTTGGAGGTTGGAATGTTAGCTGGGAAGGGAAGTGGTTTTTGCGATGGTGGTTTCATCAGATGAAGGCGTAGGCGCGGTTGAGGTGGATGGTTGAGGTACATTTGAAGAGGATGGTTGGGTTGAATGTATGGGTGTCTTGATTGGTATAAGCACATCGTTAGGCGGTATAACATATGCAGGTTTTAAAGGGGGAGGGTCAGCTTTACGGTGTAAGACTTCCCCTCGTACTCAAATTTTATGCATCTATGTAATGTTGAGGGAACGCATCCCATGGCTCGGATCCAAGGACGACCCAGAATATATTATATTGGAACTCTCCCTCAAGGACATAGAAGAGTTTGGGTAAAGTACGTGGTCCTACGCGAATGTTGAGGATCACGGTGCCTAAGGTAGAAGTAATAGCGTCATTGAATGACCGCAACATGATGGGGTTGGCACACATGCAACTGTAGAAGGGATGTTCATCTGTTGGAAGGCTTTTCAAGAGATGATGTTTAGGCTAGCGCCCGCCAATCATAACCCGACGTACTCGAATGTCCCGGACGTAAGCGGAGATGAAAAGGGCAGGTCGGGATCTTCTCGTACCAAAGTCGACAATTTCATCTTCAGAGAAACCGATCACAGCAGCTTGTTGTGTTGAGAGGCAGAGTATGGTTGGGGCAAAGTGGGTTGTTTGGTGAGAGAAGCAACATGATTGGGTGTTAGAATGGAGGTAACAGCAGGTGGTTTCATCGGTAAAACCTCTATCCTCAAGGATCTCAACGAGAGCTTGTCGATGAGATTCGTAAGTCCGAATGAGATCATACAAAGTGTCATTTTTACGGGCGATTGGTGAAGCTGTTTAATCATATTTCGGTGGGCAATGCCATTAGAGACGGATAAGCGGGTCGCGAATGACCACTTTAGGTGGTGGTGCCCAATCGGGATGTTTCGACGGAGAAAGAGATGCCGCAGTGTGTTTTCTTTTGCTTTCCCATTGTTTTTTCGCCTCGAGTAATGACACTAATCATATTAATCTCGTAGACCTGAGATGAGGAAGATGGTGGGGATAACTCATGGTCTTCAAGAGGTGGGGTTGTAATAATGATAGATCTTGGTGAGGCGGGGACAGATGGTATAGGAGAGGGAATGGAAACTAAAGGTCTCTCCCTTCGTAAGTTGTCTTTCTTAATCTTTCTATCCGGGAGAGGTGACTGGCGAAGGATGGTTTTTAGAGCTTTGCATCCCTCCACATCATGTCCTGGTGTGCGGTGATAAGCGCAGATTTTAGACTCATCGTAATCCATAGGTCGGGGCTTAGACGGGTCATAAGGTCTAAGTGGAGGTAGGGAAATGGTCGCATTCTCCACCAACATAGCAAGGATTTTGGCGTAAGATCCTTTGAGTGGGTCAAAATCGGAAGAGGATGAGGGTATTGATTGTGTGGGTTTTGGTAATGTTTGGGCGTGGTTAGTTCGTATGGGTGGCGGTTTAGCCGAGGGGTGTTGATACATGGTTTTTACTAAACGTGATTTCTTTGGCACAGAAGCTATGTTGGATGATGAGGCCGCAGATGACGTGGTATCAGAAAACAACCACGGGGAAATAGGAGTAACTGAAAACAAATCTTTTGATGATGGTATTTGTTTAGGGTTGATAGGTGGACAGGATACGCGGAGTGAGCGGTGTTCTATACCACGGAATTTCAGATAGGTGCGGAAGGCGTAAGTTGTTCAAGAAAACACAGGAGGTATAATATATTGATGTAAGGTAGAGGGATGGGGTCCCAATATGGAAGGTAGGTATGACGATGATGGTTTTGATTGTGATAGGGGTAGGGATTGAGTTTGTCTCCTAGCGGCGGAGCGGATTTATTTTTGGATAGATCGAGTCGCAGGCGGGTGCGTTAGACCGGGCATTGGTGAGGTCCTGCGTATGGGAAGATCTCGCTAAGTTGATAGAAGTGGACGGGGCATTTGGTAGAGGTGAGGGGGGTGAAGGTGAGAACAGGGGCATTTTAAGCTTCTGTAAGCACTTCGGGTATATGGTGGAGACATCAGGATCAGTCATTTGCATTTGAGTAGAAAAAGGGGTACTCAAACGTTCCCATAGGGCCTGTCTATCTTCTGTGGAATGACAGTCTCCAGGTGTGATTTGTAATTTTGGTACGGAAGAAAGGTGGGTTGTAATTCCAGTCCATCGCGGTGTGACACAGGAGGTAGATGAGGCACTGTATCAATAGATGTTAAGAGGTCAACCGGTCGTTGAAAAGATTTAGGCGATGAGGGACTAATAGGTAGGAGGGCGTGTTCGAGGGGATCTGTCACGTTTAAAGAATGTGGTGATGTTAGTGTAAGAGATTTCTGCCTAAGGATGTCAAAAGGAGTGGCGAGCCTTCCTCTTGTGTAGCAAGAGTGGTAGAAGGGGACGTTTGGGAAATAGATAAATTAGATAGCATCCGCTCACAGTCTTGTAGGGATGTGGTGTAAGAAGACTCGTTGATGAGAAGAGAAGTCCGGGCAGTTAACTCTTCTATGGGTAAAGGAATGATTTCACTTAGGCTTGATGGTGGTGAAGGAGGTTCAAACTCCTGTGTTAGTGGAGAGGCTTGATTTAAAATTTTTCAATAGAGGCTTTTGGCTGAGAATCGAAGACTGCATGGATCTCATGAACACTCTCCTCGGCTAAGATATCTTGGTTCACGTTACTGTTGGACGAGTGATTCGGGAATGGCTTGTTGAAATTTTTGATTTCGGTTAGCAGGGGCGTTAGGATTATCGAGGGTTATATCCCCTGCGTCAACCATTTCCTGCACTATGTTTTTCAACATCTTGCAGTTTTCATGACTATGTCCTTTTACGCGGTGAAAGTTACAAAAGTCATTTTCTTTGTACCAGGAAGGTATTGCGCGGGTGGAGTCAAACCCAGAGTGAGGTTTAACAGGAGGGCAAGGTGATAGCCCCACTTTGAGCAATTTCTCCAGATGACGCCATAAGTTTCTCCCAAGGGAGTGTAATTGGTGGGCTCGGCTTTGTACTTATAAGTGGTTTTGGTGAGTATTGGACGGTGTTTGAGATTTGACCATTACCGCGTGGACAGCTCCTTTTGATTTAGAAGAAGTAGATGCGTGAGGAGTGGTGGTGTTTGGCTTGTTGGTAGAATCGGGAGTTCGGAAATTGGGGTTTTGTTACGCAACCGCAATTTCTCTTCTTCTAAGGCTCGAATTTCTAGCTTCCGAGCCATGGTAAAAGCCTCTCGTCGAATGTGCGGAAAGTTTGAATTTGGAGGGTAGGGGAGATGTTAGCTTGAGCAGCCCGCGTAAATAGTTCGATGAGTTCGGTTTGAGGCAAGGCATACGTAAGTTGGTTGATAAGGCCCCGCCATCGTCCAACGAAATCTGCGATAGATTCGTCTTCAAATTGTCGGATGGCATAGAGGTCAGTGATAGATACTTTCTTGGCAATGTTAATGGAGAAATGATCCAAGAAAGATTGGGCTAGTTGGTTAAAAGAGAAGATTGAGTGCTGGGTTAAAGCACTGTACCACTCCAAGGCAGGTCCTGATAAGGACATGGGAAAGGTGCGGAGTAACAAGGCATCATCATGGGCAATCAAATAACAAGCATGTCTAAATGATCGCAAGTGTTGTTGAGGATCCTCTTTACTGTTAAAACGAGTAAACTTTGGCAACTCCCATTGAGGAGGATATGAATGAAGGGGGACAGAAGGGTGAATGGGCTCCCGACAAACTTGCTCATATGTCAAGGCGCTACGACTTCCTGAAACGGAAGCCTCCAGGTTTTGCATTTTGTCCATCATTTGTTTGATGAAATCTGTGGTTGGATGAGGTGATGGTGCCACGTAATAGGATGTCCCATATAAGGTGTTGAGGTTACTGGATACGTGTATGGGAATGAAAAGGTAGGCGGAGCTTGAGAAAGAAAGCTCGTGTGAATAGGTGGCAGAGAGTAAGTCATGAATGGAGTGGTCTGAAAGAGAGATGAGATAGGGGCAGTTGGTGGTAACGATATGTGAGGTCCAAGGTTAACCAAAGGAAAGCTAATCGGGGTCGTATGAACCTCTGAAGCTGTCGGATTGGGAGACGGGGCTAGTGATGCAGGAAGTAAGGTATTGTTATCAGGAGGAGTGGGAGCTAAATGAGCAGCTATACTAATAGGCATGCATAAGAGAGTGACCATCGGGCGTACGGTCGGGGTATGAGACAAATAGTATCATGACAAATGGGATTAGCATCCAGAAATTTGGCAAAGTCCTTGTCTCCTGCAGGAATTTGGGGGATCTCACTGGTGTCCGTAGGGTTCCCTATAGAATGTGAAGGGGGTGATTCAGGCAAAGACACAGAGCAGGCATGTGAAACCATGGCGGCGGCTTGCTTCCGAGTGATGACAACCATAGACCAGAACACACAGGAAAGTTTCAATCTATCAAGAACAAAAACAACCTCTGAATGGTGAATTTGGCAAGTTGCTGGTTTGTCAGGGGCTGATGAAGACAGTAACCGATATCGGTTTAGTAACCGGTGTCGGTCACAGATCAAACGACGTCGGTCCCTTAACCGATGCCGGTGTCAAAAGTCTAGGATAAGAAGATATAAAAGGCTGCTAATTTGATTTTAGCAACGTTGAGTATGTTTATCAACTTATTGATCACAGAAGACAAAGTATGACAGAGAAAACAGGATTTGAAAACAAGCAAGAGGCACACGCAAATCTAGAGACTAACCCTAGGGTTAATTTTAGTTATCGTGGGCTTATGCCTTTAGACGTAAGATGATGTCGAGAATCCTAAACAACAAGACCTAGGGAAATGTCAAGTTTGTTTTGGCTTATAAGGTTACCTCAATGGGCGGAGGAATACCGCGAAAAGGGGGATTTTGAGTGTTGTGTTAATTGTGAAGTGATTCGGTATGTGTTGTGCAGTGAAACTAAGGTTAATTTCTGTCAATACCGTGGATATCACCCCACGTAACGACTGCTACATAATCTATGTTCACTAGAATTGGAGAACAACAAGGGAATGCAATGCACGTGTTTTAAACCCAAATTGAAAATTATATTCGATGAAGCAAGAGAGATGACTTTCACTAATGCGAAACCAGAAAGCAAGACAAATTCTTTACTAAATATATAACAAAAACAACAACAAAGAAATATGCTTCCTAAAATGAAAAATAAGCAAGAGAAAGAAACCCAAAATGGGTCCCACCTGGGTGTGCAAAATGTTTCGCTCGGAATGTTTCGGCCACGGGAATAGAGTTTCTATCCTTTCATTCCTTTTAGAAAAGATGAGGTTAGGGTTAGGAGGAATACCGTTGAATGTGGAGATGGTGTGCGCGTGCACTGTAGGGAAAGATCAGTGATCATGGAGAACTCCTTTTTGTCTTGGAAGGACTACTGCAAAGTAAGAACACAAGACCACAAGATTTTGATTAAACAATAAATGAGGAAAGCGCCTTGGGCTCTGGGAAATATAAAACTTCCCTTCGAAGGTGGTCGGTTCTGCTAATATGAATTAACACAAAAGACTCGCAAAATATCAATTAAATTATTTTGTTAAACTAGGTAGGGGAAAGGTGGCTTTGGTTTTTGATCGAGAGGAACCGATGCGATTATCGATAACCGATGGCGGTCATGATAACCGATGGCGGTTACTGAGATAACCGATAAGCGGTGGGTTCTCTACGGTCTTCTTCGCAGCTATGGTGTTTGTAATGGTTGGTTTTTGGATGGTATTAGGAAATGGGATGGTTAGGAGCAAAAGAATGACGATTCAATGCAATGGCACGTTGGGTAGTGGATTCAGAAACGGATTTAAGAGGATCGAGATTCAAGAAACATAAGAAATGTTATGACAAAAGGACATGCAAGATCTGACTTACTGGTTTTGACCGAGATGCAAGTTGATCTCCTTGGTTGCAAACACTTCTGGTTTCTTTACTCGTCTCTGCTTTGTCAAGTGAAGATCTGGACTCTGTTCCTCGCTCGCAATGCTCTCTGTTGATCCAGAAATCCTTTGACTGATCTCTCAAAATGAAATTCGATCCGTTTTTTGGTTTGGGAGCCCATTTACGAGGAACCGATGGCGGTTGCGTAGTAACCGACGGCGGTCGAGTAGGAACCGGCATCGGTAAGGAAAAAGTAGGCTATTTTTACTAAAATAGCCCACCTTCCCTGCTTTTCTCCCGAGAGATCAGTTGCGGGCTTGGTCAAGTGGCTAGAAGGTCGGCTTTTGGTGCGAGTAAGGAGGCATTAGTTATGGATGTGAGTCTAGACCAAGTCATGGGTCTTAATTAGGTTAGTTTAGGGTTAGGGCTAGGTCATGATGAGGTGGCAAAGTGAGGTGGCGGGTAAGGTGATGTGGATTTATCAATTACAAGGTAATTAATAAATAATTGTGTAAAGTTTAGGTAATGAGGTTAGGTTGCGAAATGGGATGCGGGTCACTGAGGGTCGTGAGACACGAATTTGGTGTCTACAACTTGATGAATTGCATGGTGTTGTTTATTTCACGAAATTAGATCTTCGTTCGGGTACCATCAAATTAGGATAAAAGAGGAAGATGTTCATAAAATAGTTTTAGGACTCATGAGGGCCAATATGAGTTTTTGGTAATGCCTTTTGGTCTTACAATGTGCGCTCAACCTTTCAAATCTTGATGAACACTATTTTTAGGCCTTTTTTAAGGAAATTTGTATTAGTTTTCTTTGATGACATATTGATTTACTAGTAAGACATGGGAAGAACACTTACAACATGTAAATAACGTGTTGGAAGTTTTGGAGAAACATACTCTGTATGCAAAGCCATCCAAATGTTCTTTTGGTGTACAAGAGGTAGAGTATTTAGGTCATATTGTATCCCATGAAGGTGTCAAAGTTGATCCTCAGAAGATCAAAGCTATGGTGGAATGGCCAAGGCCCAAAAATCTCAAAAATCTGCATGGGTTCCTAGGACTAACAGGGTACTACAGAAGATTTGTGTGGGGATATGGTAGAATAACAACCCCACTCACTGCATTGCTAAAGAAGGATGCCTTCCATTGGACAGACGTAGCCACTAAATCCTTTGAGCAGCTGAAGGAAGCCATGTGTAGCACCCCAGTTTTGGCTACTCCCAACTTCTCAAAAACCTTCATTGTTGAATGTGATGCTTCAGGATCAGGATTGGGAGCAATTCTAATGCAGGAAGGAAGACCAATTGCATTTGAGAGTCATCAATTCAAAGGAAAAGATCTGCTCAAACATGTCTATGAGAAAGAAATGATGGCTATTCTTCATGCAGTCAAGCAATGGAGGCCATATCTCATGGGTAGACACTTCAAGGTAAAAGCGATCACGATAGTCTCAAATACTTTTTGGAGCAAAGGTTATCATCGAGGAACAACAAAAGTGGGTAACAAAAATGTTGGGTTATGATTTTGAAATCTTATACAAAAAGGGTAAAGAAAATGTAGTAGTTGATGCGTTGTCTAGAAGGGATACATTCGTGGATGCCTTACTATGTGGAATGTCCATGTTTGGCCCGATTGGGTGGGGAAGCAAGATTGGAATGGAATCAAGATAAGGATACACAACCTCTAATATAGAATATCAAGCAAGGATCTATGACATCTAACAAATTTGAGTGGAAAGGTAATGCCCTATGGTACAAGGATAGGTTATACTTGAGTAAAGATTCTAAGTTGAAGCATAAGATTCTTGCAGAGCTACATGCCTCTTTGTTGGAGGACACTGGGTTTTGAAGACATATCATAGAATAAAAAGAGAATTATTTTGGGAAGGACTCAAGGGGATGTACAAAATTTTGTATCGAGTGTTTAGTGTGCCAACGTAACAAAGGGGAGACAATTAAGACACCTGTGCATTGCAACCCTTACCAATTCCTAGCGAGAGATGGGAGGAGGTCTCCATGGATTTCATCACCGATTGCCTTGTTCGAGAGGGTAAGAATGTTATTTTCGTTATTGTGGATAGGCTCACAAAATATGCCCATTTTTGTGCCCTATCACATCCATTTCTGATCAAGACTGATGCAACTATTTTTTGGAGACGATTCAAAGGCTACATGGAACCCCAAAGATAATTGTGAGTGATCGGGATCCTATTTTCACAAGTAATTTTGACTGAATTATTTTCATGTTTGGGTACTTAGCTAGCTCTGAGTTCATCTTATCATCCTCAAACCGATGGGCAAATAGAGAAGTGGTCAACAAATGCTTAGAGGGGCATTTACGTTGTTTTGTATCGAGATAAGCAAGAAAGGTGGATTAAATGGCTACCACTTGGCGAGAATGGTGGTATAACACGACTTTTCATACTGTTCTCAAATGACCCCATTTTTAGCATTATATGGTTACCATCCACCTTCTATCACTTCCTCCTTGAGGGTGCAAACTAAGGTCAGAGATGTTGAGGAACACATTCAACATCAACAATAGGTTTTGGCTAGTTTGAAGGAGAATTTAGCATTAGCACAAAACATGATGAAACAACAAGCAGATCAACACCGTAGTGAAAGACATTTTGAAATTGGTGACTGGGTTTTTGTACGTCTCCAGCCTTACAAACAGATGTCCCTAAAGCAACATAAAAAGGAAAACAAACTTGCTCCTAAATATTATGGCCCTTATCAAGTTCTACAGAAAATTGGTAGTGTTGCTTATAAACTAGAGTTGCCTCCATCTTCACACATACACCCAAAGATTCCATGTTTCATGCCAAGAAGGTTATTGGACAGAAATTTGAAGCCCAGACAGAGTTACCAGAACTTGACAAGGAAGGAAGAATCATTTTGGAGCCAGAGAAGATTCTGCAAACACGTACTAAGAGGCTGAGAACTAGAGACATTAAGGAATATCTGATCAAGTGGAAGAATCGAGCATAGAAAGACGCCCACTGGGAGGATGAAGGTTTTCTCTGACAACATCCAGGATTATTCAACATTGAGGAAAACATTGGTTTGAAGGGGAAGGGCATGCTACGCCCTTAACCTATTACTTGTATTAGGATATGAGCAATGACTTGTGGCTTACAATATCATTTTATTATATCATTTATACTTTCTCATGCTTAATAGGTCGGCCTTGGTGATGGCCATAGCATATGAATAGTATGTATAGGGATTATAGGTAGTAGTTCATTATCATTTGAGAATTTGAGTCTTGTTATATGGTTTGGAGGTTGCCCCTCGAAGTGGCGAAGCTATTCTAATTGCATATTGAGGTCATTATTCGAAATATTGTGTTATTTGGTGCTCTACTTGTTGCTCTTAATCTGAATTATACAAGTAATTTCATTACACTTAGCATTCTACACACCTCCTTGACCTCATCCAGTCATCCTTTGGCGCCTCGACTCTCCTTCCTTGTTCCTCCCTCCTAGATTACTCCTTTAGACATTGGATTTCCCCTTGTAAGTTCTGAATGACATCCATGGTGTCCTGATATATCTCCTTTTGATGCGCATGAGGTCCTGGATACTTTCCATGAACGACCTCCCCCTTGAAACCAGGTTCCTCTGTCTTGGTATCTCTCTTGTGCGCAACTTTGCCCTTTTTATTACTAAGACGGGCTCCAAACCCGCATCCCGTGTTACCCGAGTCATCCCATCGTATATCTGCCTTCTTGATGTTGACCATTGAAGCACCATTGTCCTTCCAGGTGCTTGATTCATATGCTCAAACAATTTCGTGCACTCCTCATACTTATGCTTCTTTACGTAGCATGAACACTACAACAGTCCCTGGCATTCACGTTTGTAATGCTCCGTAGATCCACAATTGAAACAGTTCCACGCAGAACTCACTCCTTCCTCTCCCCGCTGTTACCATGACCACAAGATCCTCCTCGAAAGCCTCTTCCGCGTGCACCTCCATCTGCGCGCGCTCCTCATAACAATGATCATCACCCTTAGAACTACTTGCAAGCTTTGGTTTAGCACACCCATGATCAATGGCCTCATGGATCTCGATCAATGAGCCTACGATCCTTAGTATCATGGGTTGTAGAAGTTTAAATCTTGAAGTAACAAGATACATTCTTCCGATTGCGCGCACGTTCGCAGCAAGGGGCACCTACTTGTATCATGGTCCCCATGATAAATTTCACACTCTACCACCACAATGCGTACTATCCTCCAGGGGTAATTATCCTTAATGTGCCTATACGATGGAAAAGTGACAAGTGAGCATGGGAATCTATAAGTAACTCTTCCTCGCACCCAACCTCCCGAGGTTGTGCCGAGACAGCTGGTGGGAATGGAATATGCGTGGGGTATAGACAAACTAGTTAGGTAATCTTATGTCTTCGACACGCACTAATGGGATCTGCGAGTCTAAGGCAAAGAAGGCCCTCTAACTTGAATTGGTGTGATATATTGGTCGGGCGAGGATGAGTGCCCGAAGGCTCCAATCAATATCAAGCTCTGGCGTAATCCAATCTATAGGTTGTGGGATACGTGGAAAATGACCTAGGATAGTTTCGTGTATGTCTCCAGACAGGGTCATAAGATGGATGATGGATATATAGGGGATTCTATGGGCGATTCTCTGGCCTAGTCCAGAAATCCTTAGCTTGATTAGCTATTATGTCTAGTGAGGATAATTGTGCGATAATGGTTGGTGGAAGTGGAGAAGATCTAAATACTAATGTGTGTAAACCAACATCTACGTCTGATTGACCTGTGGACTCGTTGGGTTGTGGGATCTGTGAATCACAACCATAAGTTCGTGGTCGTTGTGGACCTCCTATGGTCATGTGCGGAATTAATTCCTGATCCCTACTATCCAATAGTCGTATGCCTTTTCGGCCTCTATATTTAGAACTAAAAGTTGTGCAATCTTCTCAGAGTACCTTACAGGCGTTCTGGCAACTTGAATTCTTAGGCTAGTGTCTATGTCAATGAGGATATCTCCTGCATCTAGCTGTGGGACCAAAGGATCACAACCGAATGCTTTCTCTCTTTCAAGCCCTTCTACAGTCATGTAGATATCTATTTAGGGCAATCTATAGTTTGGCTGGTTTGTCCAAAACGCATGTGCTTGGTCGTCTTCTATGTTTAATCCTCTTAACTATGGGCTGATTTCTTGTAGGTTTGTTGTTGTTCGAAAGACTTGGATTCTAAGATTCTGATCTATATCAATTATTATTTAATGAATAAGATTGGGTTGAGGCACGATTGGCTCGAATACGTATTCTCTGGGCTCCCTAGGTCCCGCGATTGTCATACGAAAGAAACAATATAAATCTAACTAAGTTAAAGTAAACTAATTATACGAAGTATATCCACAACATATATATAAATTCCCTGTTTTTGTATTTTCGATAAACTATTGAATGAAATTGAAAGAGCAATTATTTAAAATATCTAGAAATTGACAACTAAACTAATAACGAAATTAAAACAAACAAGGTAGCCGAGTATAGCTACTTGCCTGTGTAGTTGTAAATCTATTCTAAATAACGAAATAACTAATCTAATCTATTTGAAAGACTCTCGATCCTACCTCAGAAGTGAGGAATGAATCATAGTTTCTCAAAAACTATCAATCCCCACAGCTTCCCCGACAATATCAAAAGTGAGATTAACTGAAATGAAATGATTCACTATTCTATTTGGTATATTTTAACTAGAACTTTGAAATCTTGAACCTGGATTTTGCAGAACAGTGGCAAATCTGATTGTGTGTGGCTTTGTCCCCTTAGTGTGGTCTCCTCATTCCTTCATGCTCACGTGAATCCAAAAAAGCGTGCAATGCTAGCATTGCGAAGTAGGTATTAGAACAATGGCAGCTTTGGGTGTAGACTGAATACAATGCGAGTAGGAGAGGGATAGCGCAAGAGAATAGAGCTTGGCTTATGCAATTCCTAGCGGGATTTATTGCGAGTCATACAACACAAAACATCCAGAACTTGAAACTATCCTTCTTGACAAACAAAACCTGCAACTCTAATGGCTTCAGACTGAAAATGAAACTATCCTATCTCAATTGATTGTATGAAACAATAATAACACTAGCACAAGAAGATCATGTAGCTTCTAAACAACAAAACAACACTAACTATGCATGCAACAAATAAAACTAATACAATTCCTAAGCAAGAACTGAAAGACTAAAATTGAAATGAGAGAATGAGAGGCAAATTTTGAGGGGCCATTTGCTTGTAATCAAACCAGCTATTTATAGAATTCCCATTTACCCAAAGGTGAAAACCAAATTGAACTCTTTTACAATAAACAATGGAAAAACACTATTCCAGGGAACCAAAATCATAAATACGAGCAAAGGCGGTGAAAAAAGTTGGTAAACGTTGAAATTTTACACGAGTTGCGATAAAAGGAACGTTCTAGAAAAACGCGTGAAGGACCGCCACCCTGAGCAGGGCGGCGGTTATAAGACCGCCACCCCCTGCAGGCGGCGATCACAAGACCACTTTGCCCGGGAAGGGCGGCAGTTTCATCACTGAAGACCAAAACACAAAGAAAAGAGGGGGAGAGAAAACAAAGCACGCAGAGGCTAAGCGGGGCATGCGGGATGTTAATGTACACTTGGAGGGCTTTTTGAATCCCGAACACCTTGCGAGGAGACTTGTATCATAATTGGGGCACATGTGACATCGTTTTGACAAAGATAGTACCCTTACAATTTTGGTAAGTACGTATAGTGCCCCTCTATTTCACAATCATGCACCACAAACCACTACGAGTCACATGGGTGAGTTATGAGACAATTTTTCCAATTTCTTGGCCATAGCAACAATCTGAGCCTCCAAGAACGGCTAACGCCAAGTATCAACACTACCGATGGCGGCTTCGGTGTGCGGGACAACTTCCAATGCCTCGCACGGAGTCTCGTAAAAGTTTTATGAGATAATGCCCTTCTAAAAGGGGTGGGCAACCCCAACAAACCACCGAGCATGTTGTGAAGGGTGAATATCATATGATAATTTAGAAAAGAGAGTTTTAAAGTGCACATCATACTCACGTACACTCTCTACCATTCCTTGTTGAATCTCCTTCAAAGCACCGATGCTCTTCTGCTCAAACTCAGGAATGTGGAACTCACAAGAATGCATTCTTTAAGGCAAGTATAGTCCACCACCTTTGTTTGATGAGGGTCATACTTCCTATACCACAGCTATGCACGCGCCTTTGTAACGTGGTTGCAAACTAACTAGCCTTATGTTATGGGGTTGTGACACCCTTCGCGCGCCATAGTAGTTCACATTTGTGAACATGTTCTGTAGCATCCTCAATACCTATATAATCATGCAAATGTAGAGACATTTCAAAGAAAATTGTGGGGGTGGTTGGGGCCCAAATCCTCCTCCGCCAGATCCTTGGTTTCCACACTGTGTTTCCTCCACCACCCGATCCACCGGAGTTCACCATGTCCCTGAACCACCGAGATCCACTAGGCCCACTAGGTTCCGAACCACCAAATCCACAGACCCACCCGGCTCCTAATTGTCTTGAACCACCAGATCCACTAGGCCCACCGAGGTCCCGAAGTGGTTGTGCCAAGGGTCCCCACCGGTTCCATTGAGTGCATGCGCACCCCTGATCTGCGACAATGCCCCACTACCAATAGCATAACGCACGTCACTCCCATGGTTTACTGACCATAGAAGTCCCAAACAAGAAATTATACCTCCGGGTGTAGAATGATCACCTCAATGTAACCAACCTGGATTAGCATTATTATCCCCTAATCTGGAAAACCAAGCCCGAGGGTATAGTCATTAGGTGGGCTCGGATGTGCACCAACGGTTCTTCTTTCTCCACGCGATGAACTCTCATTAGAAGCCGAAGGGGTTTCTCTCACGCATTTTCCAAGATGGGGTCGACTGATCGCTCAGTTCCACATCCTCAACGTGAACCTCAAGTCCTTCCCATAATGTCTCGCCATCATACATCCATCATGCCTGCAACCTCACGTTTTCTAGCAATCTCCCTTTCAAGCGCTTCACCATACTTGAGTCATCTTTCCTCCCTTTCTTTCTCCACTGCAACATCTGCCATCTTCCTCCACCCTAGCTTCCTCACCCAGTGCTCAGAATGGTTTAGCCAGCCATTGGGAAAGCCTCTAAACTCATGGTAATCATCAAGATCTTCAAAGCCAAAGGGACAACACGTAGAAATGATCCTCTGGGCTCCTCGAAACTCAAACTTGGCAACCTCCAGATAGGAATACGTGGAAATGGCGTACTCCAAAGTGTAGCTGCCAATACTCCTTTCCACTAATGATGCACAACATGGGTACGTCGCGATTTACATCATGTAGCCTTTGGTATTCTTCTTGGGTCCACACATGCGATCCATAACGCCAACTTGATCTAGATGTGTAGGCTGAGAGCCATTCATACAACTCCACAGGGAAGTAGTAGAAAAAGGTCTCATACAGATCATGGTAGAGATTCTCTTCTACCCATCTACATGCATCAAACTCGAGTCCAAAGGTCTTTGAATCTTTGAGCAAATTCATCCTCCATGCTCTTGAACTATGGTTCAACACTTTCCAATGTTAACCACTCTGTCATTACTCATTACATAGATCATGATGTATGTTAAATCCCACTACAACTTCGAAAAGAGGTCCCGGTAACGAAACCAAGTTGTAGTCATTTTACCCCTATCACAAAAGAAAGGAACCCCATGCACGCGACCTATCACCCAGCGAAAGATGAGCACTCACCCGAGGCACGCATGGGTACCGAGTCTCTCTTTTATGTGAGTTTAGTGGGAAACATCATCTATGATTTGTGTGAGATATTTCAAAAGGGAAATTAGGACATACAAGAACCATAGGGCTCAGAATGGCCTCTAGATCCTTGCAGTCATTTCAGACCGAGTACTTAACAGAATCCATAACATGTAGTATGATAGAAAGAAACATACAAGCATCAATACTTAGCATGAAAGGAAAGAGAACTCATAAGAGAGAAATATGCATCCGAATCATTGATATTCATGTATATATTATAACAGGCAACCTTATTACATCCATGGAACCATTACAGAGGGTCACAGAGAAGCAAACCGCTTGATCATGCATTGACCTTTGGACTTAAAGTAACTAAGCTACCAAAAAGAAAATTTGAGCCCACTTAAGCCTAATGCATCCTCTCTGAATAAAACTATCCACTTGTGAGTCCACACAACATTTACGCAGAGCTCCGCTCACTCTCTATCGATCTCCTTCTATCTCTGCAGGCGCTTGTATTTATAGCTTTCCTGGACTGCCAACTCACCCTCCAATGCCCTCAGATCCGGTGCCAAGTGTTCGAATGTGGTCCTCCATGCGAGCATGTTTCTCCAGGCCTGAGCTTTCCACTTTATCCCATGATGTTCTTCTAGAAGATTCTATTGCATGCATGCTCCTTCTGGCTAACTTTGTCGCCAGGTGACATCTTATCCACGCGCAACCGGGTCATGCTTTTCACGTGTTTTACTCTAGACGTCCAAATTGACTAAGTCTCGAACTCTTGGTTTTGTCTTTACGCGTCGTGCGCCACGAGCTTCCTCAAACCCTTCTCACGCTTTTGCCTTGTGCGCCATTCCATAACTGGGACCTTGTGCGCCACGCGCCTTCATACTTGGTCAATAATCTAGGGGTCCAATAGAGTGGCTTGTATAGGCAGTGTTTGAGTGAATGAAGAAGGAACATTAGAAGTGATATCATGATGCTCGTTAGACATAGATGAATTAGACTTAGGAACCTAGTGGGATGTAACAATTGGAGATGAACATGTAGCATTTTGTGTAGTAAATGAAATGAGACCATAATGTTTAAGGTGGCCAATTTTTCATTTTAAAGCATAGTAATCATTGTCATTATGTCCATTAATTCAAGGATAATTGTAATATGGATGACCTTGATATTGTGGAAGCCGATAAGGAGGATAGTAATAAGTAAATGGTAAATTAATCAATTGGTGATTGAGGAGCGCAAACAGAATGTCATGTTGTTTAGCATTATGATCAAACTTAAGAGGTTATGGTAATGGTAAGACTTGAGGCTCACTAATATGAGCACATGTAGAAGACATAACATTAGGATGAGGAGAATGAGATGTAGAAGGCAAACTAACATGAGCTTGAGAAGCATCCTTGGGATGTTGAAGTTCAAATTTAAGATACGTGATTGTTGTTTCCATAGCTTTAGTTTTATCTTGAAATAAAGAATGTAAATCTTGAATTGACTCCAAGATAGGTTAATTAAATGAATGATCACAAAGGCTAGGGTTGTCGAGAGGCGATAAAAATGACACTTACTTTAGTGGGTGGTGTATTGCAGAAAGATATATAATGTCTAGGGATTTTTAGAGAATAACCTTTTAATTGGGATACATTTGAAGTAAATCATGCAAATAAATTTGAGGAATTTTAGGAGCCATGAGAGAAGAAAAATGAGGATCTAAGAGTATTTGAATGTGTGTTCACCAAATGATTTAACAAAAATAGGATTTTGTATAAAACCTAATATTGCAGAGTCACTTAAGATTAAAAAAATTCTAAAGTACATATTGGACACAAGCAATAAACTAATAAATATGAAACCCTAAGTGCAAAAGAGAGAGTAAAGGACTTAGCTAATTTGTGCTTGATTATGGAATTGTTTTGGAATGGAGAACTGATGAACACGAAGGGAATACTTTGTCGCGATTGTGCACGTTAAATTATGGAGTTTTCGGATGAGCTTGACCGAGTCGAGGGTGCCTAGATTCTGAGTCTGCTTTTAGGCATTTGTGACTACGCAAGAGCTCGAACTTGATTTTTACGATGTCGCAAGATGGTTGTTGTTGGTCACCTATATGTCACACTATGATCACATAATTCGCTTTGTAACCTACGAAGAGATGATAACCTAAAACCCCTCAAACTACATCAAATCCCAAAAAGAAATGATGCAATATGTCGGGTTTCCTTTACTAGCTCATGAGCTTTCTTTCGTTGCCATATACAAACTTAATTCTAGATGGAACCTTGATTTCTCTCCTAAAATGTGGCTTTTATACCTTAATCAAGTGTGGCATTCCTAGATTGAACCCAAGACTGTGTTGGATCATGATTTCGTTAGACCAAAACCCATAGGTGTTAGTCTCTGCTACAATCGCCAGAGTTAGGATCTACGAGAGGCGGTTAGTCCATGTCACGAAACTCACGAGGAGTGCTGGACACACATGCCAACAATCTCCCCCTCAAAGATTACCCGAGTGAGTTTTAAACTCGAGACCTATTGCTCTGATACCATTTTTTGGACCACGATTTCCGTTAGACCAAAACCCATAGGTGTTAGTCTTTACTACAATCACTAGAGTTAGGATCTACGAGAAGCGATTAGTCCATGTCATGAAACTCATGGGAGCACTGGACACACATGCTATGAGACCGGTCATTTCCTTTGGTGCCTTGTTTATTAGGTCCTTCTACTTTGTGAAAGGCTTAGCGTTATCAACCCCAAATGTCCCGCTTGTGGTAGCCCTGAACCTTTAAGCATATTTTTTGGTTTTCCCCTTGTGCCCAAACCGCCTAAACCTAGATACATTTGTTGTTCAAACCCAATCATCTCGAGCCTCTCACTTGGAAGATGGCCATGTTTGGAGACTCTTCTCAATGGCTTACTTACATTGCTTTCTTGTGGTAATTTTCCAGAGCTATCATTTCTTTTCAATTATAAAAAGCTATAAATGAAACTATCTTTAATAATAATATTATTTCTATTCAATTACAATGTAATGATATAATTGATGCTATTTATGTTGTTTACCTTTAAATTTAAGCATATGTCGGGAAGGTGGCTCTTGAGTTCTAACATCTTTAGGAGTTGTTTGGACACTTGGGAGAACCACTTGCTCAATGAGTTGAGTGCCATCGATTCACTCCGGTGAGGTTCGCCACCGTCGGATGCTCAACATCGATAGAGCTACTCACAAATTTGTCACCCTTATTAGAGTTGTGGCCATTTTCATACTCGACACCTTAACAACAATGAAAATGGAGTCCGCCACCACCATGGGGAAATCTATGGTGGTCCCCCCTGTTCGTATGTTATCGTGTTGGCCTTCTCCTATGCAAGAATCAATTTTCGTGGGCTCCCGCCTCCTCGACAAGGAATTAGGGTTCTACATACTACCCAAATACCCTCCGAATGGCTGGTTTGTTCATGACCCTCCAAATGATGAGTCATTTTCCATTAGAGCCCTTCTACCTCGTGATGATCTTCTTCCTTATCCATTGCTCCAATGTTATGGCCACTTTGTGCCTAAATACTTGTGATGTAATGTTTTGGTAACCTATTGTTTCACCTTTTGGCATTTTTTTTTGGGTCAGTAACTTTATATGACCACTTTTATTATAACCTCTTTTTATAATTACACCGAAGGTGTGCCTACAAATCAAGATATCCTATATGGATCAAACCCACCCAACTCTAACAACACCTTCAACGACATACTATTATTTATTGTTTTACTTTTTGTCTTTAACTAGGTCTTTTCGGCCTATGATAAGACATAGGAGATACGAGAGATGTTGAAAATTACCAAACCGGTGGTTCCTCGGTATAAGAATTGGAGCGAGCTTGGGCTAAGTTGATGAAGGCCATTATTATTAGTGTAAGCGGGATATGAACTAAAGACTTGGTTGGGACAACAACTTGCGATTGAGTGGAAGTTGAATGAAGTTGGTGAGAGGAGTTTGTAGTGGGTATGGGAGCCAACTTAGGGGTGGAAGCAATAAGCAGAGGGCTAGGTGGTAGTGGGGAGTGGTAATTGGCCTTTCTTACTCGCATCACATTGGTGTGAGGGTTCTAATAATAAATGTAACCAATGTTGGTGTCCACTAGAGCTTTCCATGGCTCTCAAGATTCAAATTGTATACTATGGTGCAAGCACATTTGTTGTTGTCATTGCCATTCCCCTAGATTTTCCATTTTCTAGATCAAACCGTAACTTTGATTGACATTTGATAGTTTCTGCTAGCTTGCACAAGGAATATGTTTCAAACCTATACATCGCAGACAATACACTTTGATTGTTTTATTAATAAAAATATCTCCTCAGTAAATCAGAGAGCAATTTGCTCTTGACAACATTATAAGTTATATGGATTATACATCTAAAACTTTCGATCCGGTAGAAAAAACTACCTCTCACTCATATGACCAACCAACGAAGGAGCTCAATTATTTTCCCGTAATTAATCGAGTTTAAAACGGAAAAGGGGACTACAAATTGCTACAATAAGAAAACATTAGGATGTGTTTCGAACTCGAAACCTATTGGATTTCCCCATTTTTATTTTGGCCTCTTTAAGCACAAATCACACTCATGTGAATAATGTGGTTGTTTCTCTGCAATTACTCAAGATTAAGATCTGAAAAGAGTACCCACAAAGTGCTACAAAAAGTAAGCAACGTGGTTGGGTTTCAAACCTTGAACCTATTAGATTGTCCCCTTTTTTATTTTGGCCCTTTAAGCACATATTGCACTCATGTCAATAAATCCAAGTGAGATTGAGAGGATAAAGTGGAGCACAAATAACAAATAGTTTTGGGTAGGGACACTTTGAGCCATGGAATAGGTGTGGGACATGCAAGTATTTAATTCCCACTTTTTATTTCCAACTTTCCATTCATCTCTTTGTCTTATCTAACAAATTAAACTCCATCCAATTGATAACCTTAACGCTAAAATAAAAAATAAAAATAACAAAACCCGTTTTATGGTGGTCATCGTGTCGTTGCTTACTAGACAACCCTCGCGCATGCAAGAATGGTTGTCCTCCTGCTAATTAAAGTATAAATAACTTCCATGGATGAAAAACACGGACTCCATTTTTTCCAAGTCGAAAACAAAGAACAAGGTCTATCATATACGGGTGGGTGGGTTTGAAAGTGTAGGATTTATTTTTCTCACTTTATTCGTATTATCTTACTCGAGATATTCCACCTCACTTGGAGTTTTCCTACACTTATGAGATATGCTTGCTTAGGTGTACACTTGAATACACTATTCTAGGTTTTGGTTACCACTTCACTACACCATTGTAGGTGTTGGTTACCACTATTCTAGGTGGAGATTGCCATGATTCTAGGAGGGGTTACACATTCACCTCCTATATGTACATTTCTTGCATTATTCTATTTGATTATATTGAGTAAGAGCTATTTTGTGTTATTGCAATTATCTCTCTTGTATTTTCGTAATTTGCAGTCTTGTATGCTTGCATTGTTTAGTCTTGGAACAATTCACATCTCACATCATTCACCAAAGGCATTCATTCTTCAAACCAAGAGATCCGTGGTACTTCTTTGATACCTATAACTGTTGGATTTTCCCCATTTTTTATTTTGACCTCTTTCACCGCAAATTGCACTCACATGAAAAATGCAAGCGAGATGGAGACAATAATGTTGAGCACAAAGTATTTGTTACCCTAATAGTAAACACAAACCATGACATTGGAAATATTGATCAACTACTCCTTGCCTTCTTAGATATCTCGAAACACTTTGCCTTGATGCCTTGCACAACACACCCATTTTCTCCTTCTAACAATTGACAAAAATAACATGTGGTTATAAAAAAGACGAGTTAGATCCATTACTTTGCCGAGCCTATGACTTCTCCTCCCTCAACCCCTTTTTCAGTACCCATCTTCTTCTATTGTCATTTTAGCCCATTTAATTTTACTTCTTTCATACATCCCCTTTTAACATTTCCACCCTGGGGAATAGCCGCAATCGCTGGCGATGCTACTTATGCTTCGCGTTTTGTTGTTTTCTGAGTAGAGCAGATTGGTGTAGACATTCTTAATCATCACATTATTATTATTATTCCTTACTTGGGCGCTTGAGATTCTGCGGGAAGACAAAGTGAGCGAAAAAAGCCCAGGTGCCCGCATGGACACCTGTGAAGAAGAAGATACCCGATGACCCAAATCAACAAAAACACGGGCAGTGAAGTCGAACAAGTTGGGAAGAAAGAAAGAGAACGAGGCCCTGGAGCCATGAGGGTAATTGTGCCTCTTCAAGGAGTCGTTCAAGGGCGCGGAGGGGTTGTTTTGGGTTCAATTATTCCCTGTGTTCTTTTTTATTTCTTGCAACTCTATCTCAGAAGAAACCGCTCTCCTCCTCCGGAACCTCCTCCTGCTGAATCCGGAGTCTCAGGCTCGGTCATCACATCGTATACAGAGGACCCTGTCAAGGAGCCCCTCTAGGCCTGTTTTTGTCTCTTCTAGGGCTGCCCATATGAGCGACAGGGAGGATTCCCGCTATTACTTGGGCTGGAAGGCATATAATGACGATCCCTATGATGCTGAGATTAATCCCCATGGCGTTATTCAAATGGGTTTGGCTGAAAATCAGGTGGGTATGAGTTGTTTTTGTAGAAATTCAGGTGGATTTCAATGGGCTGAACTTTAATTGTGAAAAATCAGACTGCCGCGTTTGTGTTCTTGATAACAATGCGGTGTAATTTTTATATGGATGGTAGAATTTTAATTTACGCACGGGAGTAATTTCGTTCGAATTGGTTTTCTTGGTTTGAATGGTATTTTTTTGAAAAGTAAAATGAGAATTTCGGAGAGTAGTTATTTGGGCATCAGATATTTTATGTTTTATGTTCTGGATGATAGGAGTCAGTTGGGATGCTGTTTTGTACAGTAATATAGTGGGATTCGGATTGGTGTTCTATGTTTCGGATGGTTTGTATGTTTGTATGTATGTGTGTGTGGAGGGGGAGAGAGGGCGAGACTGGGGGCCAGGGTGTGTGATCTGTTTTTGGATTGTAGGCGAAAATTAGGCGGGTTTCAGTGTTGGACTATAATTGTAAATTTTTGGTTGGTGTTATGTATTTTAGATAACGATGCAGTGGTATGGATGGTAGAAGTTCAGTTCTAGTCATTGCTTTTGCGAAAAATCTTTTGGGCTATTGATTTTTAAATGGTAAGTCTTTGAAAAATCAGATGAGGATTTTGTCGAGTAATTCAATGGGAACCAGATGCGTAACATGTTTTGGATGGTAGAGTCATTTGTAATATCGTATATATTTTATGCTCTAGATAATAGTACAGTGCAAAGTCATTGTTACGGATGGGAGACGTTCACTTTTAGTAATTGCTTTTGCGTATAATCTATTGGGACTTCGATTTTTGATTGGTTGTCTTTGCAAAATCAGATGAGGACTTTCTAGAGTAATTCAATGGGAACCAGATGGGCATTTTATGTTTTGGATGGTAGGAGTCATTTGTAATGTTAGGTGTATCTTATACTTTAGATAATAATACCTGTAAAATTGTTGCTATGTAGTCATTATCTCTGAGAATAATTTATTGGGTCACTGTTTGGTTTTTCGTTTGGACACTAATTGTGAAAAATTAGATTGGTATTATATGTTTTAGATAATGATGTGGTGTTGTGGATCGTGTTTGACTGGTTTTGTTTCTTTCAGTGACAAGTTTTGAAAAATCAGATGAGAATTTGAAGAGCACCGGGTATCAGATGACTGATATATGTTTTGGACGATACAAGTCACTCATAATGTTTGTCTGATAGTTTACTTCTACTTATTGATTTTGAGAATAAACCCTGAGAATCCGAGTGGTTTTTATTGTTTGAACAGTGATTTTCGAAAAAACCAGACGAGAACTTTGTAGAGTAATTCATTGAGTAACAGACGGGCTTCTATGTTTTGGATGATATGAGTCACTTGAAATGTCTGTTGTGGACGGTAATTTACTTCTAGACTCTAGTCATTCTTTTTGGAATAATAAATAATATTGGGTGTCCAATTTGAACGGTAATTTTTAAAATCAGATTAGAATTTGGTTGACCAAATCATTGGGAATTAGAGGGTTGTTTTATTTTTTGGATGATATGAGTGATTTGAAATGAGTTATGGACGGGATTTCACTTGTAGTCATTGCTTTTGAGAATAATCTGTTAGGAGTCTGGTTGTTTTTGTTGTTTGAATGGTGGTTTTTGAAGAACGAGATGGGAATTTTGCAGAATATCTCATTTGGAATGAGATGGGTCTTTAATGTTTTGGATGGTATGAGTCATTTGTAATGTTTGTTATGGATAGTAATTAACTTATACCCATTGCTTTTGACTCTTTGAGAATAATCTTTTGGGAATTTGACTGGCTTTTGCTGATTGAATGGTAATCTTCAAAAAACCAGATGAGATTTTGGAGGCCAACTCAGTGGGATTCAGATGGGTGTTTTATTTTTCTTAATACGAGTCAATTGTAATGTGCGTTATTACGCCGTGGGCATTTTATTGCTTGACTTCCCCATGGGTTCACTGTCCTTGATGAGTTTTTCCTTTGCTACGTTTATGGCCCGTTTTGACTGCTGATGTGCTTGAGGACTCCCCGTGCCTGCCACATTATTGGTCCGGAATTCATTTATGCTCATGGCTGTTGCAACTTTTAATGGTAGGCAGGAAGTGATATTTTCAGGGGCCGACACCACAGTGCAGCTGACAGAGTGACTGGTGTGGCTGAAGACTCCACTTATGTGGCAGCAGCCTGCAGCGTCCATGCGACTTGCAGCTTCTAGGCGGCCCTTACCTGCTCCTTGTCACTGCCTCCTCGCCATCTTAGGCGCATTAGTATTCGAGAATTCATTCATGTTCATGGCTGTTTAACTTTAAATGGTTCGCAGGAAAGCATATTTCAAGGAACAGCCATGACAGCGCAGCAAGGAGGATGCTGGTGGAGGTCTACAAGGGCCAAAATAAAATCATGTTCATTCTCCAGCAATTGAGCTCCTCTCACAGCTCACTCAGCAACAGACCCAGAAATCAAAGACTGAGTCGCTTTCTCTTTCCCCTGTAATTCCTTTTTTATTTTCATTGTTCTTGGTTGGGAATTCAGGTTCATGGCTGTGTTTTACATTATTGTGCTGGTTGTTGCTTACAAGTATTAACAGTTTATACAATGTTTGCGGCAGGTGTTCAGCTATGAGTCGGTGTCTAAACTTTTAATCTTATTCAGTTTTGAGCCAAAATTGCTTTGTATTGTCTAATAAATAAGTTCTGTGAAATATTATTAAGTGCACCCGAATGGTGTGGCTCTAGGTAGAATGAAGGCACTTAGGGGGAATATAAACACAGTGATGTGTTAGGTAAAACTTATTTGATTTTAATCTTGCTGGAATGTTAAGGGAAGATGTCCACAAGTAATTACAAGGTTGACGCGACGGAGTGTAAATAATTAATTGTTAGACGTGTCATTTGCTATCTGTTTAGTTCCGTGTTGAAATGCACAACTTTTTTAAACCCCATGCAACTGACCACCTTTATACCTTCAAAATATGTGTTCATGCATTCACGGTAAACTAATAGTGACACTTGCATTTAAATCTTTCCAGCAGGAATTGTTTTGACAAAATGCCCCAATCCAAATCACTGTGAAACAGGCCAGATCGGAGATCTGTTCTATGCACATGTTGGCTTGCCCCATGTTTCTTGCAGACACATAGTTGGCGCACACGAGCAAGAGTTGGATGAGATACAACCCTTGCTCTGCCGCCTTGGTGCTGCATGCTGGGACCAATGGAGTGGAGACCGAGAGACAATTCAGACGAGGACTAAAAGGCAATTTTTTTAAACTACCAGTAGGCAATGATCCATCTATGATCATCGCTCAACCATCAAACAAAGCGAAAGGACTCATAATTTGGTAATGTTCGTTGTGTATTGAGTGAAATATGAAATGATGAAAAATTGGAATTCATGAATATAAATTGGAATTCAAAAGTAAAATGAACAAACTCTGATTCCCAATGTTTACAAATCTAGCATTCTATTATGGTTATTCCACATAATTAATATTGTCATACAGATGTGATTCACATTTTGTAGAGTTGCACAAAAAAGACAATTGGGATTGGAAACTAGCAGTTGCTCCAACGGGTGTAAAGACTCTTCCATTTTCGTGTTGGGGCCCAAAGCACTTAGCAATACTGGCATACTGCTATTTGTGCAGTATATTAATGTGTGCGGTTATGAAAAAGGCCTCCATTTATAAATTATTGTTCCATTGGGGGTACAAAGTACATGGCAATACTATAATTGATGTAATTGTGTTTAATGTGGGCAGTTATAAAAAAAACTTCAATCACAAAGGTTTCGAGCTGCTGCTTCTAGGAATATCAAGTTACACATTATTTAGTCCGGTTTTGCGATTTCAAAAACATTTCTGTCCATGTTAATGTTAGCGTAGCTCCGATACCCCACTCTCTACGTCTTGAAATTGCTTTCACAATTGCATCCCTTGATTTCCATGGTGTACACTTGCAACCCTTGGGAGCAACTGTTAGTCAATGGTAGTTCACTTGCAGTCATTGTGTTGGAAAATAAACTATAGGAAATCTGGTTGGTTTTTGTTTATTGAATGGCAATTTGTGAAATATTAGATAACAATGTTGTACAATAATTCCTTCGGATTAAGATAGGCATTTTATGTTTTGGATGACAGGGGTCAAATGTAATGTGTGCTTGAGATAAACCACTAAAATCAGTTGGATTGTCACTGCTTGAATAGCATTCAATGACAATTCACGAAGGTATTTGTTTTACTTTTTCTTTTAGTTAGCTTTTGACAAGGGAGATATGTATCCATTGTTTTGGAGGATTGGACTGGTTTTCATTTGAGAGTAGTGTTTAAAAACAGCTTGGAATTTTGTAGTCATTCATCGGCTAGGTTGCTAGGATACAAGTTCGGTACATGGATACGTTGATTTTAAAAAGCCCTTGGGTACGATATGTTCTGGGTATGTCCGCATGCGCACACACACACACATATATTATATTCATTTTACTCATTTTTTAGTCCAGAAGAATACAAAACTTGAAAAATATAGTAGGATCAAGGTTCAAAACATTCAAGATGCTTAAAATTTATGATTTTTCATTGATCATGTGGCTGCCATACATATGATATATGAATATCATGTCAATATGAATACAAATAATCTAGAATATATCATCTAGATTTTCCTTATAATCAAATTCCTGCATGCCACTCCCACTAGCTCTAAACAATGGCCGCCTCTAAACAATTTTGATTTCCTTGCAAGCAATGGCAGCCTCCAATCTCATCCTCCTTGCAATAGCTGCCTCCAAACAAATCCTCCTTCCAATGGCTGCCTCCTCCTCAATTCCTCTTTGGCTCTTTGCTCTTACACTTGCAAAAACCAACAATGAATTATTTTTGTGTTTTGGTAATGCTTAAGTGCCTTTTTATAGCTTTTAGAAGAGTTTAGGGTTTATTTTCTTATTCATTTGTGAGTATAGGTTTAATTTTAATGCATTGACAAAGTAAAAAAATGTTTTTAAGGCAAACTGTAGCATCATACCTTGCAGATATGTCCCGGTACATCCATGATGCACTTGTTACGTATCCGTACCATACCCGGGACAGATCCGTATCGGGTATGTATCAGTATCAAGTACGTGTCATAGTGGGTTCGGGAGGATGGGGGACGTAACCATGTTTCTGAGTTCATCGAGAATCATATAAATGTTTTATGTTTTGGATGATAGAAATCACTTGTAATGTGTTCTTTTTGAGATTATCCAATAAAAACTCCTGACGTTTAAGATTTTGTTATTTTCAAAATTGGTTAGTTTTTTACAAAGTAGATATATAGCCATTGTTTTGGAATATTGGATCGCTTTTCATTGTTTGAATAGTAATTTCAGAAAAAATCAGATAAGAATTGAGTACAAT
This sequence comes from Taxus wallichiana var. yunnanensis, assembly GCA_018340775.1. Taxonomy (NCBI): domain Eukaryota; kingdom Viridiplantae; phylum Streptophyta; class Pinopsida; order Cupressales; family Taxaceae; genus Taxus; species Taxus wallichiana. Next base: position 1,009,199,471 of record CM031237.1, read on the forward strand.
AGTTCATTGGGAATCAGATGGGTGTTTATCTTTTGTATGTCTGGAGTCATTTGTAGAGGGTGTGCGTGTTTTGGGCACTCCACCGAAATCAGCTGGTTTTTTTGGTTACTGTTTGGATAGCAATCAGTGACAAATAAAATAGGCCTTGGTTATTTGGAAATTAGATTTTGACAGAGGAGATATTTATTAGATTACATAGGTTTTCACGATGACAAAAGTTTTGTAGAATCTGTTATTATTTTGTAGTAGGATATCTGTCATGCAAACTGAAGCACAACAAGGGTGTGGGTACAAGTACAGAGTAAATCTACACCTGTTATGTGATGTGGTTTATCTAACCCCTTCTTGTGGCTGGTAGAAGGTGAATGGTTTAACTTTAGTAGAGAGTTTTCAACTTAAATTAAGATAGAATATTGTGCTTTTCATGTCCATTATTGAAAAGTCAGGTGGGTTTTGCTTCCTTTTATGACAATCATTGAAGCATGAGGTGTGTGCTCATTCTTTCGTATTAGTCTTATGCAATGAGATCGGAGTCCATTGTTTGGGTTAAAGATTAAGTGTTTTTGATTGCTTCTATATTAGTCCTTAGCAAATGAGATAGATAGGCATTGTTTTAAATAGAAACCTCATCAAAATCAACCATGCTTTATCATATTCAATCGCACATGAGATGGGTTGTCATTGTTTTAGATTCTAATTCATTTGCACGTGGCATTAGGTTATGGGTTTATTGACAGTAGGTTATGGGTTTATTTGCATTGGTATCGTAAAATAACTTAGGAGGCTTACACAGCTTATGTTTCTCTGTCTTCTGTGCTGTTTTTAAAACAGCTATCATTAGATCTGATTGAAGATTGGCTAGAGTCTCATCCTGATGCATTGTCATGGGGAGGGGCTCACAATATGCCCTTGAGCATAAGAGGAATTGCAGGGTATCAAGATTCTTATGGAATGCCAGCCTTGAGAACTGTATGTATTGTCCTTTATTCTTTTCACTTATTCTTTTTAACATGCAAGCGATTCCTTTGTTTCAGCTTTATTGGAGTGCATTCTCTTTTCTTCCTTAATAAATAAAAGAAAGGAAAAATTACCCAAGCAACAGAGAAGCTGCAAAGCCTTTCTTTTCTGTTTTGATAAATTGAAAAATAGCAATAGTAATAAATTTTCAATACCCAACGAGCTACAGACCCAGACAAACCAGGTCAAAAGCAGCCCAAGTAGAAAACAGCAACGACAGGGTACATCCCATTAAAGGTGGTTACTAAAGATGGAGAATCTTGATTCATAATAAGTTACGATCTAGAGGGCAACGAAAGTGTAGGATTTCCATTTCTGGTCTATCTTCCAATAACCTTGGCCCTGAGATGGTGTTGCATGGGCATGTCATAATACCATTAAATATGAATTGATGGGAAGTGTTCTACATATTGCCAAGAGCTACATCATACACGTTTTCTCTGAAATGAGATCTACACGATTCAAATTGATTCAAATTTCAAATGACTTATGCATAAATGCACAAAAAAATGTCAAAGCCATTGTACTTATATGAGTCTCAAGTTTAATCAGTTAACTTTCATAATTGTGGCAACCAATTATATCCTAAAATTGCATCATATGTCCCAATTTTCATATTATTAATACCTGGATGATCATTATAGCCTTGGATGTAATTGAGTACTAATTATATGTTCTTGATAACTAGAAACACTATTGCAAAATGAAATAGTTATAGGATTAGTTTAATGAAGAGGTATTAAATATCCTCAAGACCACGGTGTCCTTATCTTTGACAATCTTTAACTTGATGTTGTTCTGCTATCATAAAATTTTTATGTTGAAGCTCTGTTAAAGCTTTTCTGCAAGTTATGGAGTTTGATATCTGTTTGCTTTCTTAACAACAATGCAAGGTTGTGAATTGTGATGGATTCCAGATTTTCTCTTTGAATGGGCATTGCAATTATTTATGTTTTTGTTAGGCTGAATAAATGCAAGAGAATTTGTTATTGAATGTGTTTATACACACACATGTTGGTTGGTAGTTTTCAAACCGTAATTGGTTATGAACTGCCTCAAAACTGTTCCAACACTTTTGTAACCACTCCCAACATAGTAAAATGAAAGACCTACACACTCATTCGGCGTGCAGTCCAATCCCTCTCCATTATTTTCTCTATTCACATCTTCTAACATTGGTATCAGAGCCACTGTTCGAGGGAGCCATAGAGGGTTTGAACAGCAAGGTTCAAAGTTCGAGGAAGCCCCGAAGTAGGTATGAACCGTGGGAGAAGATTTGAAGAATTTTAAGGGAAAAACAAAACCTGAAAAACACAGTCGCGGCTAGGGCATGGGAAACTGAAAATTGTTCTTGTTTTGAAGGTGTTGGCGAGAAAATTTGTCAAGTGGACAAATTGATGGGTATCCGCCAACTCTCTGAGACTCTAGGTCCCTCTGCTTGAATGGTGCAGCTCCATTTATTATGCATGAATGAAATGAAAATCTGTGGTGGCCTTAGAGGCCGAGGATCCAACAGGGACACTCCACTAAACTTGCGGCAAAAGCTTGCAATTGCTTGCAAGGGAGGAATTTCTTTGAGAGAGTAGGAAAGGGAGTGGGAAAAGAGAGGGAGATTAATATTGCAGGTAGAAAATCAGATGCCTACAACCATTAATTAGAGTACTTCAACACACATAGATATAGAAGAAAAACAACTTTGATGCTTTGGCAAAATTGTACATAGTGAGAAATAGAAGAACATAGAGAATGGGAATAGAGGAAATAGCTATCTCTTTTGTTTCTTCACAAGTAGTAATCTCTCATGAGCATACAAAATTGACAACCCTTAAGAATGAGGGTGCCATTACAATTTATAGACTTGAGAATGACTCTTCACCTACCCCCCACATGACTTTTCATATGTCCCTTACAACATGTGACTTTTCATATTCCTAGGTGTAGGATTAAGTCCCTTTTATTAATTAAGGGTGACTTATTACATTACAAGCTAAAGTCACATTTAAATGAATAAGACAAAATAGGAATAGGAAAAAATGAAAAAGTGCAACCCCTCAACGAAGGAAAAGAACGTGAAGGGGGAAGAGGGGGAAGAGAAGAGAGAGGAGAGAACTATGCCGATGAAGAAGCCGTTTCGCCGATTCCGCTTTGCCTAATTGATTGATCTTGATCGAGCTCACCGAACAAATTTCCACTCCCTTGAACTCTTTATGTATCGGGCTACATGCAGTACTACCTTCTCCGCTTGAGGAATGTGGCATACATAGCTCATGGACTCGAGCTAACCATCCGAGACATTGTTGATGTTTTTGCTCTTTGCAAACCACAATGAATGTTTCTTCGCAAGATCCGAGATTGTGGCTCGGATCTCAAATAGAGACTCCAATGTGTGTTTGTTGAATGAAAAGGGATCCTCGGCCTTTTTTTGGACATACTCCTCAAACAGCTCTTAACAACTCATCTGCGGTGGTGTTCTCATCAAGAGCAGACACTCCAAGTTTTTGTATTTTGATATTCATGTTGTCTTGCATCTTAAAGGCATGCTCCTCATTTGAATCTAGCTCACCAATGGCCCGATTTACCATTTCGTACCGAGAGGCAAGGGTTCTAGCCCACACACGACAAGTCCTCAGATGGAGAATTAAATACACTTGGGAGTGAGCATCTCCCATCTCCATCACCAATGGATGAACATGGTTGCAATGTTTCTTTCCCTTTTCTAATCCTTCACTTGCCATCCGGACCTTGTTCATGCAAAGTGATGCACATGTACTTGTACAGTGAGATCAACTCTAGAAGAAGTACTTTTCCTTTCTCGATGACCATGCTCGTCCACTTATCATTTGCTCTTCCCTGTAAGGTGAAGGCCCGTGTCTTCTTAATGGACTCGGGTGAAGCTACCGATTGGGGTAACTTCTTGATTAAGAGTGATGACGAAGCATTTGGGTACATGAAGTGTTGCACATACAAAGAGAGTGTTTGCACTTGGTCTTCCAAGTGATCAATTTTCACCTTATACTCCTGATTCCTTGAGGATGCGAGTGGAAAACTCTGAAACATGTGAGCATCTCCTTCGTGAGTGGCCGGGCCTAGGGGAATGGTGCTCATTTCGTAGTTAGTTGGTGTCATCTCTTCGATAGGCTTGATTACTCTCGGTCTGACTACCTCTACATATTGATTTCCCGTGGCACCTTTCAAGAAGCGCGAGGTCCACTTCATGCAAACTTTTTATTTTTTCCCTTGGCAATTGCTGAAATTGTTGAAAAATAAGGGACAATTACCTTCGGATGCATGTACGAGCTTCTTTGGTGATCATTTCCTTCATTCAGGGAAACATCTCATTTGCTTAGGCTCGCAAGCGGTGATGTGACTACTATCTCCTGCTTGGGAAGAGATGGTACATCTTGCCTGAGGGGAATAGGAGTGGTTGTGGAAGGTGGGCAACTTTGAGGTTCTTTGAGAAGCCGAGGGGTGAACCGACTCGTTTTCTACTATTTCTACTATAAGATCCACCGCTTTACGCTTTGAACTCTCTCCGAAATGGACTAAGCTCAAGGTCTTTTCCACGACCTTTGATGAAGAATGATGCGATGCCTATCTTTGAAGGGTGTGGAAACTTCTTGATGCGATAGAGGCAACCCTCTTCTTCTTAAACCATTCTTTTGATCTTCTGATCACAACTTCGGTCCACTCACTTATGTCTCCGACTCGCGGACATTCCATGTTACTTGTGGTAAAGGTGAAGCCTTCACTGCTTTGTATTCTAGATCATACAATTATGTGTCATCATCTTGAACTCCTTCATACCAGTCAAATTTGAATCTCCTCAACATTTGTTTCGATGTCATCCGCATATAGTCTCTTTCCTTGACATCAAATTCATCTATGCAATTTACCCAATAGTCTTCCACCTGCTGGACATGATATGATTCTGAGAGATGGAAAGTGTCTGGATCACATCGGATGTCAAAGTTTGCCCTGGTGTATATGACTATAAGCTCAAGGGTGCGAAGGTGGCTTCAGGTGTGATGCATCATTGACACTCTTGTAGGTGAAGACTCCAAGTGAGATGATATGTGGGACATGATATGATTTTGAGAGTGGACAATGTCTGGATCACATCGAATGTCAAAGTTTGCCCTTGGTGTACATGACTACAAGCTCAAGGGTCCGAAGGTGACTTTTAGGTGTGATGCATCATTGACACTCCTACGGTGAAGACTCAAGCGAGATGGGGAAGGGGACATTCTTTCTTTTCCGATTCTTGAGCTTCTTTGTGAACATGCGCCAATTGCCTCGCAAAGCTCGAATAATACAATCTTGTTGCTAAGGTATCGAGGTAGTCTGAGTGGGGCAAGATCATAACTGGAAACTTAGATGTATGAGAAGGTGGAGAATTGCGTAAAGTATAATCCGTACTTCTTGATCAATGAAGCCGCTTGTGGCGACATCCTCAAGTTAAGGATCCCCTCCAATGTCCTGATGACGAACATGGTGAAGGCATCATTTACCCTTGTGAAGTGTCGATTGCTCTCCTTCAAAGCCAATTGAGGATACTTCTCAAATGCTGGAGCTTTTGGGGGAGATGTTCTGAGCAAGTGTCAACTCTTTGAAAGGTCCCTAGCTCGCAAGAGCGTACACCAGATATGAAGTCATTGTGAATTTCTTTGAGACCGGTGCTTGAAGCAACTGGTGATGCAAGTTGTCACTGATGATCTGTCCCTAGTCAATCCTCTGTTTATCTTCCATGATCATGAATATGAAGAGAGCCATCTAGTCCTGAAATTCTTTTGAGGTTTCTTCCCCCATCACTCAACTGAGAAGAATGATTGCATCGGAATACCCTTTGTGGAATTCACCTCTCAAGAAGGACTTGGGCACCCGTGAAGGTTTTCTCACCTATTTCAACCATGAGCCAAGAGCAAGGCCCTGAAGGTATGAATCTGTTTTGGTCCATTCTCTTGCTGCAACCTCCTTGAAATGATGACCATATTATTCCAAATTGGGATTTGCATTGAATGGGAGATAGCTCTGGGAGCAAGTATTGCCATGGATGAGCCATTGTTTGCTTGAATGGTCTTGATCTTGGGCTTGTAGTGCTGCGAACAAGCCAACACCAATTCCACACTCTGCAGTGAGATTGGATGTCCACTTGCCGTATATAGTCTACTCGTGAAAACCTTGTCTTCCACTGGCTCTCTTGGTTCCCAAACAGTTGGTTCTTCAAATCTTTAGGTCCATGTGGGTGACATTACTATCCCCCACAACTACATACTCAGAAGAGAGTTGAAATTGGTTCAATGCCCGCAAATTTGAACTTCATCTTTAACTCGACACTTTCTCGTGTCGGAATGAGGACTTACTATTTTTAGTAAATTGAATTATTCACCTTTTTTAACTCGGACCATCTTCGATTACCTTTCTCGATCTTCTGAATGCTCACCAAAACTCGCCTTTATGCAAAAGCTGCTTTTGTGAAGGTTTGCTATTTATAGTAAGCTCTTGTGTAGAGACTTACTATTTTTGGAAAGTGGGTCTTTGATGAAATCAACTTTTTTGATATGGGTTTTTCTTTTTATCTCACATATGAAATTTCATCTCAATCCGGTCTCTGGAATAGGAGAAATTAAATTTCAAAAATTTGGGGCGGGAAACTGGGGTTTTCTTGCTGTAAAAATCTGGGCCGTGCATGTAAAATCTTCCACTTGGGTCTTCAAGGCACTTGGAAATGTGAATGAATGCAAAAAACCCCCGTGTTGATTCATGCATTGGTTTTCAAGATATGAACAATCTCACTTTGTGGGTTACGAAGTTCTTTTGGTGAAAAATCGTGCTCGGAGCCTTTAAAATTTGTGCTTTTTGATAGATTTCACTTTTTTAGATCATGAGAACAAGTGTGTAATGGATGAAAATGAAAATGAAGGAGGAATTTTGGAAAATTTTTGCTAGAGTTTTGAATGAAAATGGAGAAATGTGGGGGAATGAGAAAAAATGGCCAAGTGAGGTATTTAAAGGTGTGAAATGGAGAGACGAAGGTGGGCGCATTTTCTCGCCCCCTAGTTCCCTTGGGAACAGGACAAGGGGACACCAAAAGTGCACCTTAGCCCTATGGTGACACATGGCACATATGCACAGGTGAGGAAAATGAGAAAAGTGCTTAATTTTAGCTCCGGGGTCAATTTTTGGTCACATGGGGGACTTGGTGGAAACATGGAAGGGGGCGCATTTTTTTCCCCCCTTGTCCCCTTGGAAAGGGACAAAGGGACACCAAAAGTGTGCCTCGCCTGGAGGTGACACTTGGTAAGCATGCAAAGCGAGGAGAGGGGGCTTAAAATTTGGCCAAAAGTGCTTAATGGAGGTCTTCGAGGTCACATGGTGGAACCACAAGGCCTAAGGTGGGGGGGTGCATTTTTTTGCCCCCCTTGTCCCCTTGGAAATGGGACACGAGGACACAAAAAATGCGCCTCAGCTTGGTGAGGACAAGTGGCACACATGCGGAAGTTGGAGCGGGGCTAGAAAATTGAGGAAAGGTGCTTATCTGGGCTCCCCTAGAGTCATGTTGAGGGTCTATGAGGCTTAAGGTGGGGAGGGCACATTTTTCTACCCCCTTGTCCCCTTAAAGAGGGACAGAGGGACACCAAAAGTGCGCCTCAGCCTCATGCTTTGCCACGTGGCACTAGAGAAAATGACTAAGTATCGAACATGTACCTTGGGTGGTGACTTGAAAATGGCATATCTTGAGCTCCCGATGAATTTTTGACACTTCTTTATATGATTTGACTGGAAATGACATTTTGAGAAGGATGGGAGGGGTCTCAAGGTTTGATTTTCTTGCAACCTTCTCAAAAATGGGCTTTTTGATCAAGACTGCTAGTTGTGCTTGCAAAGAATGAGTTGTGGAAAGCAAGGTATGGGTGTTGTAAAAAATTGAAATTACCACCATGTAGGGCTTTGAATTAGCTTTCCATTGATATCTTGTTTGGCCTCCAATTCATTCGGAGCTCCCAGAATCATCTCCCGAAGCTCAGGTGTTTTTTCACGTCACAAGCTCCTTTGGCCTCAAAAACCCGCTTTTGTTGAATTGGCTCCTAAACCTCCAAATATTTCTAGAATCTTCCTAAATCAGTTGCACAATGATCCTGGCTCATGAATACACCTCCTTGATGAATTTGGGACTTTAACTTGGCTCCGAGAGAATGTGTACCTACTTGAGAAAGGCTAGAAATAGCCATTCCCAAGCTTGCTGAAAAATCCACCTTGAAAGACTCATTTAGACTTGTTTTCTCCTTTTTGACACATGGGAGAGGGTGAGACCACAAATATTGACATTATATAGATAAGGGATAAGCTTTGGCATGAGGGGATGTACTAACTTGGAGAGGTGTCGGGGAAGGGTTACAATGAAAATTTTCGACACTAGGGCAAAGTTGCCTTGCTTTTGAGTGAATTTTGCCCTTGCAAAAACAAAGGACAACAGAAGGCAAACCATACAATTACGGTCATTTTGTGACTAGGGCACACAAATACATTCATTCATGCTGTAAGCCGGATCAAAGGAGTCGTATACGTGAGCAAAATCGTAATGCGGCTAAGTTGCATTGGCGAACTTAAAGGAAAAAAATCGAAATTTGCCGAATTTTAACAAAGGCGTTGAAAATCGCGATTTAAGGTATGGGTGTTGAAAAAAATTGCCATTTTTGGAAAGGGTCCGGGAAGATGTAGTAGCAAAAACTTGCATGTGCCATAACTTTCATTATGTGGCTCCGTTTTAGGTGTCGTTTTCTCTAAAAGTGCATATTTTCTTGAGCTCTACGCATTGATGGCAATATTTTTCTTATTTTCATAAAATCCATTTTTGCACCTTTTTGGACCAAGCAACTTCTTGCAATCTTCTGAAAGAATCATGAGCTTTGATCACCTGTAGACAGATTAGTAATTAAAAATAATTGATAGATTTCCGAAACTCGGCGAGTATTCTCCCGTGCTTGGACTAATTGTCCCACCTGCCAGCTTGGTCGCAACCTGCGAGCACATGTTTTTTGAAGTTTTTGCTTTCAATCACATTATTGTAATAGCTACTTATGAAATCAATGAAATGTGATATTATCTCTCTTTTGAAATGTGAATTTAACTTTTGTTTTTATATATTTAATAAAAATGTATATTTCTCATAGTCTAATTTAATCACGAATTTAATCGCTGATTTTTTTACCAGTGAATTTTTCACGAATTCGAATGCGGCAACTTAGTAATGCCGTAGGAGAAAGACTGTTTTTGAAGAAAACAGTTGTGTTTTTTGCCTCTCAAGGAGAAATACATTCATTTAGGGAAAAGTCGTGAGGTTATGTCTTTGAAAGCAAAGGCGCCCGTCAAAGGAGAAGATTTGCCAAAAATAAGGGCACATTACATTCACATGTAAGGAAATATAGGCATGAGAAGAGGATGTGGCATTGATCCAAGGATGTCAAACACGTGAAGGCAGAAAAAAATAATCAGTCAGCTAGGGCTCGAGTCTGTAAGTTTTGAGTTGCAGAAATTTGCCCAGATTTGTGAAGCAGTAAAATCAAAATAGAACTGTTATTCTTTCTCTTTATCCTTATGTGGGTTGTACGGAACAAACATCCTACGACTTGTTTGGTGTGAAAACTGTATCTTTCTGTTACATTGATCTGTGAGTCAGAATTCAAATTATGTGTGAATAATGGCAAATATTCAAAATTTAGTTTTGCCGGAGGTGATAAAATTCTGACTATTGCGGATTTTAGAGACTGTAGTACAATAATCCTTGGCACGGAAGGTAGGCCAATTTCAAATTTTGTGGATTATGACAAAGGTAGGCCTTGCTGCTGCTGAAGTTGTTGGTATCTAATGAAATAATACCCAAAGTCCAAAATGCCACTGTGGTAGGTGATGTAAGGATCAGTTTTGAAGGACAAATACATGACTTTAGAGAAGAGTCAGATGTTATACTTCAAGAATTTGCTGTTTTTAGCAAGGTTGCAAGAGGGTGGTCCCTGTCAGAGCACCTACTTCAGATGAAAGACCTAGATCAGCTCACCTCCATTAACAAAAAGGTGGATGACGATGATATGGTGGCATTGGTGTTGAACAATTTGTTGTCATCATATGAGTCATTTGTTGAAGCCCTCCATTTGATGGCTGAAAGTTAGACTTTGACTTTTGATAAAGTCAGTTCCTATTTGTTATAAAAGGAATGGAGACAAACTTAGACACTTGAGTCCAGTTTTGGACAAACCGAGAGTGCTTTTGTTGTTCAATCCAAAGGGAAATGGAAACGTCAACATGAAGGATCATCTCCTAAATATCAAGTAAAGTGTTACTACTGTCATAAACTTGGTCATGTGAAGAAGGATTGTTAAAAGAGACAATATGACCTTGCTAACAAAAAGCAGAAGGGACAAACAAATGTGGCAATAGTAGTTGAAGGAGAATTTGAAGAAGAGTATGCCCTTATGGCATCAGGTTCGGATGACAACCATACCAAGTGTTGGTTTTTGATTCTGGAGCATCAAGACACTTCATGTGTCAAAAAGACTTGTATGTAAATTTTCATGCAAATTTTGGTTCTTTTGATTCAATATCTCATGCGATTGAAGGGATAGGGGATATTCAAATTTTAGTTCATTGAATGATAATGCCAAATTCATAGTTAGAAATGTTAGATATGTTCCTAACATGAATAAGAATCTACTTGTTATAAGTTAGCTAATGGAAAACCCCAACATTTTTGTAAACTTCTTTGGCAAGAAATGCATTGTGTTTGATGTAAAACAAAACAAAGTTGTTGCCTTGGGTATTGGGCAAGGAGGCTTGTATAGGCTGGTTGACCTTGCCATAGTCAACTTACATGCCTTAATTGTGGAGGGTAATACCAACATTTTGTGGCATGAGAGATATGGACATCTCAACCTTCAATATCTCGCCAAACTTAGTAGAGCCAACATGGTTCTTGGTTTTCCTGCTATTCCGGAGGAAAAGGATGTGTGTAGAGTGTTTGGTTGGAAAACAAAAAAGTAAGTCATTTCCAATTGAAGGTGCTTAGCGTCTAAGGGTTTTTAGATCTTGTTTATGCAGATCTTTGTGAGCTATCATGGAAGTCTCCAACTGTTCTTGGTGCGGGGTACTTTCTTTGCTAGTGGATGATTATTATAAAAGATGTGGGTCTAGTTTTTGAAAAGTCGACCATTTTACTTCTTTTGAGAAGTTAAGGCATTGGTGGAAAACCGTGGCCAAAGAGACAGATCAAGACATTGAGATCCAATAATGGGGGAATTCACTTCCAAGCAGTTCAAGGATTATTGCAATAAAGAAGGAATTCATCATCAATTGACAACCCTATATACCCCATAACAAAATGGGGTGGTTGAGAGGCATAATAGAATTATCATGGAGATGGCTTGGTACATGATCCGTAGTAGAGGCATACTGATCAAATATTGGAGAGAAGTAGTAAACACGGTGGTATATATTCTCAATCGGAGTCCTTGCAAAGCTTTGTAGGAAGTCACACTTGAAGAAGCTTGGTCCGGAACCAAACCCGAGGTATCAACTTTTCATATTTTTGGTTCAGCTGCATATACTTTGGTCCCTGATAAAAAGAGGAGTAAGTTAGACTCTAAAAGTTCAAGATATTTCTTTGTTGGTTATAGTGATCAGTCCAAGGCTTATAGGTTGATTGATATTTCCACTAACAAGGTAATTGTTAGTCGTGATGTTGATGTGAAAGAAATAGTCATTCTTTGGATGTCATCAGCACATAGTTTGTAGAAATCAGCAAGCAGTTGGCTGTAATCAGCAAGCAACATCTGAAAATGTTGTGATTCCTTTACCTAATGAAGAGTCTAGTTCATCTCATACTCCTCCACGGACTCCACCACAACAATTTGTGACACCCACAAGTGATACATTGGTGTATAGAAGACGCCAACTTGAGTTGGTTCCTCATCTGATAAAGCCTCAACCAGAACATATTTCTTCAATCAAACAGAGGCTGAAGTGGTTTTACTCCACTCTGCAGTACGTGTGGGAAGAGGAAATGCCTCAAATCAAATTCACGGTCTTAGAGGATTGGTAAGAAAATTGCTGATTTAGAGCATGTTCATTTTGCTCTTTCTTTTGATCTTCACAAAATACTTGAGCCACAGAGATACTCTGAAGCAAAAGGCATACTTGAGTGGGAAACTGCCATGCAAATAAAGTATGATGCCTTGATGAAGAATAATACTTGGACATTGGTGGAGTTGCCTCCAAGGAAACAACCCATTGGCTGCAAATGGGTATACAAAGTCAAGTGCAAAGTTGATGGTACTTTGGATAAGTACAAAGCACGTCTTGTTGCGAAAGGCTTCTCACAATAGGAGGGAATAGATTATGAGGAGACTTTTGCTCCTACTGCAAAGATGGTCACTTTTCGGTTGCTTCTTTCAATTGCAGCTCAGTTTGGATGGAAGGTTTTTCAGATGGATGTAAAGAGTGCCTTCTTGAACAAAGACTTGGCGGAGGAAGTTTATATGATGCGGCTTGAAGGGTTTCATACATATGGTTGTGAACATTTGGGTTGCAGGCTAATTAAGTCTTTGTATGGCCTTAAGTAGGCACCTCGAGCCTGATTTATAAAAATAGATCAAGATCTACAAGATTCGGATTTAGGAGTCTTTCTGATCCAAATCTTTATGTCAAAAGCAATGGTGATGACATTGTGATACTTATTGTTTATGTTGATGATCTTGCCATCATGGGTAGTGGGGCCATTGCTATTCAACGAGTAAAATCAGATTTATGTGCTGCTTTTGACATGACTGATTTAGGCCTCCTACACTATTGCCTAGGTGTAGAATTTTGGCAACATGATCATTTGATTTTCATAGCTCAAGTCAAGTATGCTATGAATCTGTTGCAGAAGTTTAGGATGTTTGTTTGTAATCCTTCTTTTACACCTGCACACTCATTTGGTGTGTAGTCCAATTCCTCTTCATTATTTTCTCTATTCACATTTTCTAACATTTGTTGTTTGCATGCTATGTTATTTTAGAATACTTTTAATCTTCCATGAAGGATAATTTTAATCTCTGATAAGGGGTGTTTTTGTAAAGAGGCTACATTGCACTCATCATAGAGGCAATAACAAATGTGACATTTTTGATTTGATCTTGCTGCATGCAAGCTTGGACACCGACTTATTCCACTGCCAAGTGGTTGATAATTTGGATACTGTGTGATGACTGTTGAACCTGCTTGCCAATGGTTGACGGCATACACAACAACAGGCAACAACACAGGTCATCTTAATAACTTTGTAAAGGTTTCTTCTCACAGAAGTTGGTAAGATGTTCTTTCTTGCTCATTGACAAGTACCTAAGATGGGATTTTACATGGAATTCCCTGCCCAGAATCTGGAAAAGCCTAATTATTCTGGTCATCTTTGTTATTTCTCAATACATGCCAAAATTCAGCTATTTAAAAGTAAAACTTATCTCGATAATACCCACTAATAGTTTGAAATATCATAGATCAACCCAAGAAAGTTCAAGTTTATACCCCTATTATTGTGAAGACATAAATTTCAGGACTTGAAAAATCATACTTTTGTGTACAAAGAAAAGATGCTAAGGAAAGAGTTGGTGAATTTGTTTAAAAGCTTCCTGCTCTGGTTTGATGTCAGCCTTTTGCTTGCAATCATTTCCAGCTCTTATGGCTTCTACATCTCTGGTCTTCTGTTTTGAATATGTATAGAGGTTATGTGCACGCATGCTTCTACATCCTGCTAGATTTTAACCAAAAGGTCTCTTTGTATATTCTACCCAAGAGGTCTCTATATTAGACACCTACTGGATTCTGATTTGTAGTTAATATTGTTATTGATCGAGGAATTTGCAGTCTTCAAACTGTTCCTTCAAGGAACCCGTACTGATGTGAATTATCCCTTAATCAACTAGGAGGCAAAGATTCTCCTATCTCAGGTCTGCTACACAAATAGAGGTCGCGTATGGAGTTTCAGTGTTTTCTGTCCTTGGCCAACTGCCAATTAGAATACTGTCATTAATCGATTAAGGAACTTTTAGATTCACAACTTTTACCTGCTCCACTGTTAAAATAGATGAGCAGTGCACTGTCATAATGAATCTGGAGGATAATAAGCTTTGTACATTGTAGCCACAAGGACTAGGGGTGTTATTGGGTAGAATAAAAGATGGTACTATCTTGAATGATTTAATAAAAATTACATACAATTATACAATACAGAGCATGTGTATTGATTTTACATATACAATTTGATTCTCGTTCAGGGAGGGTAAGAAGTTCATGAAGTGTTGAGGGAAATCTTAGAACTACTTATGTACTGTGTAATAAGTACTTCTGAAGAAGTGGCATCTGTTTTAACATGGGCTGGTGGGTTTTCTGGGGGTGTAGAGAAAGTCTTGGGAGAATAAAGTAGCCGACACTTTTTTTTAAGTGTGAGCTTTTTGCAAACCTTTATATAGCTTATGCTATAATTTTATGAGTTCACGAGCCTATATAATTACTTAAGATTGGATACAAAATTGACCATTGCAATGTTTCCAAAACTGCAGTAAAGTAATAGAAGTGCGATTCATTTGTTTATATGTGTACTCCTCTTTGGTGTTATAGCCGGGAAATATGAAAATTAGTCTTACTGTTAGTCAGCATATACTCCATGCTGTTTGAAGGACCCCTTACTTTCTCAGGATGTTCTAGGCTATTTGAACACAAGATCTTGGTGAAATCAAAACAGGTTCTTATCTTTTTATATGATTTTCTAGGCCCTTTTTGTCCAGGACTTGCCTCGGATCTGATCTGACTGACACGTAAAGTTACTTTAGTTATCAACCCTTCCTTGTTCCCCTTTATTTTGGGTGCGAGTTTGAATGTATGGTCAAATGTGAAGTTATGAATCTTATGGACTGTCTTATACATATATATATATATTCATAACAGAACATGGTCCGTTGTTTTCCTATTGGCTTCATTTTGCGATGTGGGTTTATTGCTCTATATTTGCTTCAAGCTGCAACTGCCCTTTTTACCCTTTCTCCTTGATGAAATTCCATGTTGTATTGTTGCAGCTCAAACAAATATTTTGGGTGTTTTTCTACAAAAAAATATGGCTGCCTTTGGTGTTTAAATCATGGATAGGACCTTCAAAGAAGTCCTGTTTTGATTAGGCATAAACCCTTTATGGAAAGGTAGATATAAGTTGGAACTGCTGTGTAAGTGTGGAGAAAATATTGCTGGCCATCCTTGTGGAGGATTAGTCTCCTAAGATTGCATACTCAAATTTTTCAGTTGGACCCAAAACCGAGGAAGTTCTTATTGTCACAACTAGAATTGGTAAATCTTCATCTGGATTTAGAGATCCAATAATGAAATCAAACAGCTTTGAAGTGGGGTGGTGCTAGACTGAGACTACGAGGTGGTATGAATGTTGAGGAGGGCATCTGCTTAAAAGGTAAAGAGGTCCACATGCTACCACAAGGTGGAGGATGTTTGCTGAAAAGGTGAGGAAGCTCACATTCTGTTATTAATGTTGAGTGAGGGAAAATCAGGGGGCAGAGGGGGTCCAAATGCTGGGAGAGGGCTTCTTTTGAAGAGATGAGGAGGCCCACATACTAGCAAAAGAGAGAGATGTTTGCTGAGGAGGTGAGGAAGGTTATCTTCTAATACCAAATGCCATCTCCAATGGTGAATTGTAATGGGGTTAAGACGTACATTCCACCAAATTCTCTTTTGGAGAGAACACAGGAACACAGAAAGGGGATGCACAGAAGTACCTTTAAAATCCTAGAAATGATATTTGAATAGGAAAATAGCATGGGCATGGGGCTACGTCCTTGTGGAACTTAGGAACTTAATATAGTATGAACAATTTCACTTTCTTGCTGACAGAGGAAAAAAACAGTAGACAAGTCTCTTGGTCTGTACGAATACAATCTATTGGATAACACTAGATTAGGCTGTATGCATTATGGCTAATAACATTCATTAAAACATCGATGTCTAACCAATAATAATCAGATCACAAAGAACAATGGATAATAGCACAGCATTAGGTTTGATCATAAGAAACTGAATGGAAAAGCTGATTCTGTTTGAATTTTTCTTCAAAGATTTCTTGTTTATAGCAGGACGAAGAGCTGTAATGTAGGAGAAGGCATATGCAGCAGAAACTATAACTGTTCTGTTAAAAAAATGCAGAGGTGTAAAATGGAGCAGAACAAAAGTAAATAATTGTGAAAGTGTTGCTGAGGATCGTTGTCCTTTGAAATGAAACTGAATTTAACAGAATACAAGACTTATAACTGGTCTATGGGTGGGAGGTAAAAAATAAAACCTCAGTGAATGGCGCAAGAATCATGGCTGCTTTAATCCTAATTGATGTGGATCGACGATACACAATCCCAGGTTATCAAAGAGAGAAATGTGTGTTTGTGTATGTGAGAGAGGAAGTGAGAGAGAGAGAGAGAGGGAGGGAGGGAGAGAATTTTTTTAGTTCGATATTCTATTTTTATACAGAAGGAGATGGTGAATAGCTAACAAACCTGATTTAATGTGCCTTGTTTATACTGTGTAAACTCTCATTAGAAGATTACAAATGCAAAGTGACTGGTACTACAGATAAGACTACAATTAATAATAACATTACAGGTGATGACACAATGTAATTAGAACAAACATAGGACTGCAAGATCATTCGAATTCTACAAAAAGGATATAATATCTATCCAATTTGGGATGATATCCTTATACTATTGCATTTCTGAATCTTTTATTCAGAAATAACATGCATGCTAAATTGTCGATTATTAACAGTAATCTTTGTATGGCCAAATTGTAGTAATAAATGATGACGATGATCCGGAATTGAAGAACAATCTGGAAGACAACATACTAGAAGTATATAATTAAGTATGTTGTATTGGAAGCTATATGAACACCCATTAGAATACATAGAAAGCATAAACTCATTCACACATAGAGAACAATACTGCCAACAAGAGTTGTAGTTCAAATTGAAAGATCAACAAATGTTGAGGAAAACAAAGTGGTTCAGCTTTTGACAATTATTGAAAATGAGGTACTATGTAAGACTTTGGTGATAGTGCTGGCATGTTTGAATATGCAGCGATGTAGGGGGCCACAAGGGGCACTTCCTTCTAATATCCAAGGGTCTTCCACCCCTTGAACCTGTGAGGGGAGCAAGGGAAACACTATCTGCATTTTATCGAAAAAATTCAATATATTAATGTATTCAATAATAGAGAGGTACATATACAGGTTTATTCTCCTATAAGTGAGAAGTCAATCCTCATCTATCTAGGTTTATTCTCCTATATGCGAGAGTCAATCCTCATCTATCTCTCCTAACATAATTCTTCTATCCTGATCCCTAGATGAGTTGTTAGAACTCCTTGTACACGCACACCTAATATGCTATTTCTGATCTAGACTACTTTAACATTGGACTATGTTGTACTAAAACTAAGTAAATCTCCAACTATCCCTCCCTTAGTACAATCATGGTCAAAGTGAAAGAAACAGTACTGCAAAAGAAATTGGACATACTCTAGTTTGAAACAAACAACAATGGATGGGGACACATCGCCAATCATAGGGGTAGTATGAATTAGGATATACACCGAGTTCATACAAATTAGAATTGTAGTGGTAATGGCCTCAGTACCACTCTGATCAGGGATAGGAATACACATTTAGTGAGATCCTACAAAAAAAAAGTGTATAGGGACAAACATGCTATCTAACCTTAAGAACTATGAACAGATACACACAGTTCACATTTAGATTAGTTGGACTAAGCCTTACTAACCTTTATAACATGCGAGTGGGGATATACACTCTACTCACTGAAAATGTGGCTTTGGCTTCCACTTCTTTGCTGTTTTGCTCTTCTGGTTGGTTCGGTCTCACCGAGCAGGTACAAATCAACTAGTGGGATTGAGTCCTCACTATGCCTTCAATGGGTGCTAACCACCTCACCGAACTTCACTCTTATAGGCATTGTGCTTGATCACTGCCACTTGCGCATGAACAATAGTATGGTGATCTCGCACTGAACACCATTCACGGCTTTAGTATGTTTGGTACAAGGTTTATGATGATTTTTTGCAGCTGGTACAATTCTTCAGCTATGTAGTCTTTGAAGAGTTTCGTTTTTGTCACTACAGCAAATGACAACCTTGGAGTTAGTGATGAACTAGAGATTGGTAAGTGGCCTCCTTCCTTGGTTTCCTCCAGCCTTCCGTTGACTCGAATCACTTAGCCAGATTGAACTTGGTGGTCATGTGGACCACAAAGTGCTCTATGATGCGTGTTGACATTTTCAGCGTTGTGTTCATTTCTTCCATAAGTTCCCTCCCTGAGCAAAAATACTTGTATGGGTGCGAGGTACAACTGACAATGCACCCATTTATAGATAAGTCTTTTTGGTTCAATTTTTATGGAAAAACAACTGTTTCACGTTAACTGTTACAAATAAGGACAGCTTTTTTGCCAATAGGTTTACAATGTGAATTTGCACAATCCGGAAAATATTCACTGATAATTGGCTTCCAATTTAGAAGACACACTTTTGAAATGGATTTTCTGGGTAAACTTAATAATAGTTTTGTATCTTTTTCTTTTTCTATAGTTATTTTTTAAATTAAAAACTGACCTCTAATATAAAACTCTAAAAGACACTATAAGCCCCTAATATATAATACACAAAAACTTTATAGTAAGAAACAAGTTTTATTTAAATTTTTTTCTCTCGCATGAAGCCTTTTGTTACCGCACCTCACTTCTTGTATGCACTTCTACTCCCCTTTGCTCTTAGGTGCTTCTTGTTAGTTCTCTTTGATATGCTATTGCATCCTTCAAGCACTCCTCTCTTACTTCCTCTCGATCTACCTCTTCGAGTTGGTGCTTGTCGTCACTCGAAGTTGCACCCTGATAGAGAATGGTGTGTGTACTGTCTCTCTTGTTGACAAAATTGGAACACCTCAAGGCTGTGGGTAACCTATGTTTGAGGTGAACCTCTAGAGAGGGCTGGTTCCCTTGTGAATCACCTAAAAACAAAAACTTTGACAAGGAAAAGCGAAAAGGGATGCGGGAAATGGTAAATAAGGGTGATACACCAATAATTTAACACATGCATGTAACTCTGCACATAGAGAAATCAAAGATCCACACATTTGCACAACTCTAAGCTATTTTGCATAATAAATTCAAGGGTTTAGGAGAAAAGGACAGCGGTAGAGGGAGTAAATTCCACACTAAAGCAACACAATATTCCTATCAAACAAAATGAATAATCAGAAAACAGTGATATAATGGAGTTTTTTTATTCAGAGGTGCAAGTACAAGGCTAGAATTGCTAGAGCAAATCAGCCCAAGTGTGTCTGATCATTCAATAATCCAAAACTCAGCCTACATAGACCGCTGTGTCCAGAATAGCTGCTTGTTTGCATGCTTTTTTTAATTTATTTCTGTACCTCCTTTGGCGCATGGGACAGTAGCATGTCCCTTTTTATTAATTTATTCATCCTTCCATGGCGCCACATACCAGAATAGACTGCTGCATGCTTACTTGTTATTAAATTCATCTTAATCAATCCTTGGCGCCACATATAGGACAGCAGCTAATTTATTTATAAAAAGTCCTATTTTTGGCATCAACAACAATTCTCCCTTTCTTTTATATTTAATTCCTCCATGCACCTATTCTTAGCAGCAATTTCTTAAAAAAGAACAGCAGCATGCTCTTCTAATTCTATTAAAAACTCCAAAAAATGGGATCTTCTATTTTTATCTCTTCCATGCACAATCCTCTTGTTCTTCCTTTGGCGCATGGGGCTGCTATTTTTAGCCAATTTCATTCTATCCTTGGCGCCAAAGATAATTGGAACAGCAGCTTTCTTTTTATAAAATTCAATCCACCTCCATGCATATTTCACCTCTTTTGGCGCCAACTATAGAACTGTTTTTAATATTTATTTATTTCTTTTCTTTTAGCATGCACATCCAGTTTTACCCATCCTTGGCACCTATTCTTGGTGCATAATTTATGGTAACACTGCCCATCGCTCCTATTTTCGTGTTGATTGTTCATGTTGGATATAGGACAGAATTTGTTGAAGCTGCACTCCTTTGCGTGGCTCCTCCTTAAAGCATACCTTTACACTTGTACCTCAAACTTCTTGTAATTTTTCATGGCTGTGATTCTTATCAAAATTCAAATGCCTCTGCGCCTTGTTTCAGCATGGCAAGTGTCCATCAGATTTTAACACCGCTCCCCAACGCTGCATAGAAAGCCTTCAGAAATCAGTATTTTTCAGACGCCCTTAACACTGAATGCATCTCATCGCATACGTAATTTTACCTCAAGCACTTCTATTTTTCACCTTGTGCATTCACGCCTTGGTAGCTTAGCGAAATGATTTTCTCTGAAATTCTACTGCATATTCCTTCCTTATCACAAGTGATTAAATACTGCTGATGTACATGAAATATCAAAAAATGATGGCAGTGTACTCATGGAATCACAAGGATATGGCAATAGAGGCAGACGGGATTGCAAGCACAATGGCAAAATTTGCTCGAAACAATTATCAGACTGATATGCATGGGTGGAGGTCTGCCCTGACAATGAAAACCAATGCTGCTGATGTGTGGGCTAGAACATTGATACAATACACCAGAGGGCTTCCCTTCCACAATTATTACACCCATAGTTAGCATACTCTGCGAGTACTCGCCACAAATTCCAAACAACGAATATTTGCTGTAATAACTCGCCGAACAGACTCGGCAAATATTGGCGAGTATTCACTGAGTATATTTGGTGAATATTTGCCAATATTCGTCGAGTCTGTGCCAAATACTCCCCTGATGCGGGATCTGTGCCAAATACTCACCTGAAATTATAAAGATGCATTTTATTCTTAATGCAATATTAAAAATATATACTGATAGATACGGAACACAAAAAGAAAGAATAATTTATATATGACTAATATACATTACAAATATTCAGATTTCTACTAAACTGACAGTGGTAACAAACTTCATGCCAACCTTTAGCATAGTATTTGGACATGATTTTCTCTTTTTATAATATTGAGTTATAATATTTTTATTCAAGTTCACACCCTTTTTTCATAAGGTTATCTAAACTCTTAGTCTTAGATATGCAATGGTGGACAATTGCATAACGATAAGCTTGCATTCTATAAAAGATACAAATAATCATATTAAAAAAACTTATAAATAGATCCAGTTTGAGAACTTTCAATCGAATAAAGTTTCAAGCACTAACAATCTTACAGATAGTTTTTCCTTGCACACATTGCAACATGCAACATATATAGGGCATCTTGAATAGAATAAATCAAATAATCTCAAATATATCATCAATTCATCTACACAATAGTATCATGTACAACTCCTATCAAATCCTCAAGCTATAACAAACAATATTGCTATAAAAACCTACCAAAGATGGGGTCCGTTCGATATTTACCTATGTTGACCACCTACTGGGATTTGAGCTCACTAATTCATGAATCCAACCAGCTCTACAATATCTAACCACTTTCTCATCAATACTAATAGAAAACACTTCTCCAACATTTTACAGACTCATTTGATACATTTTGTAGCTATATTTTGCATAAAATTTATGTTTTTTAAAGAAATTTGCATATTTTTAAGTTGCTGAATATTCCCAAATATTTGCTGAGTCTTGCCGAGTTTTTGGCGAGTCAATTTTTTTGGATTTTCCGAATATTTGCCAAAAAGCAGTATGCGAACTATGATTACACCATCTATCAATCAGGACTAACCCAATATGACACCATGTCAAAAGAATTCGATAGATTAATTTAGTCAATACTAGAGACGTACATATATAAGTTTATTCTCCTGCAAACAAGGAGTCAACCCTCATCTATCTCTTCGAACATCATTCTTCTATCCTGATCGGAGTTGTTACAACTCAAACAATACTCACACCTAATATGCTATTACTTATCTAGACTGGTATAACATTGGATTATGTTAAACTAAACAAAGTAAATCTCCAACATTTTTTTGGAACATGTGAACTGCTAAATTATGGGGCATAAAATCGCCCAGGTTGAGCTGCCGCATGGATTAGAGGCAGAGGGGACTACAGCACAAAGCATTAACTTCCAATAACCAAGCTACCATGTTCAGGTGGTTAGTTTCCAAATACAAATACATGAACAGGAGTTCTACAAGCAAATGTGTTGACTTTCGATGGTGATGATAGATTTGAGAGAAATTTTTATATACATAAATATGATATGTCTATTAATAGTGAGTGGGTCACATCCTTGGCTGATGTGTAATATATATTTGTGCTAACTTGCTGTTCTTGGTGCACACTCATAGAAGCAGTGATGAAAAATGCAAATTAGGTCAAAGGAAGGTTAATGACATCACCAGCATAATCTTGTCACTGTCATCCTATTTCTCATAAATTTCCTGACTTTTTATATTGTAAACTCATCTTTTCCTCTCTCTTGACGGGCCCGGATTAATTTGGGTGAATTGTTGGCTAGATCACTATCCAAGCAAAGTGAAAGCAATTCATAACAAGGGATCATTCAAGGACAGTCTTCCCACCACACCACAACAAAATTGCCACCAAAAAGGATGAGCAAAGATGAATTGCACCAAAAATCACAACCAAATGACTCAACAAGTCATATATGACAAGATGATTCTCCCATCAATGCACACATCTTTTGTGATTCTCATGTGCCATAAAAAATGAAGAAACGATCAAGCATGCCATCAATGTTGCCAAGAAGAGACCAACTGTAGTTGTCAAGTTGAGGATACAAAATAATATAATGTTTGGTGCACACAGCGGGGTCAGGATGGTGGTAAAGAGGATAACATAGTAAACTAGCTGGCAATTCATTGTTTATAATGAACATATACAGAATACAACACACCAAATAGTCACACGTTCATGAAGACAAGGAGATAGAAGAAGAATGCTCTTATATTCTATGTACATAGATGTACAATGAACTAGAAGGACTGAGAATGAGAATCTCCTTTATTAGAGACCAAATTTGAGAATCCTAGTTGACTTGTCTAGCAGGAAAATGACTTCAATGGTCAATCCCTTTTGGAGATCGAATACAAGTATATTTATAACTATAAACAAGATCAGTTGCAAAATGGTTTGGCTTTGTAATGGTTCAACAATTCATCTTCTTCAATGCGTGTTGTTGGTTGTGCGCTGGTGTTCACCATACGTAAAGGTGTCACTCGCATACACTTGTCGCCAGACTTCTGCGTTAGTAGCATTTGTGAGCAGTTGGCTGGGCTAGCAATCTGATCATTTGCTCTTACTTGAAAAAACAGTGATACCCTTCGTGCTTTTAGCCAGCTGTGGAAAGTTGAAGGAAACTGAGTCTGAAGTTATTGGAGGTTGTACCACTTAGCCTAATCGGCGTATGGCTTGGTCTTGACAACTCTAAACAATCGATGTGGATAGTCACAATATTGATGATTTGATACTCTTGCGATGGTTATAGGTGCGTAGGATCCAAGTTTGAGGGATGCTCAATTGCTATGTGCTCAAGTAGGGGTGAAAAATCTGGCTTGAGGAGCTCAACATTGATTATTGCAAAGGCATTGTCTGCAACTATGCACAATATAGTGCAGAGACTATGGTGTAGCTGTTTTGATTTTCTTGTGTGGGGAGCTTTGAACTGCTACTGCAAATGCAATGAAACCTTATCACCAGCTTTGAATGTATGTGGCGCACAACGTGCATCATGGCGTTATTTGCTCTTATGTTATTGACCATTAAGTATTTGCTATACCTACTGATGCACCTATTGAATGTGTTCCAGGATTTTCTCTGCCTTGTCCACTTCTTTCTCCCGAGTGCATGACCAAGAACTTGCGGGTGAAAGATATGGCTTGAGGAGCTCAACATTGATTACTGGGTGCAGCCCCAAGGATTGAGGTAAATTAAGTACAAAGGCATTGTCCGCAACTATGCACAATATAGTTCAGAGACTGGTGTAGTGGTTTGATTTTCTTGTGGGGAGCTATAAAGCGCTATGGTAAATACATTCAAACCTTATCACCAGCTTCGAATATATGTGGCACACAATGTGCATCATGGTGCTATTTATACTTTTGCTCTTGGTGATTTAGAATTTGCTGTACCTACTAATGCACCTATTGAATGTGTTGCAGGACTGTCTGTGCCTTGTCCTTTTGTTTCTCCTGAGCATGTTGCTGAGAACTCGTAGGTGCAGTAGGTGATGTCATGGGATGTTGTTGTTTGAAACCCACAACATGTTTGTTTGAAATGTAGTATACCCGGTAGAATTGTGTAGAGATTTATTGTAGGCATATCGGTTTCAGATGAAATTTTCATCCCGTGTGTATTTGTGTGTGTTGTATGTGCACAAAAATGGACAGGAGATTGGTTAGACAACTTCAATTTGTCCATCTGTTTGAGGATGAATGCGGTTGATCAATCCATTTGAGTATCCAAAATTTCCCACAAGGTGTGCCAAAAATGACCGAAAAACCTAGGGTTGTGATTAGACACAAGGATAAGGTCCAAAAGGAACCCTCATATGGTTGACAAACATGCATGTCGTGTCTTGTGCGTTTTCACTTTTCTTACATTGAACAATGATAGCCATTTTAGGGAACCTATCTACTATATTGTCATGTTGGTGCTTCATCACGGTATTATAAAGCGAGAAATTTATCTTGATAGATCCCAAGGCTCAGATGGAAGCATTAGTTGTGTATAAAGCCCAAGATTCTTGTTCATTGGCTTCGTAATGTAACAAGGAATTTGTGTCTTTATATAAAACTCTATATCTCCGAGCATATGTGGCCAATAGAAATGTTGAAGTGCGGTAAGTGTCTTTTCTTACCCCAAAATCTGGTTACTTTAGATTAGTGAGCAAGGAATGCGCATCTTTATATGAAGCTCTATATCTCTGGGCATATGTCGCCAATAGAAATGTTAGAGTGCGGCAAGTGTCTAGCTCACCCCAAATTCTCTAACTACTTTGGATTAGTGGGTTTCCTAGATGAGTCATTTGTGAGGTGTGCCTATGGGAACAAAAGATGCCCAAGCTTGTAGAGAAGCTTATCGGACATGTAGAAATCAATAACCTATTCACCTTGCACAAGAGTAGTATAGGTGTTTGTGAAGTTTGCGGTTGAGTAGATAGTAATCAAGTAAGAAAAGTTTTGACCTCGAGCGGTAGCATTGTGAGGGGATGTAGTGATTGGATGTGTTGTCCTGTGTTTTTACATAGGCAAAATTCACTTGAAAATAGGACAACCATACTATAGTGTTAAAATTTTGCATTGTAGATCTTTCCAGACACCCTCCCAAGTCAGCCTATTCCCCATATCAGTCCTATCCTATCCTTCCAATGGTTCATATGTGTGTGTCATCCTTCCTTGTAGGTGATTTAGGAAGAAAAAGATCATTCAAGTACTTTAGGAGCAAAGTATCTCTCAAGGTGGATTCTCAGGCAAGCTTAGGAAGGGCTATCATCAGCCTTTCTAAAACAAGTGCATAATCCTTGGAGCAGTGTTGAAGGCCCAAATTCATCAAGGAGGTGTATTTAAGAGCTAGGATCACTGTGCAACTAATTTAGGAATATTCTGGGAAGATTCGGAGGTTTAGGAACTAGTTTACCAAAAGCGGGTTTTGAGGCCAAAGGAGCTTGCATCGTGAAAGAGTACTTGAACTTCAAGAGGTGATTTCGGGAGCTCCGGAATGAGTTGTGAGCCAAACAAAATATCAACAGAAAGCATTTTCAGTCCTCTACATGGTGGAAAAATTAGATTCATCATAAACTCCATGCATTTTTCTAGGCAACTCATTCTTTCCAAGCACAACTGGTGATCCCTGAGAAAAAGGAGGCTTTTAAGGGTGATGAAGGGAGAATCAAGGCACGAGACCCATGTCATTTGTCTCAAAATGTCTTTTCCAGTCAAAATCATATAAGGAAGTGCCTAAAAAGACCTTCGGGAGCCCGAGATATGGCGTTTTCAAGTCTCTTCCCAAGGTAGCATGTTTAAGCAGTTAGTCAAATTTTTGAAGGACACATGTCAACATGGCGCTCTTGTGCCTTTTTGTGTCCTCATTGTTCCTTTTCAAGGGGACAAGAGGGACAAAAATGGTGCCCCTCCCATAGAGCCCATGGATATGCAATATGACCCCGACAACTCATTTTAGCACCTTTGACTAGCCCCCTCACCTACTCCTGCATGCATGCCACTTGTTAAGAAAGGGCTAAGGTGCCTTTTTGTGCACCTATTGTCCCAAACCAAGGGGACAATGGGGACAAAAATGCGCCCCACCCCCTTAGGCTCCATGGTTCCTCATATGATCCTTCTAAGTCCACCAGGTGCTTATTTCTAGCCCCATCCATTCCTCTCATCAAATGCATGAGCGACACTTGGCAACATAGGGCTAAGGCGCATTTTGGGGACAAAAAAATGTGCCCTACCCCCTCTTGAGGTTTCAAAAGCTATATATACCAGAAGATAGCCATTTTCTTCATTCTTCCCCACATTCCTTCGTTTGCACCGGAATTTTGGCGATTTTTTTCTAGAATTCCTTCACCATTTTTTTATTCTCCTTCATTCCACCATCTCCCTTGGATCTCAGCACCATTATTTTGCAAGAAAAACCAGAAAATCCATGCTCAAAACTCCATTTTTGTCCGAATGAAGAGGTGCACATGAGAATGAAAAAATGCAATATCTAAAAAACTAGTGCACTGATTGAAACGAAACTTGTTGCATTCTTCTCCATTCTCTAGAGGCCGACAAAACCTAGGTACCGGATTTTACATGCAAGATCAAAGTTTTTGCGGCGATCAAACCCCAGTTTTCCCAAACAAAACTTTGAAAATTAATATCTCTTGTTCCTAAAATCAGTTTGATTTGAAACTTTAGAGGTGCAATAAGAAAGAAAAACCCATATCAAAAAAACCACTTTCATCAAAATCCGACACCCAGAAACCTAGTTTCTAAAAATAGTAAGTTACCTACACGGCACTTACTATTTTTAGTAAGGTCTCATAAGAAGTGCACAATGATCATCTAGAAGGAGAATAAGAGTGGTCGAAGCTGGAAGGGGTGAGAAATCTCCATTTACTTGGAATAGTAACCCCCCTTTTCTAGTGCAGGAAATGCTTGGAAGCCATGAAATTCAAGTTCACAAGTGGCAATGTTCCATGGCATGGAACGGTGGTTTCATGTTTGTAGGATGAGCATTCTTCTTTGTTGCGATGGTGTACTCATCGGTGCTTATCACTTCCCTCTTCGGTGTGTACGGGCAAAGTACCTCACTCGAATAATCTTTCACAGAGCACGATGGTGTCACGAGAAGATCATCATGGGCATTACCCATAGGTTATCACGGAACCCACCGCATGAAATCTCAATAGTGTTCTTCGACACTCATTTTATGGTCCAAGGTGTTTGTACATCATGTACACGATAGAGATTGTGGTCATCACCGGCGAGGGGACAAAGTGTTCAAAATGCACTTCATCAAAGCTTTCCAATGAGTACAACAATGTGAGCTGTGTAACAAAAGTCATTGGAGATTGGTTTCCATCCTCAACTTCTTCATAGTGGACTTTAATGAGCAACGCCTGTGCCCATTAAGGTGATCATTCAACAGTGTTTCTAAACACTCAGTTCAAGGTGTCATGCATCATCTCGAAGGAGGTTTCTCATGGTGTAAGGAGTTCAAAGATCCAGAGTTCATTGCATTAGAGCATTTCATCGGATCAATCAAGCAGCGAGGTGAAATCGACAGAGGCATCATCTTCACTAACATTGTTCTCTCTGTCTCTCTTCCTTCTTTCTCTTCTCCCCCTGTTCTCTCTCTCCTCTCCATGATCTATTTCTTCGTTGGGGGTTGCACTTTTTATTATGTCTTATTTATGTAAAATGTGACTTTAATTTTAAATGTAATAAGTCTACCCTTAAATATGAAAAGTCACAGGTTGTGCAAAACATATGAAAGGTCATGTGGAGGGTAGATGAAGAGCCTTTCAAGATTCTATAAATTGTAATGGCACCCTCATTCTAGAGGGTTGTCAATTTTGTATGTTCATTCCTCTTTTCCTTCCCTCTATTTTCTTCTTGCTCTTACTATGTACAATTTTTGCCAAAGCATCAATGAAGAAAGGAGTTTGTGCCTTTTTTGATGAGGAGATTGTAGAAACTTTGAGTTCTTAATCTTAACTTGTCTTGTTGCCAATTGCGAAATTGTTTTCTTTTGAATATATGTGTGTTGAAATATTCTAGTTAATGGTTGTAGAAATATGATTTTCTACTGGCAATGTTAATCCCTCTCTTTTTCTCACTCCCTTTCCCGCTCCCCTAGCAAATTCCTCTCTTACTGAGCTTTTGCCGCGGCGTCGGTGGAGTGTCCTGTTGGATTCCGGTGCAAGGCCACCACATAGTTCAATTTCACACGCGCATAAGAATATAGAGCTACACCATTCAAGTAGAGGGACTTAGATTCCCAGAGCGTTGGCAAGAAACCCACCAATTTGTCCACGACAAATTTTCTTGCCAACAGGATGTCTTTACCCTTCTTATGTTTGATCATCAGATAAAACATCTACAAATGTCATCCACTTCACGTGGCACACTTTCTCCAACTTGCTTGAGTGTGTAGGAATAGGAGTGGCTTGTGATATATGAGTGGATGATGATTTGTTTCCCTAGTATATGACGGTGCCATTGGTTCACACCTTAGAACTATGGCCAATAACTATTTCTCGTAGGTAGAGTACCTTTACATCATTTTGTTGAAGGTTTAAGAATGATATGTGGCAAGGTGTCTATGTTGAGCGAGCATTGTGTTGAGTGCATAATCGTATTCATTGGTCTCAATTTTGAAGGACTAAGGTGTCTAGTATGTCTAAGATGAGCATGGAGAGAAGTCATTGCTTGATCTCCTTGAAGGTTTGTTGTTGCCAGTGCAAAATGGAAAGCGTGCGTGCTTGGCGCACATGATTTGGTTCAGCAACCATGAGATGTGTGAGAATCAAGGGAAAACTTGCGGTAGAAGTTTGCAAGTTTGAGGGAACATTTGAGCCTTTCGCAGGTGTATAGAATTGGCCAATCACATATGAGTTCGAGTTTCTTTAGGTTTTGCGATAATGCCTTCACAATATATGATGTAACCTATGTATTTAATCTGCAGGGTGCTGAAGGTAAAGCTGACTAAGTTGGCTTGTAACGTAAACTAGCGCAACGTGTTGACAACATTTATTACATGCTCAATGTGCTTCTCCCATGTTTTACTATAAACGAGGATGTTATATATAGTAGACAATGACAAAGAAATTGGTGAAGGGCTTGACTATGTCATTCACTTGGTTCATGAATGTCGTTGGCAAATTAGTGAGACTGTTAGACCAGAAGGCATAAGCATCCACTCATCCAACCCTTTGTTTTGATTGTTGTCTTCCATACAACTTCAATATTGATAGGTTTTTGATGCTAATGTAACTTTAAGACAATCTTGGTGAATTAGTGAGCACCCTAAAGCTATCTATGGAAAGTAATGACCATTAGTTCTTCAATGTGATCTTGTTTGGTGTGTGATAGGTGATGCATACCTGCCACGTGCCAATCCTTTGGTGCAAGGGCTGTCATACTGTCACAAGATGAGGAACTTTGCTAGATCTTCCCTTGGTCGACAAGTTGTTGAATTTGTCATTGAATCTCATTGTTCTCACAAATCAATCTGCAATAGAGAGCGTTGTTTGAAAATAACGACCTTATTTGATGCTTTAACAGGCAATGTGTTATTCCTTGACATCTCCATATTGCCAAAACAAAGTGAGTCACAAGGTTGTGCTTCTTGGGGTGCATAGGTGTCTCTAGGTGGACCTTGAGCAACATAAACTTCTACGCATGAGACAAACTATTTGCATTGCTTGACAAACACCAAAGTGATTTTGGTTTATAGAAGAGTTTTGTTGGGTCAGGATAAATGGATTGAGCTAAATAGAATGAAAATGAATAAATAAGATTACAAATAAATAAGCCAAAGAATGGTTGTTCACTTCACATTCTAAGATGACTCTTCAACTATCTATGGGAACTCTTCAAGTTCCAACTACAAGACAAAAGCTCTCCTAAATAACACCTAGGATTAACTAATTTTATTTACAATAATATTACACCCCTCCTTAATCTGCAGGGGTTACAGTGAGACCAAGCATGCCTTTGAACTTTTCAAAATTTTCTTTTCCAAGCGCTTTTGTCAAGATGTCTGTTGGTTGCTCTGCAGTAGGACAATGGAGCAATTTGACACTGCCTTCTTTCACATGATGCCAAATCAAGTGGAATTTTGTATTGATGTGCTTGGTTCGGTCGTGAAAGACTGGATTCTTTGCCATTGAAATTGCAGATGTGTTGTCAACCATCAATGGTGTTGACAAAACCTATTGTACCCGCAAGTCTGAAAGAGCCGTTGTGAGCCACAAATTTTGTCTTGTTTTTGTTTTAAAGCAGCCTTGTATTTTGCTTCGGATGAAGATATTGCTGGCATTGATTGCTTCTTTGATTTCCAACTGACAATTGTTCCTAAATTCATTAGAAACTCGATGTAGATTTTCCATCCTCAAAATCACTAGCATAGTCGAAACTTGAATAGCCAACCCGTTTGAAGTCTCTTGCCGTGGAGTATTCGAGTCCAAGATTCTGTGTTCCTTTTTAGATATCAGAGAATTTTTTTGCTGCTACTCAGTGACTTACTCAGTGTTGTTGCATGAATCTAGAGAGAACACCAATAACAAAAGAAATGTCTGGTCTAGTTGTGGTTACATAGATTAGGCTTCCAATGAGTTGTTTGTATTTAGTGGCATCTACCAAATCTGCGGTCTCTTTTGATGTCAATTTCAGATTTTGTTCCATGGGCGTACTCAGAGGCTTGCAATCTGACATTCTGAACTTGCTCAATGTTTCACTAATATATCTTTGTTGATTGATGAAGATGTATTTTGATTTTTGAATTACTTCAATACCCAAACATTAATGAAGATAACCCAAATCTGTCATTTCAAAGCCTTTCATCAACTCTGCTTTGATTTTGCTGTGTATCTCTCATTGTTTCCTGTGATGAGCAGATCATCCACATACACTACTAGAAATACAATCGTAAAGAGTTGCATCTTCAAACTCAAAATGCTTGAAATTCATGTTCAGGAGATGCTCAATGAGCTTTTCATACCATGCATGTGGGGCTTGTTTCAAACCATACAATGATTTTTCTAGTTTGCACACTTTGTGCTCTTGGCTATCAACTGCAAAACCTTCAGGCTGAGTCATGTACACTATTTCTTGAAGATCATTCAAAGAAGCAGTTTTCACATCCATTTGATGAATTTTCCACCCGTTTAATGTTATCGAAGCTAACAAAGTCTGAATGATAGTCCATTTTGTTGTTGGCGAAAAGGTTTCATGGTAGTCTATGCCTTCCTTCCGGGCATAACCCTTTGCGACAAGCCTTGCTTTATGTTTGTAAACGAGCCATCAACCTTGTATTTGTTGTGGAATACTCACTTGCCACTAATTGGTTTACAACTGAGTAGAGGATCAACGAACTTCCAAGTACCATTATCCACCAAGGCTTCATACTAATCTCTCATGGCTTTTCTCCAAGACTCATCCTTTTCAACTTGTTTGAAAGAGTTTGGTTTTGAATCAAACACAACATTGAGTTGTTCTCTGGAGAATCATTCAAGGTGAGCTTTTCAATTTTGTTTTGAATTTCTTCTAGGACATTTTTGTTGGTTGTGTAGCTGCACGTGCACTTTGTAC
Organism: Taxus wallichiana var. yunnanensis; assembly: GCA_018340775.1. Lineage (NCBI taxonomy): Eukaryota > Viridiplantae > Streptophyta > Pinopsida > Cupressales > Taxaceae > Taxus > Taxus wallichiana. The sequence continues at coordinate 1,009,231,412 of CM031237.1, forward strand.
ACCAATTTTTCCAACTTCATCAGGACAAAGATCTTTTAATGTTTGTGTTGCCCATTTAGGCATCTTCTTTTATGGTTTTGGTGCCTCAATCTCATGATTTGAAGCTCCTTCACTTTCTATTCTCTATTCTTGTGCCACTTGTCCATTTTCTAATGAAGTTTCATTTTCTTCTTCAGGAGGAGTTTCAATCTCTGTTATAGGAGATAATACAGAATCAAATGACTCCAAACTACATGTCCCCCTTCACTATTTGGAATTTCCAAATTACTCTCCTTGTAGACATCAAACTTGGCATACTTCTCTAGTTGACTCAATTGACAATTGATGTTGGCCTCATCCTTTTCACAAAAGACATCCCTTGTAATGAGGAATTTCTTGCTTTTTTCATAATAGAGCCAATATATATGCCTTAGAGGATTCAAAATATCCCAAATGAATGCATTTATGACTTTTGTGGTCCAACTTATTCCTTTTCTCCTTAGGGATCAATGCATAACACATGGATCCAAAACCCGAAGATGACGCATTGAAGGAAGATGACCACACCACATTTCATATGGAGTCTTCAATTGAAGGGGTGTTGATGGTGATTTGTTTTAGAGGTACATTGCTATTTGTGTTGCTTTTGGCCAAAGTGTAGATTCAGCCCCTTGAAATACAACATTGCATGAACCATATTCATCACGGTTTTATTCATCCTCTCAACTACTCCATTTTGTTGAGTGTGTGGAACTATGAGATGGTGTTTAATCCCATTTTGCTTGAGATAGGATTCAAATGCCTTTGAAGTGTACTCAACACCATTATCAGTTTTGAGTGTCCCAATGTAGGTTTGAGCTTCATTTTCCACCATGGCTCAAAACTTTTGAAATGTTTCGAAGGCTTCTGATTTTTGTTTGAGGAAATAGATCCATGTCATTCGACTATAGTGGTCGATGAACAACATGAAGTGTGACCACCAATTAATAGAATTGGAAGAGAACACAAGTCGGAGTGGACCAACTACAACTTTCTATTAGCTTTCCATTCTAACTTCTAAAAGGTCCTCTTGAGTGTTTAGCTAAAATGCAAGCTTCACACTTCTCTAGATTTTGCAGGCAAGGTGGGCAATCTTGCTACGCCATTCTTTTGCAACACACAAATGTAGTCATGATTGGAGTGCCGAATCTTGCATGCCACAACATACTTGGGAGACATTTTGTCTTCAACGAGATTGAGTTAAATTCCATGAAATTGATGGCTCACCCTTGAGTTTAACAATTTGCCTTCCTCAAATCCAATCAATATGATTGCATTGTCACTTTTTCTTTTAATAGTGACCTCCCCATTGTCCAGTAGAATGGAGTGCCCTTGTTGGTGAATGAGCACCAAGGACAAGTTTCTTTTCAATTGAGGAAGGTATAAGTCATTTTAAAGAATGAATTCTAAAAGCCCCGACACTTGTCTTATTACCACTTTGCCTCTCGTTGCCGCAGACTTGATCGTCTGCCAAGTATATTGAATTACAACTTTCTTCACAAAACTCCTCAAAGAATTCCTTGCGGAAATTCATGTGTGGAGTGGCTCCAATATCTAAGACTCAAGCATCAAACCATGTGCTACTAAGGCATTTTCTTCATCACAATTTTAGAGTATAGGTCATTTTTAAGAATGAAATCTAAAAGCCCTCGACACTTGAGTCTTATTGTCCCTTTGCCCTCTGGTCGCAAACTTGATCTATCTGCCAAGTATATTGAATTACAACTTTCTTCATGAAACTCCTCAAAGAAGTCCTTTCGGAAAGTCATGTGTTGAGTGGCTCCAATATCTAGGACCCAAGCATCAAACCAAGTGGTACTAAGGCATTATTTGCTTCATCACAACTGGAAAGCACATATTCACTTGTGAATTGAAGCAGTATGGTTCTTTGGTGGGCTTCTTTTCTTCTTTTTGTTTGCGATAAGCTTCAATCTTCTCCCATGAAGTCTTGCATTTATGAACCTCGTGGCTCCTTTTTGCCACACCGTTTGTAGGACAAGTTATGTTTATCATTTTGCTTTTGCCCATTGTTGTTATTTTTGTCTCCTTTACCTTTGTCATCATTTTTGGAAGATGAGGCCTTGGAGGAAGAACCCTTGAAAGAATTGCCTTTTTGATTGGCATAGAAAATGCTCTCCTATGGAGTTGGTTTTTCTTGCAAAAGTCTTTTGCCTTTTTGACCATCTTTTCAATCAATTGTTCAGATGTGAGTCTTTAATTGATTGCTTGCTTGTAAAGACTCAAGTAGATAAGATAAGATAATTATATTAATGTCCAATGAATGACCACAAAAGTAGGTCAATGGGACTGTACAATACAATGCAAGAGGAGCCAACAGGGAGACTTGAAGGGGTCACCCAAACAATAAAAGAAGAGAAGAGAAGAGAGGAAAAGGAGAAGCAAAGTCCTACGTGGCCGAGAAGTGTGCAAATGGATGGATTTGAAGAGGAGGCAGGGGAGTCCCACCATTGACACTGTCACCTAGCATCCGAGGCCGACTAAAAGTAGCTGGCAATATGCCTGTGTCCTGTAGCTAACGTCGTGGGAAGACTGGAATGCCGGTGTCCGGAAGAAGGACGAACAAGACGAGCCCTCTGCGTTCTCCCTGTCGGACGTGGCCTCACGAGAGAGGGCTCAGTAACCGAGTGCGATCACGAATACCTCTGGGCTGGGAGGTAGCCCCATGGGTCCTAACATATCCGGGCCGGAATTGGGACCGATATCAAGGTGTCGCTTGGTGCCCCTCACCGGAGAGCGGAGTTGGCAAATCCTCTCGAGTGGTCCACTGGTGATCCTCCACGTGAAGCCTATGAGAGGCCACTCGGGCGGCCTAGGGAGATGCTGAAGTGTGCTCGTAACCAGTGTCGGGAGATATACGCAAGCCGGCTAATAAGTCCGTTTGTGATCTCAAGAAAATGTGCAACATAGAAAGCCATCTTAGGACGAAGACCATCTGGAGGGGTTGATCCAAGTATGTTCGATGAACTGCTGCTGTAAATATCTTCTTTGATAATTGCATGCGAGATCCTGCTTACCTCGTAGGAGGTGGGCAGGGGCATCTAGGGAGTATCTGTAAGGTGGGAGACGATCCATCTGAATCTCGAGAGAGTCGAGAAGACATGAGACTCTGGCATACAAGCAGCGGGAGCGGCCGCTATGGTCAGAAAGAGCAATAGCCTTAGAGGAACGGTAGGCGAGGTAGAGATACCTATCCCTTCCTGCAAAAGAGTCTCGAAAGCCCTCGGATGCGATGCAAAAGTGAAACCAGGCCAAATATAGTCTCAATCTAAAGGGATGAGCTCGAACTCGGCCAAGATGATATTATGTGGAACTGTCTCTTTGCACTTGATGATGCGTCTGAGCATGAGGATCTGGACCCGCTCAACTGTAGCCCAATCAGAGTTGAGCAAGGATGGTCCCCAAACCTCGGAACCATAAAGAATTGTGGGTCGCACAAGAGAATTTGAGAGAGACATCTTCGATAAGATGTCCCAGAAGTGGTAACGGAAACATTGTCTCTCCAAGATAACCAAAGAACCATAACCCTTGTTGACACGGGGCTGAAGGGTAGGCCGAAGATTGAGTATGTAGGAAAAAGGGATTTTATGAATGACATGTATATATCAATTTCACCGCGGTGGCTTCAACATCATGCTTGATAGCTCAAATTTCCAAGGCCAGACTCATCACATCACCATTTTTCAACTCAAGATTGAACAACTTCAATTGCAACTGTATGAACTCAAACTCTAAGTGGGAATTATACAAGTCCTTCAACTTATGGAATGCTTCCCATGTAATATCAAACCCTTGAATATGACAAAAGATTTCTGCATCAACTAAGGCACTCATTAAGGACAATGCTTTCAAATTCTTCTGCTTCCAAATATTGGCTTTCCCTCGCATCTATAAACAGTATTGGCTTTGTGTCCCCGTCACAAATGTCGAACCATAAATCATTGAAGATAAGTGTGTTCTCCACTTGCTGAGACCACTCTAACCAGGTATCTTTGCTGGTCAAAGTTGTGCCAACAATTGATTTTATTGAAGTCATTTTGTACTAGGGAGATGGAGCGCTTTTTTAATCTCTCCAACAGGTTCACTTTTCGATATACCCATCGGAATTGGGAAGAAGCCTGCCCTTTCGATATACTCGTCAGTATGTGAAAGAGGCGTTAAGGTACATGAGAGCAGAATGGTATGTGGTACCTAGGTAGTATGTGAAAAGGATTTGCTCTATCAATGACACCCGCTTAACAAGAAGTCTTTATATGTGGGTGTAACACTAACAACCCTATAAATTTGGAGTATTTTTGCTTTCGGGATTTAAGTCTAGCGATAGTCAAGAATGGGTAACGGAGGGAATGGGAAAATGAATTTTTTTCCTTTTTTCTCCCTAGTGATTTATAGGGACAATGCTATAGACGCTGTTGTTGCAGCTCTATTAGGTGATGGATGCAGTAGGTGATAGATTTTCCTTTTTGAATGCTGTCCTCCGTATCAATGTGGCTTGGAATTGGATCACACTAAGATGTAGATTAAATATTTTAGACTCTTTTGCAGCTGAAGTGAAGAAGAGCCTTATGTGGCACAATCCAAAAGCCAATGTGGTTGTAGAATGTATGCACAAATCTGAATGAAGATTTCAACGCCAAAGTAGACTGTCACGCAGCTACGTCAGGTCAGCACATAAAATATTCTCCAGTGCAAGTGTCAGATATCTGAAATGAAATGCCAAACCATGCACAGATATGTTCACCTTTTGGCAGCACATTCCACCAATGGCAGGCTACCTACCCCAGAAAATAAAGCTCAGGACTGCTACAACTACACCCAGCTCCAGATGAAACACAGCTAAGACAGAGAAATGGAGAATAACTAATGGCCTGTGATTATTTGATACAGTTACTACAGCTAGAAATCACAGCCAGAAATTTGGAAGAATGAATAAAAATGAATTTCAATTGGCTGGGAATTGAATTGCAGTAATGGAGGATGAATGGAGGGATAAACTTATTGAAAATCCTGTGCTCTAATACCAATGTCAGGACAGGATAAGTGGACTGCATGAAATAGAATGAAAATGAAACAGCATGTGCAAACCAAAATTTAGTATTCTCATTAGTTGAAATGAATGAAGAAGATTACAAATAAATAAGCCAAAGAATGGCTGTTCACTTCACCTTCTAAGATGACTCTTCAACTATCTACGGGATCCCTTCAAGTTCCAGCTACAAGACAAAAGCTATGTAAAGTAACAGCTAGGATTAACTAATATTATTTACAATAATACGACAAGTTTCTGGATGATGATAGAGGCAACTATTGACTTTGACAGACTAGCATTGGGCCTTAGCCTTGTAGCCATTGCCTCAGTTATAGACATATGGATCTTCAAGTGGGATGTTGCAACCCCCAAGGCGCTATGTCACAAGTGATAGAAACATGTATGGGCTTGATGCCATACTCGAAGATACATGGTTCTATTTCGATTTCTAATGACAAAGTTACTAGAAAAACAAGGTTTCTCCGCCTCTCATGACAACTGTCCAAATTCAGGTCTTTTCCGTTTTTTCCACATTTTTTTGGAAAATCTGATAGGAAAACTGCAGATTTGGCACATGTGAAAAAATTGTATCTGAAAATGTAATCGGTTCACATGGTGTTGTCAACCAAAAGAAAATGGATCTAGTAATGGTTCAAAATTTCGTTCCATTTAAGGAGAACAATCAATTAATTGTACATGATGTACTTTATGATTATCAATGGTAGAACAATCATGATGACCTGCATCCATCAGCACAGATTCAGAATATCCATTGTAAAAACTAAATCCTCCTGAACTTGTTTGACTCCATGAAGATACTCAAATGCATTTTATGTCGAGTATTCTTTAATTCAATAATTTACTCTAAAAGCGATTGGTTAAGGAGTTGTCAATTTTGGATATCCTTGTCCTTCTTGGCGAATTGTTTCTGAAGTAAATGACCTCTTCAGAAGGCTTTGACATTGTTAGCTTCTCAAGAGTCTCCCAAATCCGTGGTCAATTCCAATTTGTCTAGATGGAATAGCTGATCAAAGATACAGGTGTTAATATTCCAAAAGCCAATCTTTCCTATTATTCTACTTATCTCACTTACCTTATTAACCAGCTCCTTCTCAATACTCTGATAAAATCCCACCAGCGACAGTTATGCAATGATTTTTCCTTTTTTTGTAAACTCAATGGAGTCCAACAAACACCATGATTAAGGATCTAAAAAGTGAAACCACAGGACAAAATTCCCAAACACCAAACACAATAGAGTATGGACTGGAAGTGGAGTCAAAAAAGTTCAATTTGCCTTTTGCAAACTTTTTTTCTGAAAATGATAAAAAAAAATACTTTAATCTTGTCAGTTGCAGGACCTCTTAACACCTTGTGAACTGGTTACATTTTCTGATACACTTTTTTCACATGTGCCAAATCTGCAGTTTTTCTATCATTTTTTCCAAAAATGTGGAAAAATAGAGAAGACCCGAGTTTAGGCTGTTGTCATGAGAGAAGGGAGTAACCTTGTTTTCTTAGTAATTTTGTCCTTTGAAATTGAATATTTGTTATCCAATACGTTCTGAAATCTCTTGAGATAAACAACATGGAGACAAATTTGGGAAATATGCAACAGACTTTTCTCAATCCTCAACAGAATTTCTAATGCCCTAAATATTTTGAGTTGATAACTTTCCAATCCAATGTTGAAATTCAGCAAACAAATGTTTGTTATAATCTGTTAGAATTTGGCGAGAGAGAATAAACCAAATAAATGTGTAAAGAATGATTGAAGAGAAAACCGGAATACACTGCATGTACAAATGGGTTGTGCGTCCGGGTATTTATTATGCAAAGACGGTTACAAAATTAGTTAGCGGATACAACCGCATAACCATACAAAACAATTATAAAAGGTGAAGTCTTATTCATTTATTCCTACACCCCCTCTTAAGACTTACCCTACATAACTCAAAAACAAACAATCTAACAAAACAGAACTATGCCATCTTCAAACACTTTTACTTTGAAAGCAATGTTATGATAGGATAGGGCTCCATCAAGTTGCTTCATGACCTTCGTAAAGGTGTAGCTCGAGCTGAATTCCCGAGTTCCCGGATTCCACCTCCCCGAACTCCCGAATCACAAATCTCCCGAATTATTGGACAACCATCCATCCGAGCCATCCGCAAGCTCCATCAAGCTGTCTCATGACCCTTGTGAGGGTATAATTCCCAAGATCCATAGTCTCCCGAACTATCTGAGCAACCATCCATACCGAGCTTCATCTACCCTGTATCCTTTCTTGCCTTCAAAGTTTAGAGCATCTTTATATTGCGTATTCGTCATTGTCCTCACTACCTTCTGCATCTGGTGGGTCTTCAACCATGGCTATATTGGTTGTATTTGATATGACTTTACCCTTGAGCACATCATTGGCTCGAACACGACAATCCCATGCTGTGTGACCTCTTTTCTTACAATAATGACATTCAATCTCCGACTTACCTGATCTTTTATGATATTTTCTGGTTCTAGAATAGAATGCACTTTCTTGCTGGGAATGACCTTCTGCATCCTCTATAGTTCGTTTTCCTCAGCTAGAAGAGCTGCTATCATATCATCCAGAGATTTAGATTGAATTTGATTGAGGGTAAAAACTACATTGCTATATTTTGAAGACAGACTATTTAATAGGATAGCTTTGGCATCTTCGTCCTCAATTGCAGCTTTCACTTCTGCTAGTTGTTTGATCAAGGACCTTAGATTATTGATGTGGCTTGACATAGAGACTTTGTCATCCATTTTGAACCTATATAACTTAAGTTTCGGGGGAAAATTTGGCATTGATCGCTTTTGCTCCAAATAATTTATTTAGAGTATCCCAAATTTCCTTAGATGATTTGTCTAGGTCTACATGATGAAGTTCAGTGTCAGAGAGAGCAAGGCCAATAATAGCTTTTGCTCTATCATCTCTGCTTTGCCATTCTAACAATTTCGATGCATCCGTAGGTGTTGTCTCTTTCCCGTTTACAATGCCCCACAAATTTTTAATCATAAGTTGCATTTGTATTTTCACTCTCCATGTATGAAAATTAAAACCAGAATATTTTTCTATGGGCATTTCCATTTTAATAAAATAGAATAAATACAACTGCGTATTTTGGCAATGAATAAATAAAATAAAATAAAATACCAGTTGCACAGTTCCGTGCCCTAGTGCAGGTAGTCTTTTTGCTTCTGCGTCTTTCCAGCCTTATGTCTGTGAAAAATGTTTGTGCCCTAGCAATTCGTGACTGTAATAATGCACCATATTAGCGCAAATCGCGATTGTAAAAATGTCTAAAATCATGATTTTTTGTGGCTATTAAAATCTGACTATTTGTGCTCGAAAATGCTGTTATTTTCCTGAAAAATGTGCCATTCGCGACTGTATTTTCGAGCTCGAAAATACTGTTAATTTCCTGAAAAACGTGCCATTCGCGACTGCATTCGTGATTGTATTTTCGCGACTTTTTTTTTTTTTTTGAAAACGTGAGTACAGCGTGATTTTCGTGACTGTATTCTTCTGATTCGCGACTGTACAGCGTGCCCTAATGGGACTCACGAAAATATCTTTCTTCCTCCCTCTCTTTGCTTGCCCCACGCTCTGATACCACTGTTAGAATTTGCGGAGAGAGAGAATAAACCAAATAAATGTGTAAAGAATGATTGAAGAGAAAACCGGAATACACACTGTACAAATGGGTTGTGTGTCCGGGTATTTATTATGCAAAGACGGTTACAAAATTAGTTAGCGGTTACAACCGCATAACCATACAAAACAATTATAAAAGGGGAAGTCTTATTCATTTATTCCTACATAATCCTTTATCAAAGGGTAATACCCCACACAAAGATATTTGTGTGAGTCTGCTTGCTTTCTGCAATCAAAAGATTTTTTTCACCACTTGAAACAAGCTTCCACTTGAGCACATCAATCAGCACACCTTTGCTTTGCTATGGCTGTACCTAGACTTCACATGCCTTGACATCAATGAGTATCTTTACACTTCAAACATCTTCCTTTCACAGGGCCAGTATGTGCCCTGAATTTGTAAGCATTGTTTATAAACAAACATATAAGGGCTGCGGGATTCACCTTCCAGCCATGCAAGAGAAATCACTTTCTATGCATTAGGAACTTGCAAATATAGGCTATGTCACAGGGTATGCCAAAATTTATCGAAAAAATTGAAACTTTACCGAACTTTATCCTCCTCAAATATGAACTCGAACTTTATCCATTATTTTTACATGGGAATGTTTTGACATGCTTGTGCATTATTTTATAAATGTGTGTATATATACATATACCAGTTGAAAGCAAAGGATAGAAAGCTCTCTCCACTCTGTCCCTGACATTTATGCATTTCTTCAGAAAATAAAAATTATAAAAATCTTTTATTCGAACTTTAAGACTCTCTCTTTTTGAACTTTATCCATGGGCAAAATTGAATCAAACTTTATCCTTGTCGAACATGAAATTGAATTCGAACCTTGTGACTTAGAATATAGGAGTGTAGAAGACAAAACAATTAGTATCTGTTTCCCGTTGACTCTCTGACTTTCTAGCATCTAGACCTTGGAACCTCCATTCGCCTGCCACGCTTTCCTGCCCTCTTAACTTTCTTATCGAAATCATGTACAAATTTCTATTGACTTTCTTATCAGAATGATGTACACATTTCTAGTGACTTTTGTCACACTTGCCTGCCCTCTTGACTTTCTTACCTGAATCATGTACAAATTTCTATTGACTTTCTTGTTGGAATCATGTACAAATTTCCATTGACTTCTCATCCATAGGTTCAATTCAAAATATCTCAGGGCAGCATGAAGTGGCTAATGGCGCCATGAAGTAGCTAGTGACACCATGAAGTTGCTACATATCTTTGTCCACACATTCAAATCATTGGGCAGAAGAGGAGTAGAAGAAAAAATGACAAGGTAGATGGCTGTTTGAATCTCCAATATTGTCTTTCCTAATTGGTTAAGAAGAATAACAAAAGTTTGACTTCTGTGATTTTGTTTCTCATTTGTTGGCATAAAAGTCTTGGGGCAGTACATGATGAGCATCATCAAAACAAGTTCCAGTGATCACTAAGTAAGCCTAAGTTGCCAGAAATGGGAAACAGGAAATGAGACTGTAATGGAACTGCAAGAAATGATATATTTGTATTTACTATTTATATATGTAGCTCTTAATATGCTAACAAAATTTTGAATTTTGTTCATAGGTTCATCATTCAGGACGTTCGTGATGTCACCAAAATCTAGGGGAAACATCTCCGCGTAACACTGATATTTATATCTTATATGCTTTTGGATCACATTCTTAACAAATGGTAAACATAACATGAGGTAAACATAGAACATGAAAATCTCTGACGTATTTCAATTCCATGAAGAAACAAAAACATTCATGGGCCTTTTGTTGAGGCCTTAAGTTTGGCCGTGATTTCCTAGGCCTAACTTGTGAGATTTGAGTTGTCTATTTTCTATGTACATAAGAGATAATAGTATCTCCACAGTCCATGTAAATTAGAGAATACTTCTGGATAGAACTGTGTAACAATTTTTGGATTGTGGAGTGTGATGCTAAACGTTGATGCAAAAGTTGTTAACACAATTCTGTACAGGAGCATTCTCTGTTATTCTATGTACTTGTTAGATGTAGTAAGAAGAGAATCAGAGCTGTCTGAAACTGTGGATTTTTGAACATTATTACAAAAATGTGTATGGGAATCTAGGAAAATATAAACATCCAAAATGGTTAGCCGGGCTGAGTTGTGTTCTCTAGAAGTTTGGGGCTGTAGTTTCTAGTACCTATGGAGACTGATGATCCGAATTTGACTGCAACTCTGTGGACAACACACTAACTGTGGTGCTTAATTTATTATAACAATCAATTCACAATGAAAGAGCTGGAGAAATAGAAAAACTTTATTGCAAGTCAAAAATATACTAAGTGGCAAACTCTAAAGGAGGCATTTATGCCAGGAGATCCATCTCTTTATTCAAAACAAACTACTTTATAGCTGTGCAATGGAGAAGCAGCTAAAAATAGAACATCAAGGGTTCCAAATTGGAACTGAAAGGTCATCCTACATGGAGATGCATGTATCCACCTTAGGGGTGGAGTTGAATGGGCAGAAGTGGACAAAATCCAAAATTTACCCTTTTTTTTAGTGTACTATGTTGGGGTTATATCTCCTAGCCTGTTGACCCGATTTGTGAATTGGAGGATACGTTGGAAAGATGGCAGAGCAAACTAGAAGAAAGGGTCTACAACCAAGTGTTCTGTGTTTTTTTGTATTGGAAGAAGCCCAAAATGCTCTGAAGACACTTAGAAATGCAAAATACAAAAGCTGTCAAAAACTGCTAAAAATAGATTTTCAGGACTTTCTAAAAATAGATCTTCAGAAATCCTGCTCTGAATGCTTATGTGGATCATCTCTGCTTTGAATGCTCATGCAGATCAACTGCCATGGGTGAAGTATGTTACGGATATTCTAGGTGGCTTAGCCTCTTAGCAACTTTGGTTTTTACTGCTTTACTTATGCTCTTTGGTCATGGGAATCTGCCTTTATTTGTTTCTTTTCAGAGTACCTGTATGGCTTAATTTACTTGGTTTGTAAACAGGCTATGGCTGGCTTCATGGGTGATGTAATGAAAGCATCCTTTGACCCATCGCAATTAATATTGACAGCTGGGGCTACTTCAGCCATTGAAATCCTTGGCTTTTGTCTGGCAGAGCCAGGGAATGCATTTTGGTTCCAACACCGTATTATCCAGGGCAAGTATTGAACCTGTTGTAAACCTTTCACCAGGAAACACGAGTGCTTATAAATCAGAAGCATATTTATGTCGTATTAGAATATAATAGTTGAGTTGCACTTTATTCTATAGACGGTTTTCTATTTTTGGCATGCCAAAATTTGTCTGTTACGCCCTTTTACCTCGATCCATATATCCGTTTGTTGCTCAACTAAAGGATTTGTCTTCTGTGGACTGCCAGTTTTGACAGGGACATCAAGTGGCGTACTGGTGTTGATTTAGTACCTGTTCCTTGCCGCAGCACTGACAACTTCAATGTAACAATTACGGCACTTGAGAGGGCATTTAATCAAACTAAAAAGGGGAACAGCTGTTCGTGCTCTTCTTATATCGAATCCTTCCAATCCAGCTGGTAACACGTTGGATTCCAATATGTTGACCATGCTCTTGGAGTTTGCAAGGGAAAAGAACATTCATCTCATATGTGATGAAATTTATGCAGGATCAGTGTATGATAGCCCCGAATTTACAAGTATAGCAAAGGTTTTAGAATCTGGAGAATTTGACAAGAGCAGAGTCCATATTATCTATGGTACATCCAAAGATCTGGGACTTGCTGGTTTTAGAGTTGGAGCTCTTTATTCTTACAACGACAAAGTCCTGAAAGCTGCTAAGAAATTTGCAAGATTCTGCTCTGTTTCGTCTCTGACACAGCGTTTGCTCATTGCCATAATTTCAGACACTCAATTTATCCAGAATTACATGAGTGAGCATCAGAGGAGGTTAGGAGAAAGGTTTAGTGTGATCCGTGAAGGATTGAAGAAAGCAGGCATTAAATGTGCTAAGAGTAATGGGGTCTTTATTGTTGGGTTGAAATGGCAAATTTGATGCCATCATTCAATCAAAAGGAGAGCATAACTTGTGGGAAAGATTATTGTCAGAAGCAAAAATAAATGTCACTCCTGGATCTGCTTGCCATTGCATCGAACCTGGATGGTTCCGTGTATGTTTTGCTACACTGACTGACCATGATACAATTGTGGCTTTACAACGGATTCTAGAATTTTCTAAACGTTGTAAACCTTATCCTCAGTGATAAGTATTCTTTTTACCAAAACCCTGTTGCATTTATAATCATTTTTTTCATATTCTAGTCATGGTTTTGTTTATGCTTAAGGTTTTACTTGGTGCAATTTTGCGTTTGATATTGATCGGGATTCATTTCATTAAGAGGTATTGCTTGGCAGTTGGGACATCCTGATTGCCTTCCAGTGCATGGGTTCCTGCCTTTTGCCAATGCATACATTGCTGGTTACACTTTTTATCCGGGTTAATTAGTTTTTGCTTTGTGCATGTTAAAAATTGTGAGCAGTGATGGTCAATGGCTGGCCAGCTCCTAACTGAAGATTCCGTTTCCTCCGAAATTTGAGTGGCGGAGTTTAGCATCATGGTTTTCAATCTTGATTTATTTCTTCAATTGTGTTATCCATGTGATCAATATTATGTTGCAAGGAATTATTGTCAAAGACTTGGTTATCAACAAACAAATGGGGATAAATAGGAACACTTGAGAGGATTGATGTTTCCATTAAAATGATTCAGTGAAGTAAACTGCATCTTTTGACAACATGCTGTCTTTACAGTCTAGTGCATGTAACACTAAGCTATTGGATGTCAGGACTTGAGCTAGTTTTTATGCACAACTTATATTATGGACCCAATAATTAGTGTTGGCAAGAGAAAGCAGAATGAATCTCTGACTAGGAATTTATGTATTGGCTATTTGCCCTTATCGTTGTTAATTTGCAAATGGGGAAGATGATTAAAAATAAATAAAAAATAGAACGCCAGAATCCTCTCGCCACTGGGAACTGCTATGAAGATTGCAGTGGCTTGAGGCATGGACAGTAATTTATATTGTAAAATTCATTTTGGGCATATGTAATGATACAATTAACTGAAATTTGGAACTCAAAATTTTGCTCTGTAATAGTCACAATATTTTGTCAGGAGCAATCAATTACATTATGGAGTGGTACGAAGGAAGCTACTCCTTAATTAGACTACTGAGAATTGTTAAGTAATAAATCATTTTGTAGGATAATGTAATTGCATTAAATACAAAATAAGCCTTTTATAGCTTCATTGACATGGGCCATATCAAATTGCTCTATCCGAGTTCCCCTTCTCTAAAACAGTTTCATATCACATTAATTCTTTGGTTAGAATTACTGTCAGTAGTCTGCTTGGCTGTGTTCTACCGGTAAGAACAATGGCACTTATTTTCACTATGAACATGGCTTCCACATTGGCACTTACTGTCACGATTGTTTTTCATTTTGCTGGGAATACATGCCTTGCCTCCCTTTGGATTTGAACATGCGCCTCCTGTAGTAAATGTAAGATTACATGTAGGCAGATTCTGAATAAACGACTTTTGCGTTCTCCCAAGTTGTTACAAGCACGATCAAGGAATGCAACATGCAACCCAATCTACTCTTCACCATAACCTTTTTAATATATCTCTCAATATGAAGGGTGCATTGTCATAGATTTAGGGAAAAATCTTTAAATTTTTTTTTGATGAACACAATATAACTTCTTCAAAGTTTTGAAAATTCTATGTCAACCTCCCTCCTTTCTTCGTAAAATCTCATCCTTGGCGGCATTTTCAAGTGACAAAGTTTCTAACTTAGGAAGTGTTAAAGATTAAAAATTGCGAAAAAAAAATGTCACAAATCTATGTGATAATTATTTTTGGATGTCCACTACACAAGTACAATACCATTTTGACCTCTTTAGGAAATAGGTTGATTTGGGATGATTGCATCCTCCATTGAGGACTTAAATTGCATTAATCATTATATGCCATAATTGGTCTCAAGCACACTCGTCACTGATCTTATTTAATGCAGTCACAATTAAAAGTTCCAATGGAGGATTGTTTTAGATTGTGCAACCTACAAATTTACACACGATAGTGGACACACATAGTCAATGCACAATATTTAAAAACAATAACTTATCTTTATAGCTCTTAATGAGAGATTGCAATGCACACAAATCTTTATTTCTTTTCAATGGAGAATTACAAAACAAACAACATACACATCCAACTTTATTCAAACTACACAGATATGTAGGTACACTCTACGTCTATACAAGAATTCAATTCAATCCTAAAGCTCTCTAATTAGATTTGTGCACTTTAGCAGATCTTTGCTTGCAACTCTGTAATAGCTGAACTCTTAGTCTTGCTTCTTCCCTCTTGAATTGGACCGTAAAGAGATAAATCTTATCTCTTTACATAGACAATCCAACAAGGATTGTCACACAAGATTCATCACAAAAGGCAAAACATTTCATTTCCCAAATGTGTGACGGTTCATTACTCTTAAGACCCTTCAACGTCTAGTTGTTACCAATTACGACTTAAATTGGTTCATTTCCTAAATGTGTGATGGTTCATCTTCCTCTTGCAACCCTTCAACTTCTAGTTAATACATGTTTTGAATGTTGGCGTGCACTATCACACACTTTCGCACAACTTTGTGCACTTTGGCACATGTTTACGAACTTCCACACACTTCTACACATGTTTTGCTCATTTTGTGTAAATTTGCACACTTTCGTATAATTCTATGCACCTCTACTCATGTTCTTCTTTCTCGACACATTATGGGAATGTATTCACAAAATCTTTATGCCCAACTTTTGCACCCCGAATTTTGCTCATGATGCATAGGCATCACAAACACTTGGAATTGCAGGAAGCTATAACTATTGCATATCGACTCGAAATTAGATTTTATTTTTTTTAGAATTCATAACGTTTTGAGGAGAATCCAAATTTGCAATCATAATATTTTTGTTATCACAAAGATGCACAAAGGGATAAAATGAACTTCATATATACCTTTCTCACTCAATCCAGAAATGAGATTAGATGTCATCCTAGTTCCTCTGCATTTCTATGAAACCCTTAAAGCGAGGTAAAATGTGTTCTTCATGCCGCGTTATGCTTCGCCTTCAAAGCCTATCACTTTTAGGATTTCAACACAACCACTTCCTAGATTCCATTGATTGTTGAGAAACTCAACAAACTCTATTGGAGCGAAGTTGCTTCCTCAAAATGCTCGTCTAATATACATGATGTCCTTGAAGTGTTGTGTTGATGCTTCACAAGGATCAACTTCTACCATGCCAAGACTTCAACACACTACTACACAAAACACATATAACTTTCTTAGACCACTTTTCCAAAGATTACAAGCTTCATAAAGACACATATTATGCAAATACACTAACCGTGTGAAGATATGTACTACACAAAGACACGAATCTTCATTCCTTCTACCAAATTGGGATGCACAAACTACTTATTCCTACTCTAGGTATTTTTGGGTGATGCAAGATTGCTTGTGAACATGGAGGCTCCTACATCATACATATCCAATAAGAGTTTTGTGAGCATAGTGCTCACTAATTTTGGTGAATGGTAAATCCATTCTTTTGATTTGCACACAAAGCCACAACACGCCCCTCCACCATGTTAGATACATTTGAAGATTTTTGTTTTATTCTCTCCCCTTTTCTAGCCTCTCGCTAAATCATAAGTCATCCTCCTATTCTTAGCTTTGATTACCTTTCCCTAATCTTGCTGCGTGGCTTAGGAAAATAGGTTTTCCATCTCCACCAATATGCTCTCTCTCTCTCTCTCTCTCTCTCTCTCTATTTCCATCCGCTTCGGGTTTTGACCCACCTTTGCTCACTCACCTTTGCCAAAAGACTATGGCTTTGCTTGTCACTTCAAATCACTTTCAAACCAATCTCGCAACACCTCTCTATGATTCCATCGATGGAAAAAGGTAGTAATTTCA
Source organism: Taxus wallichiana var. yunnanensis (assembly GCA_018340775.1). Lineage (NCBI taxonomy): Eukaryota > Viridiplantae > Streptophyta > Pinopsida > Cupressales > Taxaceae > Taxus > Taxus wallichiana. The sequence continues at coordinate 1,009,248,158 of CM031237.1, forward strand.
TTAACCAATCACTTCATTTCTCTCAAAGATAGCTCTTACATCTTATTTTCTTCTCTTCACATGCCTAGAAAGGATACTATCTCTTGTTTCCAACTTTAGACTCCTAAATGTCTCTCCTTCCACTTCTATGTGGGCTACCTCCCAGATCTGTAATGTTGGTGTGAGTTATTATTTTTGCCTTTATTTATTCACTAGGCATTTTCCACCTCACACATGGTGAGTCATACGTATTTTAGGGAGTTATATGACATATGACAAATTTCGTCATATAATTTGTCATCTTGTCATATGTGTCATTGTCATGTGGGAGTTACACGTTGAAAGTGTAGAAGAGGGATGAAAGCCTCACACTTTTATTAATATGTAGAAAATCAAAGTACAATAGTGCAGGGTGCAATATTTATAGATATTGAACAACCGAGATACAAGCAAAGAGAAGTTGCAGTGCAACCAAAAACCACGTATGAAATAATGTAGACAAATGAAATAGTTACAACATTAATCTCATACAAGAATAATATGGTTATTAAACCATAACCATATAACAATAAATACAAACAACCTATTTACCTAATTAATAATGCATAATTATAAGGTAAATTACTATTTACCCTAACATTCCCCCCCTTAATTTTGCATTGTCTCAAGGGATGAGGAGAGGAACTCTATGAACAACTCAAATTTGTCACGTGCAAGTGACTTTGTGAAGATATTTGCTCGTTGTTCAAGTTGTTGGACAAAATTGAAGTTGTATATTGTGTTTCAAGACATGCTCGCGTATGAAATGTACTGTACCTCAATGTGTTTTGTTCTTTCATGAAAAATTGGATTGCGAACAAGTTTGAGAACACCTTCATTGTCAACATACAAGGTGGTCGGTTTGTCCTGTGGTATTCCAAGTCCTTTAAGTATGCAACGTAGCCATATCGCTTTGTAGACGGTTTCACTGTGAACGATACAAACACTTCTGTAGAAGAGCGAGAAACAAAGTGTTGTTTCTTGCTTCCCCATGATATTGGTCTAGATCCCAAAAGAACACAAATCCTGAAGTGGATTTTCTGTCATCAATGTTGCCTATATGATCTGAATCTGAATATCTAGACAAGAATAAATTATTGTTCTTCTTGTATTCTAGACCAAGATCCACTGTTCCCTTGAGATATCTAAAGATCTCGCTTTGCTGCCTTCCAATGAAAAACTCTAGGTTCCTACAGAACCTGGATAGATAGCTCATTACAAAGGCGATATACGGTCTAGTGTAGGTCGGGTAAATGAGACTCCCGATCAACCGCCGATAGAGAGTTGCATTTACCACGGGGATGGATACGAGCGAGATAAGCTGCAACTGTTCTCCATAGGTGTAGCGATAGGTGTGCGAGTCCATCATCCCGAATTTCTCAAGCATTGTCTTGGTATACTTCAACTGAGAAATAAAGATGTGATTCTCTTTTTGCCATACTTCCAATCAAGACAATAGTGCATCAGCCCGAGATCTGTCATGTTGAACAATCGACTAAGATCTTTCTTCGTTGCATCGATCATCTTCACTGAACTGCCAGTGATGACTAGATCGTCGACATAGACAACAACAATCACAATCTCCCCCTTACTTTTGAGGTAGAGATTACTTGTATAATTCGGATCATGAGCGAAATATAACACCAAATAACACAATATTCTAGAATAATGATCTCAATATGCAATTATAATAGCTTCGCCACTTCGAGGGGGCAACCTCCAAACCATACAATAATACTCAAATGCTCAATGATGATAAACTACTACCTACTAACCTCTATATATACTATTCCTATGCTATGGCCAACACCAAGGCCGACCCACTAATGAAAATATAACATATATGAAAGAGATACATAATGATAAGAAGTTATGATAGCCACAAGTCGGCTATATACATCCAATATAAGATATATGATTAAGGGCGTAGCATGCCCCTCCCCTTTGAAGCAACATTGTCCCCAATGTTGAGAAGATCTGGATGTTGTTGTAGAGAAATTTGCATCCTCCCAAGTTGCGTCTTCATTGTCTAGATTTTTCCACTTGATCAAATACTCAGTGATGACCCTTGTCCTCAACCGCTTAGTGCGTGTCTGAAGGATGCATTCTAGTTCCAGGATGATTTTTCCCTCTTCATCAAGCTCGGGTAACATTGTCTGGGTTGATATTGTCTATCCAATTACCTTCTTTAGGCAAGATACATGGAAGACTAGATGAATTCGAGTAGCCGGAGGAAGTTCCAATTTGTATGCTACATTGCCAATCTTATGTAACACTTGATAAGGACCATAATACTTAGGTGAAAGCTTGTTATCCTTTTTGTGTTGTTTTAAGGACATTTGCTTATATGGTTGTAAACACAAAAACCCAATCATTGACTTCAAAATGTCTTTCACTACGATGTTGGTCACTTTCTTTGCTTCATGCGGTTTTGTGACATGGCCAAATTCTCCTTGAGACTAGAAAGCACCTCTTGTTGGTGTTGAATATGTTCTTCAATTGCTCGAACCTTTGGTTGGACTCTCAAAGATGAAGTGATAGATGGTGGATGGTACCCATATAATGCCAAGAAAGGAGACATTTTAGATGAAGTATGAAAGGAGGTGTTATACCACCATTACGCAGCGGTAACCATTGGACCCATCTCGCTTGCTTATCTGATGTAAAACAATGAAGATATCCCTCCAAGCACTTGTTTACCACCTTTGTTTGCCCATCAGATTGGGGATGATAAGAGGAACTATGAGCTAGTTGTGTGCCCAAGCATGAGAACAAGTCAGTCCAAAAATTACTAGTAAAGATAGGGTCTCGATCACTTATTATAATCTTTGGTGTCCCATGTAGCTTCTGAATTGTATCCCTGAAGGCCGTTGCTACTGTACTTGCAACAAATGGATGTGATAAAGCACAAAAATGGGCATATTTGGTGAGTCTATCCACCACCACCATGATTACATTTTTACCTTCTGATTTAGGCAATCCTGTGATGAAGTCCATAGACACCTCTTCCCACCTCTGGCTAGGAATAGATAGAGGTTGTAAAAGACCTAGGGACTTAATTGTTTCGCCCTTATTTTGTTGACAAACCATGCATTCTACCACAAACTTTTGGACATCTCCTTTTAGCCCTTCCCAAAAAAAATCATGCTTGATTCGATGATAAGTCTTTAAGAAGCCAGAATGACCCCCTACTGGAGAAGCATGGAGCTCAGATAGAACCCTATTTTTAAGGATTGAATTCTTACATAGATATAATCTATCTTTATACCATAAAACATCTCCTTTCCATAAAAATTTTTTTGACATGTTTGGATCTTGTTGGAGATTCTGAATGAGATTTTGTGTACCTAGGTCATTTTTCCATTTAGACCTTGCATCCTCTATCCAATCCTCCTGTAATATAGATATAGGACACACAACAATGCTTGCAGGCGATTCATCCTTCCGAGATAAAGCATCAACAACTACATTCTCTTTCCCTTTCTTGTATATTATCTCAAAATCATACCCCAACATTTTTGAGACCCATTTATTGTTGTTCTTCGATGATAAACGTTGCTCTAAGAAGTATTTCAAACTATCATGATTTGTCTTTACTTTGAAATGTCTTCCCATTAGATATGGTCTCCATTGCTTCATTGCATGAAGTATTGCTAACATTTCTTTCTCATAAACTGGTTTAGAGATATTCTTACCTTTGAATTGGCGGCTCTCGAAGGCAATGGGTCACCCTTCTTGCATGAGTATTTCCCCCATACCATACCCTGAAGCATCACATTCAACAATGAATGTTTTTGAAAAATCTGGGGTGGCTAGAATTGGAGTGGTGCACATGGCCTCCTTCAACTTCTCAAAGGCCATAGTATCTTCCTCGTTCCAATGGAAAGAGTCCTTCTTCAATAAAGCTGTGAGTGGTTTGCGATGCTTGCCATAATTCTTTACAAATCTATGATAATAACCTGTAAGCCCCAAAAATCCTCGGAGATTTTTAGGGTTTTGGGAACCTTCCATTCAAGCATGGCTTTTATCTTGTTAGGATCCACTTTAACACCTTCATAAGAGACAATATGACCCAGATATTCAACCTCCTTGACACCAAAAGAACACTTAGAAGGCTTTGCATAAAGTTGATGTTGTTCAAGAGTTTCCAACACCTTATTTACATGATGCAGGTGTTCCTCCCATGTTTTACTATAGATTAATATATCATCAAAGAACACTAAAAAAACTTTGAAGAAATGGCTTAAAGATGGAATTCATCAAGCTTTGAAATGTAGAGGGTGCATTTGTTAGTCAAAAGGCATTACAAGAACTCATAGTGTCTTCATGTGTGTCTGAATTTGTTTTATGAATATCTTCATCCTTGATTCTAATATGATGATATCCAGAATGAAGATCAAGTTTTGTAAAGTAAACAACACCATGTAACTCATCTAGCAAATCATCAATTACAGGAATAGGAAACTTATCTTTAACTATGTACTTATTGAGTTCCCTGTAATCTGGACACATGTGCCAATTGTCATCTTTTTCCGTACCATCACTACAGGAGAAGAGTAAGCACTTTGACTATGATGAATAAGTCCTGCTTCTAACATCTCTTGAACTATCTTCTCAATCTCACTCTTTTGCATATAGGGGTACCTATAAGGTCTGATGTTGGGTGGTTGACTCCCTAGTACTAGCTGGATGGCATGGTCATGGTCTCTTTTCGGAGGCAAACCCTTGGGCATTTCTCCAAAACCCTTGAGTGCTCATCTATAACTGCTTGCATATCTGCGGGTATAAATGTATTGGAATGATGTGCTTCAATGAAAATAGTTGTCTTTGAGCCCTTACTGCACCCTTTCTAAGAAATTTTTGCATCTAATGAGAACTTACCATCTGTGGGGACTTTGCTCTTAGTCCTTTTAGTTTAAAATTCCTCCCTTTTGACTGAAATTGCATGAACAACTCTTGGAAATTCATTTCAATGGTTCCCAAGGTGGTAAGCCCTTTGAACTCCTAACACATATCTGCTCCTCCCATGGCAATGGCATACATATTGCTAGTTAGCAAGTAATCTCCCATGGCGAGATTAATGTTATGGCATTTTCCTGAACAACTAACAATTTTCCCATCAGTGATCATGACTTGACATTCTTGGAGCTGGATAAACAAAGCAATTCAAGCATACTGCTAACTTATGATTGATGAAATTGTGAGTACTTCCCGAATCAATCAACATTGTTACCCTCTGTTTTTTTAAGAATCCAACTACTTTGAGAGTTTGGGGAGTGCTAATACTAGAAATTGCATGGCATGATATTGTTGGTTGGGGATCTCCTAATTCCTCCTCTGGCTCTACCTCTTCGTCTTCTTCATTTTCTTCTTCTTCAGTAGGTCCCTCAATGTAGAACAACTTCTTTTCCGCACACTTATGTCCTGGTCCAAATTTTTTGTCACAATTAAAACATAACCCTTTGGCTCTCTTTTCTTGATTTGTTGAGGTGTCGAGTCTCACTGGCCGAGGGAATGATGGTGGAAGGGTGCTACGATCTCTGATATTACTGACAGTTTGTTTCCGACTTGAAAGAAATTTTTCCTCTGCCCTACGTGCCATGATCATAGAGTCTGAAACCTTATGAGGATTAAACATACGCACCTCAGTCTCAATTTGTTCTTTAAGACCCCCAAGAAATAAGTCATTCAAATTATCTTCAGGAATATTTTCCACCGTAAGGAAAGGTTTTGGAATTGATGGATGTAATCTTTGACTATTCCTGTTTGTCTGAGCTTTGCTAATTGGCTGAAATAATTCTCTGACACACTAGAACTATAGTGCAATTGCAACTCTTCGGTGAATATTGTCCATGTAACATTGAGGCCACTCTTTTTCCTTTGAGCACATAACCATCGATACCAAATGAATTGGTCAGGTTCAAGATACAACGATGCCATGGTAACCTTTTGTCCCGATGGAATCTGATGAAGATCAAATAAATTCTCCATCTGGTTAATCCAATTGAGTGGATCCTTTCCATCAAACTTACGCATTTCCACTTTTGGAAGCATGTTACGGGCTTGTAGAGTGTTTGTATTTGGATTGGTCATGTTTGCAGATCCACCCTGGCTAGTTTGTTTATTACTTTGACCTAAAGATCCACCATGGTTAATATGAGTATGATTGAGTTGTGGCTCATTAGGAATGATATGATGACCCATGATATTGTAGCTAAATTGTTGAATGAAATCCTCCAATCGTTGTCCAATCTTTTCTACATCTTCTTTCTTTGGCCACTCTACCTTGAGGTTTCATGACTCTAACTCAAGATAGCTGACCTTATGGTCAGTTGAAGTAAACCCTAACCCTGAGGACTCTGTAGATACCCCTTATGACTCTAACTCCTCAACTATTATCTCATCCTTATCAGGGGTTTTACCCAGGAGTGATGGGATTCTTTTTGCCTCTTGTCGAAGGCCTAACCATGATGCCCCAAAATGGTAAGATTTAAGGATCGAGTCGAAATTTAGGGTTTTGATTTAATAGGAATTCGGCCAAATTTTATAAAACTCAAAGAACGAACTCAAACTAATTTTTAATCTTCTTTCTGGAAATGTAAATAACTTTGAAAAATTCCACAAATTGCACCCTATGTAGCCAAATTATGAAAAAACATAAAACCGCTATAACTTTTGCAAAACAAGTCAAAAATTATTAAAATTTTGAGGGAAGCTTACTTGACTGATTTCGCCACACCACAGAAAAAATTACAAAAAAATTTGCTACCGATGTTGAGATATGGACGAACCTTCAAAATTAGGGTTTGATGCAGTGTTGGCCGAGTTCAAGCTCTGATACCACTTGTAATGAAATTACTTGTATAATTCAGATCATGAGCAAGAAATATAACACCAAATAACACAATATTCTAGAATAATGATCTCAATATGCAATTAGAATAGCTTCGCCACTTCGAGGGCAACCTCAAACCATACAATAATACTCAAATGCTCAATGATGATAAACTACTACCTACTAACCTCTATATATACTATTCCTATGCTTATGGCCAACACAAGGCCAAACCACTAATGAAAATATAACATATATGAAAGAGATACATAATGATAAGAAGTTATGATAGCCACAAGTTAGCTATATACATTCAATATAAGATATATGATGTTATATTCAACATCCATGGCATCTTTCCAAGATTTTGACTGTAGGGCTTCCTGGAATGTAGAGGGCTCATCAGATTCAATAACTCTACTCATCAAAGCAAAGTTTACTTCTTCTCGTGCTTTATTGCGACTCGTGGTCCAGGTGGTGGATGTATCCAGGTGGAGCATCCAATTTTGCATCTCATAGCATGCTAGTATATCGCTTGGGCATACACTAAACTACTCCCGTGGGTCATGGTTCTATCTGATCTTCACCATCATCCCCATCATCACTTTGTCATCATCGGGAACATCAACTTGTTTTTACAAGTGAAAATCTACATCGAGGTGAGTCCGAAGGAGTCTCTGCTTCCTTCTCAAAAAACTCAACATCTCTGTTGGTGTAGACTTTCTGGTCTTTAGATCCATCAATCTGTACCCAAGAGTCTCTTCATTGTAGCCAATGAAGATGAGTTTTTGTGATTTCATATCTAACTTCTTTCTATTTTGCTTGGGTATGTGCATACTTGCTTTGCACCCAAATACTCTAAGGTGTGCAACAGATGGCTTCCTTTTTTACCATGCTTCTTGTGGCGTTACTTCGTCAAGAGCAACTGTGTGCACTCTATTCAACAAATAAATTGTTGTTTTTCTTTATACCGAGAATGTCCTTGTTAGTCCAAAATCATCGATCATGCATTGCACCATTTCCATGATAGTATGATTTCTTCTCTCAACAACACCATTCTAACTTTGGGGTGTGTGTGGAGGCATCTGCCGACGACCAATTAGTGAGCTTGTAGGTAGGCTTTGAACTCATCACTGGTGAATTCCCCCTCGATGTGAGCAGAGAGTTCTGATGTGACGACTAGTTTCGTTCTCAATAGCTACTTTGAACTTCTTGAAGTTTTCAAAAGCTTCACTTTTCTTGCGAAGACAAAAAATCCACATTTTTCGTGAGTAATCATCAACACAAAGCATGAAGTATTGGAATCCAAAATGACTTGGTTGCATTGCTCCACAAAGATCGACATGAACCAGATCAAGCTTACCATGAGCTTGATAGGTACTCTTCTGGAATGAAGCTCTATGTTGTTTGCCTGCTAGGCAGTGAGGACACTTATCTGTATCCTTCTTGGAGAGATGGCAATCCTTTTACCATGTCGTACCGACGAAGTGTTTCAAGATACTTGAAACTGATGTGACCAAGTCTTTGATGCCACAATTGTGCGGAGGTAGAATTCTTAGCCACAAGTGCATGATCATCTCTGTGGACAAAATCAAGTTGGAACATGCATCCCACATTGGAGGCTTTTGCAATAGTTTTGAGGCTTTCCGGAATGACTATCAAAGTCAAATTTCAAATTGTGATCTAGGAGTTGACTAACTAATAACATATTCTTTGTCAAGCCAGGGACATATAGTACATCTGACAAGCTACAATTGCGTGAACCAAGAGGAAGAGAAATATTCCCAATCCCTTATCTTTGTATATGAAGAATCATCACCTAACGAAACGTGATTTTTGAAGGCATGTCCGTCATTGTGGTAAACTAGTCTCTGTGGCCGGTCATGTGTCGAGTGGCTTTCCAAATCAACATACCATACATCACTAGATGACATGGAGGGTTCACTAGATCGAGAAGTGTACAAGTCTTCATTATCTAAATGTTCTTCTTGCTCAGCTATATTTCTTTGTTGATGGGGTTTTCTTCGCTAGTTCCCCTTCTTTTGCCCTTGATTGTAGTTAGAATGTCCCTTATAAGATTCTTGATTTTGAGGTCTAGTTATAGGTATTGGATCAACAATATTTCAACTCATGCCCTCTCTTGCAGATAGGACATTTCTTCTTTTGTTGCTTGTCCCATCGCTGATGTTGATTTTGGGACTTTTGATGAGATTTTCCTTTTCCTTTTCCTTTCCATTTATGATGAGAAGAAAGTGCTTGCTCCTCTTCATCATCTTTGTTGTACATTGCTTCCTCTTGTGCAATAGTTTCACTAACTTGTCAAACCGATTATCCGATCCGACAAGTTGAGTGTTGTCACAAAATGTGATATGAAGGAGGGAGTGCTCTCAGAACAATGGGAATGAGAGTTGTATCAATGACCTCCTCTCCAGGGCTAGAAGTGAAGTCCTCAATTCTGCAACTCTTCTTAAGAAAGCTTCTATTTTCTCATTTTGTTTGAACTTTAGTGTGTGTAACTGACTCTGTAAATTCAATATGAGATTTTTGTTCTTGGCCTTGTACACTATGCTCAACTTATCCTACCTTTCTTTGGCTATTTTGGCATCTTGAATGTGGGGTTGCACGTTGTCGAAAGCTGTAAACAAGATTATTAGCTTAGATTTACGATCGGATCTATCAAAAGCATCCTCTGTTGGGTTGTATCAATTGCTGATTTGGTTACAGAACCATCCACAACATTCCAAATCTCTTCAAACTCAAGTTGTGTGTTGATTTTGTCTTCCATCTTTGCATAGTTATTTCCTCTTAGAAGTTGAGAATCTGGAAGAAAGAATTTGGGGCGTTGGTGCCCATTTTACAAAATCAATTGACAAAGGGTAAGACTCTTATCACTCTAGGTATATGGTCTCCCAATCTATATACCATCAGTCCGATATACCGAACCTTTCTATATACGTGCCCTTTCGATATACCTGTTGATACGTGGAAGAAGCTCGCCCTTTCGATATACTTGATAATACGTGAAAGAGACATTGCGTATGTGAAAGAATCCGATACGTGGTACCGATACAATCTTGAAAGGGGTGCTGTGCGATTATTAACATCGACTCAAAAAAATATCCTCATACACGCGTGTAACCGCTATAAACTCGGATAATTTCGGTGTCCAAATTTATGTCGAGCAATTGTTCACTGAGACGGATGGGAGGGCTCAAAGTGTGTGCACCATGTCCTTATTAATCCCCATCGATTTAAAGGGATGATGCTCGGATGATGTTATTTGCGAGATATATTAGGCGTTAAGTGCGGTAGTAGTTGTGATGACTTTACCCGTAAGCGCTTCCCAAGGCAAGCTTTATTTACTTGATTTGTGAATGAGATCAAAGATCTCGTGAGTGTTACAGAACCAATTTTTAAGTAGTTATAATGGTTTGTGGTTGAATATGACAACCTACAAATTAGTACAATACACTAAAATATACAATTACATTCAAAATTATGAAAAAATTGAATGGCGATCAATTATTTGTTTTGTTTTGCAGAGCCTTGGTGGCCTCCGGAGCTCAATACGACTCTTAGTGTGAAAAAATGCAAAAAAATGGCTAAAAATACAGTTTTTAATCACCCCTCCTTTGGAAAATGTTGCTCAGAATAAAAAAATATCTTGTGGGAGAATTTTTTTACCCTTTAGTAGGTTTTTCTCTGCTAAAATTAGTCGGGTTTTAGGTCTAACTAAGCGGTTTAGTGGGCTTTTTGGCCGCTAACTTTACTGATTTGCACTAAATGGCGCTAAGTCTCAATATATATAAAGCGTTGTGTTTGTGGTGGGGTTTGAACCCTACACATTCCCACTCACAAAGCTTATTATCCTTCCAACTAGCCACTTAAGCGGTCTTAACTCGTATCTAATGAAATGAAGCAAATGCAATATAAGCAACTTTTTAATGGCCTGACCTTGTAAAAAATGATGTGGCGTTGACTTGGTGACCACACGAGAAAATGCATTGGGGAAAGGTGGTTTAGGGTGCCTGAGAATCCGTATCTGAGGCCTTTGGAGCTTTGTTTATACCACCACTTTGCTTTAGATTGATTTGTTTTGAAACTTCGCTTTGTATTTGTCAATGCAACACGACTCAACACGGGGTTTGTTGTTTGACTGCCGCCATTTGATTTCTTTTGTGTGCGAGTTTGTATTGATCCATTGTTTCCTTTGCTTTATTTGACCGTCGTTGTTTGTTTTGCAAGAATGTTTGATTGTAGGGTTTGAAACATGACAACTTTGAGTTTGAAATGAGGCCACGATCCGTGGCGGAGGAGCTCGATTATTTGGCTCATTCCACATGGAGAATGATATGGGCTCGACTCTATCTAATGCCTAGCTTGCCAATATAACCCGATCAATACAAATTGGCCCGTTGAAAGTTAGCTTGGTTGTTGTGATATGCCCGGCTCGGATGAGGTTGCGGCGGTGCTGACTCGGTGGGGGCTTTTTATCAAACAACTCAACTTTCAAAAACTCACAAAAGGAGCTCTGTGAGCTCGGTTGTAGCGGTGTGGGTCGGTAAATGTTTGATCTCGATCAAAATGGAGGTAGCTCGGTGCAACAACTTTCAAACAACTCGCCTTCAACTTTGTAAAACTATGCAACTTGGTGGAGTGTAGATAAAGCTCACCAACGTAGAGTTAAATCGGTCTGGGAAATGCACATCTCGGCCAAGACTCTTCAAGCAGCTCGCCTATTCCACGAGCCAACTCTCTCTCAGGAGCCTGGGTGCAGAGCTCTGTGAAAACTCTGTAGAATCCCTTAATGGGGAAAATGATTATATATATATATATTTTAAATCTTTTCTATGACAAATTTTTTACAGTGTAGGGGGCACAAGTGCTGAAAAAAAAATTGCGTTCTAAACACGGAATGAAACATGGGGTTGGGGGATGCGAGGATGTCGGGAAGGCTCTTTGGAGGTGTCACGGGCTCTCTGGAAAGTAGATTTCTTCTCAAGACACTTCTACCTCTGCTGACCTCTCTCAAACTTAGCCGGGAGCTTTAACTTTGCTCACGGTACCAAATGCAAGTGTAGAAGAGGGACAAAAGCCTCACACTTTTATTAATATAAAGAAAATCAAAGTACAGTAGTGCAAGCTGCAATATTTATAGCTATTGAATAGTGAATATAAACAAAGAGAAGTTGCAAAGGTGCGACCAAAAACCACACATGAAATAATGTAGACAAATACATAATTCTGACCCTAAAATCATACGAGAATAATATGGCTATTAAACCATAACCATATAACAATAAATACAAACCACCTATTTACCTAATTAATAATGCATAATTATAAGGAGTATGACATGTCCAGGCATGGGAGTTACACAAGACTCACTGTACTCTTTTTTTATGATCTATGAGAATGCTAGACTGATTTTCCCTTATGCACAAATATTTGGTTTATGGTTAATTTCTTGTTGATTACTTGGAGCACATTTGCGTTTTTCGTTGGAGTGCAACGATCTTGATGTGTATGAGCTCCGTTAGATCCTCGTGGTTCATTCTCACATGGTATCAAAGTTGCATTGTTTTAGTAAATGTGTAATCACTATTGGTTGTTTTTAATTACTTCTGGTTTTGAAATTCTTAGCTTCTTGTGCAAGGTTTCATAAACAATTTATTGGTTTGTGTTAATCTTTATTTTGGAGTTTGTTGTTTTTGGTCTTGCTTTGGTGTTTGTGCGGTTAGGAGTTATCTAACTAAATTTTGCTAGTTATGGATAACATTGGTGGAAAGCTTACTTTGGAGGTATTTATGGTTTTCTCATTTTGTGTTTGGATTTTGTTTTCATTAAAGTTCATTTTTTGAATTTTTCTTTTTTCCTTCAACACCAACTTCCTCCTCCCTTCAATCCCGCCCTTACTGCTCACCACCTTGCTTAGCTCCTGACCACCTCATCTCCTCCCGAGCTTCTCTAGCTCTTCGCCCATCTTGACAAGCTCCTACCAAGCTTTGTCCATCTTTGTCGAGCTCTTTCTTTTGACATAGCTTGCCCCCTATGAGTTGGTCTTTTCTCGAGCTCCCATCCTCCTCTCTCGAGCTCATTCTTTTTCTTGGCTCATTGTGAGGGTTTTGCTTAGCTCGGTCCCTTTTTTCTGCTCACCCGAGTTGAACCCCATGTGGACCCCTCCTTGGCTCGCCTATCTTTGTGCATGCTCATTGAGCTTGTTTATCTCTTATGAGTTTTACTTTGTGACTTATCCTCACGACCCAACTTGACCTTGTGCTTAGTTATCTATGCATTGTTTGACCTTGTGCCTTGTCACAATCTCGGCTGCTTGTTTTGCTCTGCACGATCTGTTTTCCTCCATGTGGACTCGCTCTTCTTCACCGCCCCGCTCGGCACGGCACCTTGCTCAGAGTTGATTCTCCCTTCACTGTTTTGCGTGTGTCCTCTAATTAACCTTCGTCTTGTCGAGCCATCTACCCTCGTAATGTTCTTGACTCGTCCCTTGTTGTTTGACTTTGCCTCTGCGTACATTGGAACTGCCGCCCGCTTATCTCGTGTAACCACCTTCGCCCGACTTGCTCCCGAGTCAAGGTCGAGTCACTTGCCTCGAGTCCCTCTCCCCTTCCACGCGATGCTCCATCCATTGCTCTTTGAAATGCCTTGACCTTTCCCTCCTTTGAAACTTTGAAGCCCACCCTTTTTAATTCATATAAGCTTTGCATTATAAAGCGAGGTTATATTAATTTTTAACATAGCCTAAGTTAATTTAATTTTAGAATTTAATATCTTAGCTTATATTAATTAAACTAAAGTTAGGGCTTTGTTAATTTTAACAAAGAATTTCTTTTAAGTAGGCCATTTAATTAATTAGGGCTTCTTATTTTTAAAAATTAAACCCTTTTATTTATTTGTATCATTTTGATGATTAAATTAAATTGGGAAAAATATTTGAAAGTCTATGCATTGTTCGCCTGTGCCTTTTCATGATCTCAACTTGCTTGTTTTGCTTTTGCGACACTTTGTTTTCCTTCATGTGGACTCACTCTTCATTTCCTGCTCGGCCTTGGCACCCTACTTGGGTTGATTCTCCCTCCACCTGTTTTACGTGTGTCCTTTGGCTCGCCTTCATCCATGTCGAGCCATCTACGCCTAACGACCACGACTCATCCCTCCTTTGTTTCAAATTGCATTTGCGTGCGTTAAAAACTTGCTCTGCTTGGTTCGTGTAACCGCCTTCGCCCACTCGCTCACCAAGTTGAGGTGAGTCACCGCCTTGAGCCCATCCCCCTTCCACGTGGTGCTTCCTCCATTTCTCTTTGACTGCCTTGACCTTTCCCTCCTTTAAAACTTTGAAGCCCACCCTTTTAATTTATATAAGCTTTGCGTTTAAACTTAGGTTATATTATTTTTAACATAGCCTAAGTTAAATTAATCTTAGATTTTAATATCTTAGCTTATCTTTATTAAACTAAAGTTAGGGATTTGTTAATTTTAACAAGGATTTTTAAGTAGGTCATTTAATTAATTAGGGCTTCTTTATTTTTAAAATTAAACCCTTTTATTTATTTTTATCATAGTGTCTTTCAAAATTTTCCGCCATTAAGGCGATGTCACGCCTATAAATGATCAACTCTCCTTCCTTTGCAACGATCACTGAATGGTGAAATGGCTCCCAAGCGTGCGAGGAAGTTTCTGCCGAAATTTTATGACGAGGTATGGACTCTGAACCCTCTCTGGATGTTATACTTTCGATGAATGCTTAGATCCTGTTGTCAAGTGGTATCAAAACCATTGTCTTATTGCCTATTTATGTGGTTGTATCCCGTCTGAAACCTACTTGCAGAACTAGATGAAAAACCACTAGGAGTCTAATGGTATCCTTGTTTCTGGGGTCTGTAACCTCACCAAGGGTTTTTATTTGTTTACATTTAGAGAGCCTTCTCAACTTCAAGCCCTTCTTCTTAAGGCGTCATGTTGGTACTAAGGAAATACCTTGCTTATGCTATCCCCATGGACTTAGGACTTCAGTCCGAGTAGCCAAGGCTCGCTCAAAATCCTTGTTTGGATTGAGGTCCCTAGTCTTCCCGTTCACCTTTGGTCCTTTTACCAGAGATTGTTAAGCCCATTGGCAGGGTGGTTTGCCATGAACAAGAGCATTTTTCCTTTGCTTGTCTTAACAAGCGAGTGTGTGTCAAAGTGGACCTGGAAAAGATCTGCGGGACCACCTGAATATTCAAATTGGGTCATGCGAATCTCTCAAAAGGTGGTTTAATTTAACCTCCCCAACATGTGATTTTTTATCGGGCCCCAGATCATCGCATTTGGGAATTTCCTCTTCTAGCTTGTTCCAAGCCTGCATTTGCTCAACCACGGTAGTGCCGAATTCTAAGGTTAACCCTACGGATGATGGCTGGAAGGTGATCGGTTTAAAGAAGAACTCGGGGGTGAAACCTTCTGTCAAAGTTCCGCCTCCATCTTCTTCCCCTCCGCCGTCAGGGATGAGCCTAGAGTGGTGCAACCTAGTCCTTCGGTTTCCATTCCTTCCAAGACCTCGCAGAGCCAAGTTGTCTAGACTAATACAGAGAACGTTGGGAATGTTGCTTCAACCTCTCTTCCTTTGCGACATTCACACAGTCCACCTCGAGAGGTTTACGTGATGCGCGTGGAGTAAATGGGGCTAAACGCCACCATATTCATGTTGAGCATACCGATTCAGACCAACTTCTTCTTGCCAAAAAAATTACCATTCTCTGGTTCTGAGGATGGAATTTTTGATGGGTAGGGGAATTTGATGTCTGATTTTTCATGAATTTTTGTCATGGAATGTTTGGGGTTTGACAGATCCCTCACGAAAATTATCTGTTCATTTAGCTTGCCAGTTAATTAGTAGTTTAGATGTTATTTGTTTATAGGAAATCAAAATTTCTGGTTTTTGCTCTTAGACTACTCTGATGTGTATTGCCCCTGATTTTACACATTTCCATACTCAACATATTGATGGTAGAGGTGGTGCTAGCATTTCCATTGCGCTGAAATTTTTGGCATTAATTATTGCCTTAGGCCAAGACCCCAATAATAGGGTTGTGTGGGTGATTATGAGTATTAATGATATTTCTTTTGGTATTCTAAATATTTATGCCCCTAATGAAGGTCCCGAAAGAACATTATTATGGAAATGGTTAGGTGATAACTTACACATTGCTTATTGGTTGGTGTGTGGTGACTTTAATATGGTGGAGCACCTAGATGATAAATGTGGTGCCCTTCCTATGCATTGGTGTCTCGAAAAATGTGTGATATGATATTACTTTAAAATCCATTGGGGCCTTTCCGATCCGTTGCTCGACGACAACAAAAATTTAAAGACCAAGCTTGGTTCACTTGGACCAATCTTCGAGAAGGATATGATCGGGTATTAAAATGCCTTGACCATGCTCTTCTTTCACAACAACCCTATTTTGATTTTGACACATAAGGATCCTCTGTTATCAAGATTTGGATAGAGGTGCTTTTGTCAGACCACCATCCGATCACATTTAAGGTTGTTTGGGGGGCCCCTCACAAGGTGCCCATTATTCAATTCTTTTTAATGTTTCTTTCTTTGAGTCATCCTGGAGTGATCTCACTCATTGCCAAGATATGGAATATGGTGCCACGTCCGCCTTTTTTTGCCATTGGATTTCATGGTGGGAGGTGACTATTCATTGCACCACCAAGTTCTTCCGCCGGTTCAAGTAAAAACAGGTTTCCGAGATCGAAGACGGGCCAACTCGAATCTGCAAAAGAATTGGAAGAGTCACTCTACTTCTCGAGGCCAATCCTTTTGACTCTCACCTAAAGGACCGAGGCCGTTGATATTCGTCACATGCTTTAACTCATTGAATGCCCATTCAACCCGTGGTTTGCGTAGATTCATTCGAGAATTCACTGGCTTAGGGTGGGAGATAAAGCCTCCAAAATATTTTCAAATCCCTCGGGCCAAGCATGCTCGACAACAGATCAAAGCTATTTATGATTCTCACCGGCTTATAGAGATCCCAGAGATCAGTGATGATTTTGTCAAGCATTATCGTTTGGTGTTTCAAGCTCAGGAGGATTCAATTGAGCGTGCTTTTGCTTTACATAAATGTATTGATGTGGTGCCTACTCAAATTACACCCAGAGATCGTGTTTG
The DNA here is from genome assembly GCA_018340775.1 of Taxus wallichiana var. yunnanensis. NCBI lineage: Eukaryota > Viridiplantae > Streptophyta > Pinopsida > Cupressales > Taxaceae > Taxus > Taxus wallichiana. Next base: position 1,009,265,188 of record CM031237.1, read on the forward strand.
CATTGCGATGCCCCTCTCACTTTGGAGGAGCTCCATACAACTTTGCTTTGTCTTGCAGATGACAAGTCTCCGGTCTGGATGGATTCCCTTGCAAGTTTTATAAAGCAACTTGGTCCTTTGTTGGACTTGATCGCTTCGGGTGTATAATGAAGCTCTTCAAACTTGCTCTCTTGGGAGTTTCATCAATCAAGGCAACATCAAGTTCATTCCTAAAGTAGGCAATCTGAACAAATGAATAATTGGCAGCCGATCACCCTATTGAATGTTTCTTATAAAATTCTTGCTAATGTTTTGTCTCTCGCATTGCTTGATATTCGCCTAAGATTGCTCAACCCGAACAATCTGGCTTTTGTCAAAGGCCAATACATCTTGAACAACCTTATTGATGTATGGAAAGGCATGGAGTGGCTCATGTTTCGTCGCATAAGCCTCTTTTCCTTAAGATAGACTTCGTATTGAATGGCCCTTTATTTTGGCTATGCTTAAAGCCCGGGTTTTGGTGATTTCTTTTGCATGTCTATTAGCATGATTTTCTCTAATGCTTCCACTCGAATTTCCATTAATGGTCACCAATCTACTGCCATTGGCCTCTTCCACTCTATCAGACATGGGTGTCCTCTTGCGTGAGCATTGTTTGTGTTTCTTTGCTTGATGCCTTGGGATATTTAATTGCCCATGAAGCCGCTCAGGGACATATTCGGGGAATTGTTCTTCCGAATCATGAGACACAATTTATCAATGGACACTTTATTGATGATTCCTTTCTTACTCTTGCCGAGTTGGAACATAATGTTGCTACGGTATTTAAATGTCTTGACACTTTTTGCTTGGCTTTAGGGTCTAATATTCAAATGGCTAAAACTTTGGGCTATCGGCAGAGTTGTTTACCTCCTCTGGATTGGTTAAAGGCTTACCCTGGAAATGGATTGGTCATGGAGAGAAATTCAGATTTTGGGCATTCCCTTTACTTTTAATAGTGACTCTGCGACATTGTGGAGCAGAAAGTTACCAAATGGTCTTCCAAACCATTATCTATGGATAGGAAATTCCCGGTTTGCACCAAAATCCTTTCCACTACTCATGTCTATTATTTTGGTTGTTGGTGTCTTCACACTTCCTTCAATCGGTTTACCAAGCTTCTTTAGGACTTTTTATGGTGTAAAAATTCTCGTTCAACTGGCTTGTACAAATTTTCATGGGATGTTTGTTGTCTTCCTCGTGATCAAGGAGGTATGGGAGTTATTGATGTTTATCGACAGAGTGTGACTTTATGTGCCAAATGGGTTATCTGGTGTCTTTTGGGTAAACAGACCTAGAAAATTCTTCTACAAAATTGTATTGAATCTGGAGCCCCTTATAGAAAGAAGTGTTGGAGAAGAATTGGATTGCATTCTCTTATTATCATCCTACTGCTCTGTCAAAATCATGGGTACCTTTGTCACCAAGAGTATTTGGAAAGCCTTTGAGCAGGTGAAGCCTTTAATGAGGTGGATTGGTGATGGTTTTCACACTGGCCTTTCTTTTAATTCGCAAAACATCTAGTGGTCTCCTATTATCACTGAAGGCACTCTTCTGCTTGTAGAAACCCAGGCATCAAATCCATTCAGCTTTACCGCAAGGACATTCATACCATTCAAGATCTTGTGCATCGCAGAGATTGTCTTCTTTGGCATGTGTTCAAAATTAAATTCAACCTGAACAACTTGGACTTCCAGTCTATCTACAAAATTTAGGAGCTCCTTCTAGATGTTATGCTTCATAAGTTGGGGCTCCAACCTCCGGTGCGTGGTGGTGTGATTGGTGGTGGAATCGTGAAATTGCTTTCCTCCGATACAACACTCAAACCATTTATCAGTTGTTATGTCCTCTCTCACTAGCCATTGATAAACTCAATGATCGATGGGGGTTGCACTTTATGCAAACCACTTGGCTTCGTTGGCTTTCCTGTACTTGGAATCCTCTTCTTGAGCCCAAAGTTAGCCATTTAATGTGGTGTCTTGTCTACCAAGGTCTACCGTAGGTGAAAGGATTTGTCATATTGGTATTCCTATTCGAATTTCCTTTTGTTCTAGTCTCGAGTCGTTCATACACCTCTTCTAGTCTTGTCCCCGTGCTCAATCAATCGAAGGTGGATTCATTCTTTGTTCCAACCATATCACCTTGAATTCTTCCCATGGCATCTGGCTTTATTTGGTGACTTTAGCCCTGTTGGTCGTCAAATAGGACTTCACGAAGAGCAACAGTCAGGGGACAAGAAGTCCCTCCTCTTTAATGGGAGAGGTTCCCTTATTCAGAAATGAACCTATTTACACATATACAAAACATGATTTTCTTGTGGAACTTGGATATTTACGAAAGTGTTTTCTATAAGGATCATCAATTACAAAAGGACTGAGGAATGAGAAAACGAGAATGAGCAGAAAGGCACCATTTAGAATTATAGATGACAGAGTAATTCTTTATGCATGCGAAGGTACAGTGAATTGAAACAAGATCATTTGTATCATACTAATAAGATGAAATTTGAAAGACACAAAGTTCTATCAATAACATCTGCAAGAATACAAAGCTTCTTAATATAATATAGACAAATGATCTTAACAAGATTAAATGAAAAGCTTAGGGATAAAAGAGATCAGATAGACGAAGAATGAAAAGCCCTTATGTATTGATTTCTTTATGATTTATTTACACTTTCAGAAAATAAGCCAAGTTCTTCCTTTTTCAAAATGGCGAGGAGAGGCCATTATATAGTTTACAATTCAGTTACTCTCAGTAACTACTTCTTTTAACTAAATATTAGTTAAGGATTGCCAATCGCAATACCTCAACTTATTACAATAAATCCGAGAAAAGAATTGGAAGAGAAGAGAGGAATAAGGAGAAGAAGACAGGTGCTTATGATTGGGAGGGACCCACTGACTTCAAAATCTGCTGCCTGAATCTCTTCAATGCCTCGGCTATGTCTCTGCCACGTGGGACTGACGTGTTGGTTGTAGACTGGGTCCAAAATCCGAGGCACTTCTCCATTTCCTTATCAAACTCGACATGAGTATGATAGTCTTTATTTGCTTCTTCAATAGCAGATTGAAGAGAGCAGATCTCCTTCATTTTCTCTTTGGAAATGGAGCTTTCCTTGAACAGATTTCCTTTGACAAAAGCTTTGAATTGAGCTTTGATTTCTTGTAGGGAGAGAGACACACTAGAAGTTTCATCCTGAAGATGACAATGTATATCTTTGAAAGCGGATACAACTAGTGTTTTGAAAGCCTCTCCTTCTTAGGGTTTTAAGCCAAGACTTCACCACCGTGCCTTGTAGTTGTCACTATCTTGATTGAACAGGGCCTGTGCTTGATTCTGGGAGACAACTATGGCATTATCCATTTCTGGAATCCTCGGTGCAGTAAAGTGCTTATGGGCAGCGTCAAGTTTGGCAATGAGCTCCCCGTGTATATTGGTCAATTCACTCGAATCAGGGTTGAAATGAGCTCCGCATGAAAGCACTATATCTGCACATTGCACAGAGATTGGGAAACCACCAACGAAAGCCAAACCGCTGTCATGAATCATCTGTGCCATTGGCGTAGGGTTTGCGTCTGTCATCCTCAACCAAAAATCACTAAAGTCAAGATGGCGAACTTCACTGTCCCCGATATCGGGAACGACAGACTCTAGTGGTGAGATTTGTTCTTGCCCCTGAAATTTAATCTTCATGTTGGTAGTAATTCGGAGGGCGGAGCTGCAAGCTAGACTTGGGAAGGAATTGCAGAGGTTTGAGAAAAAGATAGCAGGAAAGCAGTGTGCAAAATGCATAGGGGTTCGCTCGTTATATAGCCGTTTAGGAGAGAGAAAGGTAATGAATGCGCATTTAATACATACCTACCAAATTGAATAAGCAAGATATTCGGGTAGAGCGGGAAAAATTAGCACGAATGGCACTTGGTTCATTTGGGACATGTGGGACGCGAAAGCGCGAAGTACGCGGCTCGGCCGATTCGGGCGAAGTGGGGAAAAGACGCACAAATGCTCTTGGAACACGCGGGACAAAAGTACGTGAAGTACGCGGCTCGGCCGAATCGGATGAAAATGGAACAATTGGTCCTGGGCAAACTTGGGACATTTGGGACAAAAAGTTCCGACGGGCCCGAAAAGAACAGACTTCGGGTGAACCGGCCGATCGGGGAACAGAGGGCCCAATTGAACTTGGGACACGTGGGACAAAAGTACGCGAAGTACGTGGCTCGGCCGAATCGGACGAAAATGGAACAATTGGTCCGGGTGAACTTGGGACATTTGGGACAAAAAGTTCCGACGGGCCCGAAAAGAATAGACTTCGGGTGAACCGGCCGATCGGGGAACAGAGGGCCCAATTGAACTTGGGACACGCGGGACAAAAATGTCCGACAGGCCCGAAAAACACACAAAATGACCCAAAAACGTAGATTTCTCAATTTCTTTGGCTTTTCACATTATCAGCACAATGAAAAGACACTTAAACTCAAAATTTTAAATTTTCACCTTCTTAAGAGCAGGGGAATTTTGAGTGGACAACAAGCCCTTGGCCCGATTGTATTGCTAATCTATGGAATTTGTTTCGTGCATTTATTATTTTTCATCTCTGGAAAGATCACAATAATTTAATTTTCAAGAAAGATCATTTTGTTATATGCTTTTCCACTAATGATAAGGTGGTTATTTTGTCTACTATTCACATACAAATTCAAGCTCAAGCCGCCAAGGTTTCCTTGGAGTTTGCTCATCTGTAGGAGCTTCTTGATCATTGGGGGAGTGTGCCATGCACTATGAGTCGGGTTCCGTTGGATCCTCAGTTGCCGCCACCTCGGACTTCGCCTCTCCTATGGTCACCTCCGTAGGTCCACGTCGAAGGAGTCACTTGTGCACCCACTGTTCCACCTCCTCGCAAGGCCACCCTTCTACCCCTTCCTCTTTTGGGTTGGGTTGGAGCCCACCTGCTGGGGAAAAGGGCTGCCAACACTTCACGATGGGGATCTTCGTACTTTGCCATGCAAAATATTTTGGATCTCTGTCCCTAGGGTGGGGAATTATGGTGCCTCTTCAAATGCAGATCCGACGATCATGATGAATGACATGTTGATCTTCCATCTGCAGAGCCTAACAATGGAGCCTTCATCTCTCTTCGGGATGATCCTCCCCCTCCACCTAGTGCGGTGGCTGCATGTGCTTGATTTTGGTGCTTGTTTTCTACTCTTTGGTTGCCCTTGGTGCGTTTTAATGTAAGCCTTTGTGGCATTTTTGCTAATTTGGTGCCCTCATGGTGTTTTGTGGGACCGTGTGTTATCTGGTCACCCCTTACTATGTAACTCTCTTTTATTATTTTAATATAAAGGGCGGTTCCAATAGTAAATTAAATTGGGAAAACTATTTGAAAATTAACATTATTGAATTTTTTTAATTGTGATCTTGTGAAGGGGTGTTTGTTTTTGTTTTTCGGAGGCCCTTTTGTGTTTGAAGGTCTTTAGGCTTCATTTGGAGTCATTTTTTTGTAATTGAACTCTTATTATTATTTGCTGGCTTATGAGCGCGTTAGCCACAACCTTGCAGCAAGGGAGTTACAAAATGATGTGAGATGATATTTATCACATAGAACCGTGATTTTTTTCCTTCTTGTATTCAAATTGTTTCGTTTTGTTACGGTGTCAATTTTCTTGTGATCACTCAAAACTTATTGTGATCTTCACACTTGCACGTTTTTATGCCAATTGTAAGGTGAGTGGCCAACTGTTTCATGATGCACAATCACATCAAATTGTAATCAACACACTAAACTATAAAGTGCTGCAAACAAGGGGTGAAAATATTGTTCTGGGGTGTTTGTGTGTGTGTTTCCTTTCTTTCTACATTCTTACTTTCTCTCTCTTCATGATGGATGCTAGTTCAGTTCCTTTGCTTATGTCATTTAACTTATTTGAATGGAGATCAAAGATGATTATAACAAGGTTATACCGTATCACTATGAGAGTGGAGAAATAACCAACAAATGAACCCAAAAAATCTAGGTGGTTTAACCAATGTGACGAAGCCTTAAGTATTCTTTGTATGCCTGTCTCTCTTGACTTGCTCTTCCACAACACCTAATGGAGCCTGGAAAAGTCTCGATGATATGTTTGGAAAAAAAGATGACATGAGAGTCCATGAGTTAGAGAACGAACTACTAGGATTAAATCCTAGTAACTTTGATAACCTACAAGCATTCTTCACATGTCTGATTGTAAGCCATCTCCCACTTTCCTTTTTGGGGTTAAGTTAGTTGCTAATTGCTCTATTCCCTTAGTCGATGGTACCCTTTATCGCTAGTTGGTGGGGAGCTTGATCTATCTGACTCACCCTCGGACATATCTTTCGTATCTTTGTTGGCAACGTGTCCAGATTTATGTAGGAGCCTCATGAGCTGCATTGGAGAGCAAGCAAAGTAGATCCTTCACTATGTTCATGATGCTCATACCGATGGAATACACAACGTAGGAGGGAAAAAGATTGTTCTATTTGGATTCTGATTTTTATTGGGATGGTGATCGCAATCATTGAAAGTCTACTTTAGGCTACAAATTTTCTCTTGGTTGGGTCTGTCGGTTCTCAAACAAGAAGTAAAATGTGATTGTGATATCTTCTATAGAGGTAGAATACAAGGAGCAGTTAACGCTGCCATGAAAGTTGTTTGGTTATATGGGATTCTGATAGAGTTTGATATTTACTTTCGACGACCTACTATCATCTATATGAAAACATGAGCACCATCTCGATTTGTTGAACTCGAAATCTGGTTCAACATCAGTGGATGAAGCATATTGAGATCCACATGCACTTCATATGGGAGTTGATCCATGAAGACATCATTGATTTGCAATACTGTTAGACTTTAGATCACATTATAGACATCTTTACCAAGCCATGTGCCTTAGTCCTTGTCGAGCCATCTACCTACCTAACGATGCTCCCGATTCTTAGGGTGTTTATTTCGGGCTGTGCATCTTGAAACCTTCCCGTAGGCTCGTATAACTGCCTTTGCCCAACTTGCTCACCGAGTCGAGGTTGAGTCACTTGCCTCGAGCCCCTCTCCCCCTTCTACGTGGTGCTCCCTCCATTGTTCTTTGACGTGCCTTCAACCTTTCCCTCCTTTAAAAATTTGAAGCCCACCCTTTTTAATTTATATAAGCTTTGCGTTTTAAACTCAGGTTATATTATTTTTTAACATAGCCTAAGTTAAATTAATCTTAGATTTTAATAGCCTAGCTTATATTTATTAAACTAAAGTTAGTGCTTTGTTAATTTTAACAAGGATTTTTTTAAGAAGGTCATTTAATTAATTACGGCTTGCTATTTTTAAAATTAAACCCTTTTTTATTTATTTTTATCATTTTGGATAGTTAAATTAAATTGGGAAAAATATTTGAAAGTTTATGCATTGTTCGGCCCCGTGCCTTGTCATGATCTTAGCGTGCTTGTTTTGCTCCTGCCTGACCCTGTTTTCCTCCATGTGGACTCGCTCTTTGCTTCCTTTTGATTCTCCCTCTGCCCTATTTTACGTGCGTCCTCTGGCTCGCCTTTTTCCCCGTCGAGCCATCTACCCACCTAACGAGCTTGACTCATCCCTTGTAATCGTTTCAACATGCCTTTGTGTGCGTTAAAACGTACCCTGCTCGACTCGTGTAACCACCTTCACATGTTTCGACTCATTCGCCGAGTCAAGGATGAGTCACCTACCTCGAACCCCTCTCCCCCTTCCACGTGGTGCTCCCTCCATCGCTCTTTGACCTACTTTAAACCTTTCCTTTGAAACTTTGAAGCTTTTCCTTTTTAATTTATATAAGCTTTGCAATTTAAACTTAGGTTATATTATTTTTAACAAAGCCTAAGTTAAATTAATCTTCAATTTTAATAGCTTAACTTATATTTATTAAACTAAAGTTAGGAATCTGGTCATACGGGAGTTGATCCATGGAAACATCATTGATTTGTAATATTGTCAGACTTTAGATCAGGTTGCAAACATCTTTACTAAGCCCTTCACTAAAGCCAAGTTCCTTCACTTGCGCTCTCTTCTTGGGGTGAGGTCCTCTGTAATCGCTCATTTTCTTGATAGGATTTCTTGTCTAGTTCATTTCCTCTTCTTTTTCTAGAAATATTGCAGTTTGTACATGTGTACCTCATCAAGCATTAGTTTCCTCGAAGGACCCATATGATATGTGTTTCTTAGTTGTCTAGGGGAGTTCTCTTCCTCTTTTTGGCTTGCCATGCCTCTACCTAAGCTTTGATGAAGGTGGGTGTTGGTGTGAGATATTATTTTTGCCTTTATTTATTTACGGGGCATTTTCCACCTCACACATGGTGAGTCATCTCACTTAGGTGAGTCATAGGTCTTTTAAGGAGTTATATGACATATGAAAAATTTTGTCATAGAATCTATCATATCATATTGTCATATGTGTCATTGTCATATGGGAGTTACATGCTATTCTAGCATTATAACTCCTCACTCCATCATGGGAGTATGACATGTCTAGACATGAGGGAGTTACACAAAAATCCTACTTGTACTTCTTTTTTCTCATCTATGAAAATGCTAGACTAATTTTCCATTATGCATAAATATTTTGAATTATGGTTAATTTCTTGTTGATTACTCGGAGCACATTTTTATTTTCCATTGGAGTGCAACAAGATTGATGTGTACGGGATCTGTTAGATCCTCGTGGTTCACTCTCACATGAAATAAGACTCCTTGTGTACTATCTTGCACATCCTTCACCATCACCTCTGTGTCCACTAGAAAAGAAATTCTCCTATGTATGAATGATCCATAGGGATCCAAAATGAATCTACTTCATCAAAACAGTTAGCATGAAGAAGGAAAAATGAAAACATGGAGGTTCCGAGCATGAAGAAGGAAAAATGAAAACATGGAGGTTCTATCTTTTTAGTAACAAGACCGCCGCTCCTGTCACAGAGCGGCGATTCTGAAGCTGTGCCGCGCGGCCAACAGGGTGGCGGTCTTAGGACCACTAGTCTGCATTGGGTGGTGGTCCTGGCTCTTTCAGATCAGAAAATGAAAATATGAAACGAACAACCCATAATTTGGATAGTTGTTCGTATCTCTTCTCCTCCATGACCTTTCCCATTCTCCAGTGCATGGGAGGACATGAGAGAGGCTATAAATACATGTTTGTAGAAGAGAATAGGATCATCGAAGCATGAAAGCAAGTGAGCAAGAAGTTCTTAGTGTTGGAATTGTGTTTTGTAGAAGAAAGGAGTGTTGAGACAGAGCAAACAAGTATTTGGGAGGAAGTGTGAGATAGTATCTAATTCTCTTTCATACTTATTCTAACTTTTGTACTTGTTATTTTGAATTGGCCAATAAAAGTGGGAAGAAAGAGCAATTGCCCTTCCCGACTGGTTTTCCTCCTCTGGAGGTTTCCAGGATAAAACTTGTTGGTGTTTATGAGCTTAACTTATTTCCTTTCCTGTAATTGTGGATTCTAAGCATAAGCATAATTCATTCACTAGCTATCTCTGTCATTTTCTAATAGAAAGTAGAACAACATTGTTTATTTGTGTTTTTGTGGATAATTCCAAAGTTGAAGAGTTTACAAATCATTTTGGTATTAGAGCTAACAATTATCCAGGACTGTGGTATTCATTCTTGGATTTGTATGACAATGATGAGATCTAAAGGTGAAGAGGCTTTACCTTGCGATCCAGAAATTTCTACAAAGAAGTGGAAACAGAGAATTCGGGGACAAATGGAGGAAGAGAACTTGGTCCGTAGAATCGAGATGCTAGAGACCATGATGGATAGGATGTTTAGAAGGAAAGAAGAGCTTGCTGATTTACAAAAGACAACTTCTGTCAAACAAGACTCCATGGACTTAGTGGTTCGGGGCTTAGCTGAAAAGTTTGGCATAGGAAGGAGCCACCATGAGGAAAGTTATGGGGAAGAGCATGAAGAAGAGACTTCAAACACAAGAGAAAAGGTAAAATCCGATCATACTCCTTTTAAAGTTGAGATGAAATTTGATATTAAAAGCTTTGAAGGACAAGTAGATGCGGAGTTGCTTGATAAATGGTTAAAACAGTTAGAAGTCTACTTTAGCATCCATAATGTCACTGAGGATCACCTTTGCACATCTCAAAATGGAGGGACATGCTCTGGTTTGTTAGGAAACCCATCTAACCACTTGTGAAAAGAGGAAGCTTCTTATTGTGAAATCTTGGCAAGAACTTGAAGAATTACTTAGAGCTAACTTCTATCCTATTGGCCACAAGTGACCAAATGATTAAATGGCTAGTATTTTAGACAAGGTAGTGGTCAAAGTGTGCAGGACTATACTACGGAGTTTTGGAGGTAGGCCATGTTGCTAAACATGGACTTGGAGGATGAGGATATTTGACTAAGTACTTGGGAGGACTTCACACTCACCTTCGAAGAAAAGTCATCTCCACCAAGCCCAAGGATCTCAACAAGGCGTGTGTGCAAGCATACTACATAGATGATGAAAAGAAGCAAGGGGAAGCAGAGCCAAGGGAAAAGCAATTGACAAATCAACAAAAGAAAGAGTATGGGCAAACAAGTAACAAGGGTAAGTGGAAAGGGAAAGGTAAACAAGTTGCCACTACTTTAAATACTTGTAAATATCCCAAGAATTTTTGCAAGAAATGTGATATTAATGGTCATATTGATGCTACATGTTGGAAGTTGCATCCGGAGTTGCATCCAAAGAACCGAACCAAGGACTCAAAGAATTCCATGACAACTATAAGAATAGAAGGGGAGGTGGAAATCGAAGATGACTCTGATGTAGATGAAAGGCTTGGATGCACGGCCACCAACATGGACAACTAGGAAGAGGAGATGAGTAGACTATTCAGATCAAAATCCAAATCAAGAGAACTAAGGTAAATGCTTTGGTGGATACCGGTTCTTAGTCTAACTTGATTTCTGAAGTAGTTGTAAAGAAGCTTGGTCTTGAGACTTACGAGCATCCACACCCTTATCCTTTGGGTTGGGTGAAGAAGGGTGTTGAAATTCGGTAAGTAAGAAGATGTAAGGTCAAGTTTGGGATAAATTCCCAGTATATTGATGTTTTGGAAGCTGACGTTATTCCACTTGATGCTTTTGATGTTGTATTCGAGAGTCCTTACTTGTATATCAGGGATGCTATATTTATGAGAAGGGAAAACCGATACAGATGGGTCAAGGAAGGGATTATCTACAACATCCGGGCACACCAGTGTAAGACATGGGTTACTATGGTGAGTGCTAACCAAGCAAAATGACTTATTCAGGAAAATCATAATCAGTTTTGTTTACTTTTTTTAAAGGATAAACAAGATGTGGTAGAAGTTTTAGATATTTCTAACTAGGGAAAGCATGATTTGGATAGTATTATTCAGTCCTTTTAGGAAGTTTTCAGGCTCCCTATGGTTTACCACCAAAACGAGAAGTAGAGCATGAGATTGAGCTATTGTCAGAGTCCCCTCTACCAAACATTGGGTTGTATAGGAAATCCTTGCTTGAGAGTATTGAAGTAAAGAAACAACTCCAGGAACTACTAGACCAAGGGGTGATACGTCCGAGCACCTCACCATGTGGCTCACCTATTGTAATGGTGCTAAAGAAGGATGGTTCTTGGAGAATGTGCATCGACTACCACGCTTTGAACAAGATCACCATAAAGAACATATATCCACTTCCCCGCATAGATGATCTCTTAGACCAACTTCAACATGCCAAATTCTTCACGAAGTTGGATCTCAAGTCCGGTTATCACCAAGTTAGAATGAAGGAGGATATATGGAAGACTGCCTTCAAAACAAAATAGGGTTTGTATGAATGGTTAGTACTTCCTTTTGGGTTATGCAATGCACCCGCTACATTTATGAGATTGATGAATGATGTATTGCGGGATTTCATAGATTCATGTGTCATTGTATATCTAGACGATATTTTGATTTTTAGTGCCACATGGGAAGAACATCTAACCCATTTACAACAAGTCTTGCAAGTTCTCAGGGAGAAATAACTACTTTGTAATATGAAGAAATGTGAGTTTTCCAAACAATCACTTGTCTATCTTGGGCATGTGGTTGGAGGAGGAGAGCTACGAGTGGATCCAAAGAAGGTGGAAGCCATCACCAATTGGCCAACACCTACAGGAGCCACAAAGACTAGGAGTTTTGTGGGAGTAGTACAATACATGCGGAAGTTCATTTTGGGTTTCTCCGTAATTGCAACACCTCTACACATAGTGGCCGCAAAGAGTAAGGGTTTTGATTGGGGTAAGGAACAAGACAAATCCTTTGAGTTATTGAAATACAAGATTAGTCATGCTCAGTACTTGCTCTTCCTAATTTGTAGCATCCTTTTGAAGTAGAGACATATGCCAGTGATTACGCCATGGGCACAGTGTTGCTTCAAGGAGGTAAACCCGTATGTTACCATTATGAAACCTTCACTCCAGCAGTTAAAGGATATTTAGTATGTGATAAGGAAATGTATGCACTAGTTCAAACAATTAAAAAATGGAAGCATTATTTGTTGGGTAAAGAAACTATTGTGCACACCGACCACAAACCTCTCTAGTATTTGCAAGCACAGCCTAAATTACAACAAGCAAGGCACTACAAATGGATGGGGTTCCTTCAGCAGTTCCATTTGGTGATCAAATACAAGAAGGGTAGTACAAACTTGGTGGCAGACATGTTGTCTAGGCCACTCACATAGGAGAAGTTTTCCTATTTGACCACTATCTCTTAGATTGAGCCCTTCACGAAGGAAGCTTACAGAGAGGCATATGCCTAGGAAAAGACTTTGGGGTGACATTTCAGTAGTTGTAGTCCCAAGGGGGGCTGAAAGGACATGGATTGAAGATTGTTATCTCAAAGACGGGTTGCTCTACCGAGGGGGAAAGCTTTGTGTGCCAAAAGAATAAAGAATTCTATTGATGAGGGAAGCACATACCTCGAAAGTAGCAGGACATTTCGGTGTTGGTAAGACCCCAACCCACTTGCAAAGGTATGTGTTTCCACTAAAAGAAATTCTCCTATCAGAATCGATCCATAGGGATCCAAAATGAATCTACTTCATCAAAATAGTCAGCACGAAGAAGGAAAAATGAAAACATGGAGGTTTTGTCTTTTTAGTAACAGGACCGCCGCTCTGTGCAGAGCGGCGGTTATAGAACCACCACCCAACCAGGGTGGCGGTCCTGGGACCGCCGGTCTGCATTGGGCGGCGGTCTTGGCTCTTTCGGATAGAAAATGAAAATATGAAACGAACAACCCAAAATTTGGATAGTTGTTCGTATCTCTTCTCCTCCATGACCTTTCCCATTCTCTAGTGCATAGGAGGACATGGGAGAGGCTATAAATACATGTTTGTAGAAGAGAATAGGATCATCGAAGCATGAAAGCAAGTGAGCAAGAAGTTCTTAGTGCTGGAATTGTGTTTTGTAGAAGAAAGGAGTGTTGAGATAGAGCAAACAAGTATTTGGGAGGAAGTGTGAGATATTATCTACTTCTCTTTCATACTTATTGTAATTTTTGTACTTGTTATTTTGAATTGGCCAATAAAAGTGGGAAGAAAGAGAAATTGCCCTTCCGATAGTTTTCCTCCTCTGGAGGTTTCCAGGATAAAACTTGTTGGTGTTTATGAGCTTAACTTATTTCCTTTCCTGCAATTGTGGATTCTAAACATAATCATAATTCATTCACTAGCTATCTCTGTCATTTTCTAATAGAAAGTAGAACAACAATGTTTATTTGTGTTTCTGTGGATAGTTCCAAAGTTGAAGAGTTTATAGATCAATAAATTCTCTTAATGTTCTCTCTACCTTCTCTTTCTCTTGTCAACTAAAGTGAATTCCCTATTTGCACTCTTAACCTTATCCTTATCTTGCACAACTTCTGCAACAAGATCACCCTACTTAGTATCAAGGGAATTAAATGTTTCCATCCACTCTTTCCTCAAAGTTTTCTCTACTATTAAACTACGCTCTCCCTCCTTCAAAATTATGTGCATTCATTTGCAGTTCATTCGCCTCCATCTTTATGTCCTCTAAAATACATGCTTAAGTTGCAACATCATCCTCTTACACTTGCTTTGGATGATAACAACATCAATCGCTCAACCTTCATCTTCTCTTCCTCTTTCGTCATCCTCTTATGTAAAAATGCATGTGATGTGCAAAATTAATTGCACTCTCATTTCTGTTTGAAAATGATACAACCTTCGACTCATGAGTCCCTTCTTCAATTTCAATGTGGCCCATCCCACATCTTGCACATCTCTCAACGCCAATAGTAGAAACTTATCGACTAGCTTACATCCCTCCTCAGTATTCCCTAAATTTGATGGCCAAAGAATTATCAATAAATTGTGGTCCATATTGTTCGTCAAATGTGTGTGTAAAATTGAATTAAGTCTAGATTAATTCCTTCAACTTCTATTGATTAAGGATTAGAAACAAGTTCTATACTTAAATTTATTAATTATTCATTAACACAAAAAATAGAATATAACTCCAAGAAAAAGCGATGAAAAAACAAGATGTAATTTCTCAAATACGAAGAGGGGAATGCACTTAATTATTAGAGTGATACAAGAAATGATCGGGCATGCATACGAGGGAGACTTGATAGTAATTCAGTTTTGGAATTGGGCTGGAGGATGATCGGGGACATGGTCGTATGTATCAAGATTAGACTGTAATACGATATGATCATCTTCTATACAAGTTCAAGCTGCTAGGTACATTGCTTGTCACTTAGAGATGTGCTTCGTTGTCTGGTGTTAGGGATCACAAATGTGCTACACTATTTGGAATGTCATGTAATGGATAAACACGCTAGATGCTTACACTAAAACTTCTTACGCACATTAGAAAAAAAGAGAAATCCACGTAGGGTGAGGTTGGATTGACCTAGTGGTAAACCCTTCATCGAATCGATCTAGGCACCACACTACTTCCACTTTAGCAAGAGAAAACCTCATGTAGTTATTTTGGTTTAAGTACAAGTGTGAATTCAAATCTAAGCCAACTCACCGATGTTCCGTGAGTCTCTTGACCTAAATACAACATGCATTGTTATAGCTAGACCTGAAATGTACCCTTTGTGATTGTGCGTATGTAGTGCTCGTGTATGTAGACCTAGATTGAATGCCCTCGACCCTTTAGATGTTTATTATTGTGTATCCTTGGCTTGACCTTTACTATGGATTGGCTCGCGGATGGGGAAGCTAGACTCTTTGACTTGGTCGAGTGCTTCAAATTTAATGTACGGGTTGTGCTTAAGGATGTGCTACTATTGTAGATGGAGAAAGGAGCTTTAGAGTGTTTTGCAATAGTATTTTCAAGAGCACACTTCAAAGTTCCGGTGAGTTCAAATGGTGATTTAGAATTGCTTATATAGGTGTCCATAAGTATATTGTTGTACTAAGGCTGACCTAGGGAGAGGAAATGAACCATAAAAGATACCAAATTAACAAAAAGGGCTATTGGAGGAGAAAAGACATGACCACACAAGTCATACCAAACCCTATGTGGCCTTTTTCGGTCCTATACGGTTTTGGACATACAACTCATGCAATTAATATAGAATTTGGGTGATATTCTTGGAGTAATACACTACTCCGAACGAATGCAATTGAGTATGTGAACGATTGGTTAGAGCATGTAATAGAGCAAGTCATGCAATTGAAACTTGAATATGAACCCTAGGGTTAACATGTGTGCACAAGCCATAGTGTAAGGATGGAATCAAAGTTGTCATTGTCAAATGATAAATTTCCAAATTTATGTGTCTACATTTGTCCCCGATTTAAGTATGAAATGCAATTACATGCTTAAAGGAAAATTACTTGAGTGTGAAAACACACTCTTTCTTTTCTAGATGTTGTAGTGGTTCTTGTGTTGGTGTTGGTATGATCTATGATGAAACCTACAACACAGAGTGTAGTTAATGTCTATAAATCAACTTTAACTTAATTTGAAAAGTGCAACATGTAGTAAGAAAGAAGGAGAAAACATTAAAGGAATACACCTATTAGTTTTGTCGAAGTAGAAGCTCCTGCATATGCATGCTTGGATACTTTGAAATTTTTAGTTGGTGTAGAATTATTGGGGTGATTAGTCCACATAGTGTCGAGGAGATACTAGATCCCAATAGAGTTAAGTGTTGCTAAACACAATGCTTGAAGAATGCACCAAGGAATTTTTCACAAGAACCTAAAATATGGAAGAGTTTCATAGAGATTTCTAGTCACTTCTCTTTCTTCTAACAAGAGTATGATATCGAAGGTTGTAAGTTGTTTTGGTCACCTTCACATTGTTTCAAACCCCACACCCACAGAGACCACCTTTGTTATAAATAGATCTAGGCCCAAGTTTAAATTAACACCAAGTTGAAAGGGAATGGTTAGCCCATGCCCCATCGGGTGATGCCCAATGTGAGTATCATATTTAAATACTTGCATGCTTACTAAAGGAGAAAAGGAAGGACCATGCACACATACCCCATAAGAGAAGAAGTGCAAAACCGCACAATTTGAAGAGGAAGTAATGCCTCTCACATCCCATCCATAATGTGGTAATTTTGTTGTGGACTATGCCTAGGAAATCTGAACCTAAACCAAAATACCCATAACCGATATGCATGTAGCCGAGAATCTGTATTCATTGAATATTTTCCCAAGAATTAATCATCCCTTTCTAGACTATAGTGTACCTCGGTTCCATCCTTACTAGACGGTTATGTCCATGTGGGTACCCCATTCCTATTTATGTTCCATTATGTCATATTCTATTCTAATTATATAATCCCATCTATATCTATGTAAAACCCCATTAAATGCCCCATATTTTAAGGAGAGTGAGATATGTAAGTAGAAAACTTGACTCAAAAGAAGTGATGGGTACCAAAATAATGATGGATTTTCTCTAATAATTTGCGTTGGATACTATGGAGGGTGATGGCCACCATAGGGATCATGTTTTTGCAAAAGCAAGGGAGATGTGCATAGTAGAAACCATGACATAAAAAAAGTCAAACATGCAACAACAATACTAGCAATCAAGAAAACCAAGAGGCGATAAAACATACAAGTTAGTGTTAAGAACAAGACAATCGAGAGGGGGTGAATTAGTATTATGATATTTTTTAAATTTAACACTTAATCTCGAATCGTAATCACAATTAATCAATTTCACGTTGAATATATCAAAGTAATCATTAAATGCAAAGCAAACCAACACAATGCAAATAGACACAAATTTACCATGAAACCCTTTTGGGAGAAAACCATAGCGAAAATCTTCTTTATTATATTTCTCAAATGTTTGTAGGAACTAACCTATAGGAGACACCAATCTCCAAATTACAATTTTGTAGGCACCAACCTACAAGAGCATCAACTCCTTTTTGCTAAGCACCAACTTAGAAAGAGACACCAATCTCTTTGAATATGAAGGCACCAACATTCCTAACGAAAAACAAACTCTTTTCTATCTTTTATGTTCTGCTTTGCTTCAATGATGATATACATGATTCCTTTCTAACTTAGATAGGCTGTACTTTTCTTACAAAACAACTGCTCATAATATTCATCTTATTTATTTCAATCTCTTCACATATATAAATCGCTGCAACTCTTCATTTAAAATGTTTTCCAGATCTGCTCCTTTACTTCTTATTTTTCATTTCAAATTTCATACCCTTTCTCCCTCAAACATCTTTCTTATATAATCTTTTGCACCCTTTCCAAAAGGCATATTTTCTACCAACCGACACTCCCTTTCATTTAATTTAATTAACCATATTTTATTTTAATAATACAAATACACATGTCGGCCATAACTATAAAGTGGCACTATTTTCCAAAGGGGGTCATCCAAAATAAAAACAACATTTTTATTTGTATTTTAAACCATCCTATGGACATATTTATTGCTCCTTTAATCACCCCTTATCATACTAAAACATTGAGATTTAATTCTGTCATTTGAATCTCCTTTTTCACCATAAAACATGGCATATGAACACCTTAAAATGCTGATATATCTCTCATATGTACAACTGTGTATTTCTCGCTTATACCATGATAATCCTTATGCTCTTTTTATATATTTAAACTTTCATTTTCTGCCCTTCTATACTGCTGGTTATTTCTGTTGCTTTCTACCATTTCCGTCAACATCCGTCAGTTCCATCATCTTCCGTTACACGATTCCGTTAACCAAATACATCAATGATTAATCCTTTGACATCAATGACAATATTTCCAACAATCTCCCCCTTTGTCATTGATGGCAACCTTCCAAAAAAATTCTTTTTGCAACTCCCCCTTGTTGTAACTCCCCCTTACTATCATTCTCCCCTTTGACATCAATGGCAAAGGGCCAATCTAGGAGCTGAATATTGCAATGTTTAGCTCCCCCTCAACCGATGCTTCTCTTGGTTTTTCAATGAGAAGAAGCAAATGATACTACTCCCAAATTCTCATGTAGATATTCAAATGTATCCTTTGGAAGCAGCTTGGTGAAGATATACACTATCTGTTCGGATGTATAAACAAATTCCAATTTTACCTACTTTTCTGCCACCTACTCTCTTAAGAAGTGATATCTTATGGGAATATGATTTGTTCTAGAATGCATAACCGGATTCTTTGAAATACTTATCACACTGGTATTATCACATAATATGGAGATTGGATGATCATACTCTACTTTGATATCTTTTAAGGTTTGCTTCATCTATAGAATTTGAGTACAACATAACACTGTTGCTATATACTCTGCTTCTGCTGTGGATAAGGATACAAAGTTCCTCTTTTACTTAACCAAGATACCAGGCTATCTCCAAGGAAGAATGCTCCTCCACTTGTACTTTTTCTATCATCCACACATCCTGCCCAATCTGAATCTGTATAAGCTACCAATGTGAAGTCTTTACCCCTTGGGTACCATAACCCATAATCCATAGTTCCCTTTAGATATCTAAATATGTGTTTTACAACTTGCACATGTGTTTCTTTCGGACCTACTTGAAAATGTGCAGCCATACCCACTACTTGCATGATGTCTGGTCTGGATGCCGTCACATATAGTAAACTCCCAATCATTGATCTATAGAGAGTTTGATCAACATTCAGAGATTCATCATCTTTTCTCAACTTAGTCCCAGTAGCCATAGGTGTGCTAACAGGTGCACACTCCTCCATGCCAAATTTCTTCAACATTTCCTTCACATACTTGGTTTGGGATATAAATATTCCTTTATCAGATTGAGAAATTTGCAATCCAAGGAAAAATGATAACTCTCCCAACATAGACATCTCAAACTCCTTTTTCATGTCTTCAGAAAATTTATTAGACATTTCCTCATTGTCTCCTCCAAAAATTATGTCATCTACATACACAACAACAATCAATTTGGTGCACATATTCAATTTTAATGTAAATATTGCTATTAACAAGTCCTCTCTTGAACCCCTAGTCTTGTAGATTACTTATCAAGCCTAGAGTACCATGCTCTGGGGGCTTGTTTTAATCCGCACAAGGCCTTCTTCAACTTACACACATAATCTTCATTTTTTGATAGGAGGAACCCTTCAGGCTGTTCTATGTATACTTCCTCTTCTAACTTCCCATTTAGAAATGCTGATTTGACATCCATTTGATAGACTTTGAAGTTCTTGAATACCACAAAAGAAAGAAACATTCTAATTGCTTCTAATCTAGCAACATGAGCAAAATTTTCTTCAAAATCAACACCTTCTACTTGAGCATACCCTTTACCCATTTAGTATATCTAAAGAAACATTCTAATTGCTTCTAATCTTGCAACATGAGCAAAAGTTTCTTCAAAATCAACACCTTCTACTTCAAGTGACTTGTCCATCTTCATTCAGTTTATTTGAATACCCATTTAGTGTCAATCACATTCAGATCCTTTGGCCTAGGTACAAGTTCCCATGTTTCATTCTTCTCAATTTGATCTAACTCTTCCTCCATTGCCTTTATCCAATGTTTATCATGGTTGGCTTCTGTAAATTTCTTTGGCTCTATTTTGGATAATAAGGAGAAATTTACTAGTTCTGATGCACTTACAATTCTTCTTCTTGTCTGTACTCCATCATCAAGGTTTCCAATGATCTGACTTTCAACATGATTCTTCTTAACAAAGTGAGATGGTGTTTTGGTGTCCTGCCTTTCAGATTTACTTAATTTTTCAACATCTTCTTCCTCTTCCTTTTCTTCTACTACCTCGGGTATTTCTAAGGGCTCTTCTGCAGGTTCTTTAGCTTTTTGATTCACGATTTCATCCACTCTCACATTTGCACTTTCTACTATAGTTTGTAGTCTTTTGTTATAACATCTGTAGGCTTTGCTTTTAATAGAGTAGCCAAGAAAAATTCCTTCATCTGCTCTCGAATTGAATTTTCCCAAGTTCTTTTCATTTCTTTTAGTAAAACATCTACTCCCAAATACTTTGAAATATTTTAGAGTAGTTGGTCTTCCTTTCCACAATTCATAAGGATTTTTGTCATGATTAACTCTTATTTGCCCTCTATTCAAGATATGAACAGCCGTATTTACCGCTTCTCTCCAAAATTTATCTGATAGCTTAGATTCATTTAACATGGTTCTAGCCATCTCTTGGACAATTCAATTCTTTCTTTCTGCCACTCCATTTTGTTGGAGTCCTTGCAGTTGAGTATTGTCTTTTGATTCCATGATCTTCACAATATTCAATGAATTCATTTGAGGTGAACTCACCTCCACGATCTAACCTTAGGCACTTTATTTTCAATCCAGTTTTATTTTCTACTAAAGCCTTGAAAGCTTTGAACTTCTCAAATGCTTCTGACTTTTCTTTTAGAAAGGCTACCCAAGTCATTTTAGTGTAGTCATCAATGAATAACATGAAATTAACCCTCACCTTGTATGCTTTTTTGTTCGGAAGGTCCACGCAAATGCACAATGGTTTGGTGGTCGAATACTCCTTTGTTCTAAACCTTTCTCTAGTCTGCTTTCCATGCCGACATTGCTTGCATAAAGTACTTGTAGGTTTCGTTACCTAAGGCATATCCCACACAACCCGCTTGTTCTTTGGTTTTCACAAGATTATCAAAATTTATATGCCCCATCCTTCTATACCATAGCCAACTCTCTTCAACCTGACTTAGACAACATTTCTCTCCTTTTACTTCTCCGAGCATGTATAGGTTATTTGTGGTTCTATGTGCATATGATACTAACTCTCCCGTGTCTGCCTTCCTTATCTCACACCCTTTAACATAAAACTTAAGTGTGTGTCCTTGATCACACATTTGGCTTACACTTAAGAGATTATGCTTTAATCCTTCAACATATAAAACATTCTCCGTTTTTGTTTTACCATTATCAAGACTCAACGTACCTTTTCCAAAGTGATCTTTGCTTTAGCGTTATCACCGAATTTCACCGTACCTTCATTTACTTTCTTCAATGAGATGAACTTACTTTTATCTCCAGTCATATGTCTTGAACATCCGCTATCAATGTACCACAGCTGCCCTTCATCCTGTGCATGGAATGCTATTTGAACAAGCATAGATTTCTCTTTATCTTTCCCATCATCCTCTTTCTTCTGTTTCCAAAATTTTGTAGCTTCTTTCTTCTTTATTTCTGGAGCATTTACCTTCTGGTTCGATTTGGATGGTTCTACAAAACCACTTCTACAAAATTTTGCCATATGTCCATAGTTATGGCCATTATAACACATAATATATTTAACATAGTTCGATAAAGGAGAAAAGGAGTTGTAATTTCTATTTGAGAATCCATACACACCTTTGTTCTTTATATTGTTGTCTCTCACCCGTATTCTACAATCTATTGCTTTATGACCAAAATGATTACAATAGAAGCAATAGCCATAGAAAGAATTTTCAAACCTGGACATGTGAGTATATCTTGGAGGATTTGGTCTTCTAAACTTGTTCTCATCTTTGCTTTCCTTGTAAGAAGTGTTGATCTTCATAAAGCTCTTCTCCCTTTTCAACTCTTCATTCTTCATAGGTTCCTTGAGTGTCTCTGCATAGGTCTTTGACTTCTCTACTTTTGTCTCTTTCGATGACTCTATACCTTTTGTGTTAGTGGTGTCTTGTCTTTCCTTATATCCAAGACCAGTCTTGTCGGATGTTGACTTCTATCGGTTCAAAATTTCATCTAGTATCTTGATACTTTTCTCTAATTTTAGATTACTTATAACTTTGGCATTTGCTTTTTCCAAGTCCTTTCTCAAAGCAACGATCTCTGACTCACGCTTTTCACAATCTTCTTCCTTAGTCCTTAGATGATTTCTTAATTCTTCTTCAACTCATTTTTCTTCTTCAATTTGGGTTTTTAGATCCACGATCATCTTTCCTGATTCTTCAAGAGATTGTGATATCTTAGCTTCAAAGTTACGATCTTCTTCTTCATACTTTAGGAGTTGTAACTTTTGTTTCTGATTTTTCTTTTTAAGAGCTTTCAACTCTCCCAAGGCACAGATAAGTTCCTCTTCAAGATTCACTTCACCTTTTTCTTCCATGTCTTCATCTCTTTCTAAGTCATCTTTTATAGCCATGAATAATATTTCTTCATTATCGCTATCTGAGTCACTTATCCCACTTTCTTCGGATGATCTACTACTTCCTTTTGAATATAAGCTTTTCTTTTGCTTTCCAAATCTTTTCTTGCCTTTGCTTTGCTTGAATTCCCTTTTGAATTTAGGTTTTCTTTCCTCATCATCACTATCTTCTTTCTTTGGACACTTAGCCGCAAAATGACCAATTTTACCATAGTTAAAACATTTAAATGGTAACTTACCTTTGTACTTTCTAGATCCTTTCTTTAACTTTCAAATGAACAAGGCTTATTTCTCATCTTCTTCGCTGCTTGAGTTCTCATTCGACTCAGGTTATTTGATTTTCTCTTTCTTTGAGACTTTGAATGTAGCTTCCTTCTTTGATGGTCTATTTGACTCAGTCCTCATTTCATACGTGGTCAATATTCCATGTAGTTCATCCGTGCTCAACTTATCAAGATCCTTCATTTCTTCAATGATAGACACCTTAACATCAAATCTTGATGGTATAGATCTTATAATCTTTTGAACGATCATGGATTCTTCAATCTTTTGCCTAACCCTCTTATGGTGTTGACAACCTCATCCACACGAAGAAGATAGGCTGCAACATTCTCCTCATCCTTCATTTTCAAGCTCTCAAATTGTCTCCTATGGGTTTGAAGCTTAGCCTTTTTAACCTTGTCATCACCTTCGTAGATAGTTCGAAGTTTGTCCCATATCTCCTTCGTTGTGTCACATTGCATTACTTTAACAAACTCAGATTCTGACATGCCACATAGGATTGCATTCATCTCCTTGGCATTTTTTTAAAAGCCTTCTTCTCGGCTTGATCTCGTTGGTGGAACTGATGGGATTGTATATCTAAGCTATTCACGATTGCCAAATATCAAACCTTAGTGCCATTAAATATGTTTTCATTATTATGCTCCAAAATCCATAATATGTTCAATCAAACAATGGAGCCTTGTTTGAAGAAAAACCTTCTTGTACTTGATGAGGAGTCATATGTGCTTCTGAGATCTACCTTCCAATTGTTAGATTATTCCTGAAGGCACCCTCTTCGATACCAATTGTTAAGCACAAGATAATACTGAGAGGGGGGTGAATCAATATTATGATATTTTTTTAAATTTAACACTTAATCTTAGAACCGGAATCACAATTAAGCAATTTCACAGTGAATATATCAAAACAATCAATAAATGTAAAAAAAATCAACACAACAAATAGACACGGATTTACGTGGAAATCCTTTAGGGAGAAAACCATAGAGAAAATCTTCTTTATTGTATTTCTCAAATGCTTTGTAGGCACCAACCTACAAGAGACACCAATCCCCAAATTAAAATTTTGTAGGCACCAACCTATATGAGCACCTCTTGCTTTTTGCTAAGCAATAACTCAACAAAAGACCCCGAATCTCTTCGAATATGAAGGCACCAACCTTCCTTACAAAAAACAAACTCTTTTCTATCTTTTATGTTGTTGCTGCTTCAACAGATGATAGAACACTTCCTTTCTAACTCAGATCAACTGTACTTTTCTTACAAAACTGCTGCTCAAAATATTCTTCTTATTTATTTCAATCCCTTCACATATATAAATCGCTGCAACTCTTCATTTAAAAGGTTTTTCAGATCTGCTCCTTTACTTCTTATTTTTCATTTCAAATTTCATACCCTTTCTCCCTCAAACATCTTCCTTATATAGTCTTTCACACCCTTTCGAAAAGGCATCTTTTCTACCAACCGACACTCCCTTTCATTTAATTTAATTAACCATCTTTTATTTTAATAATGCAAATACACATGTCGGCCATAACTATAAAGTGGCACTATTTTCCAAAGGGGGTCGTCCAAAATAAAAAAACATTTTAATTTGTATTTTAAACCATCCTATGGACATATTTATTTCTCCTTTAATCACCCCTTATCATACTAAAACATGGAGATTTAATTTTATCATTTGAATCTTCTTTTTGACCATAAAACATGGCATATAAACACCTTAAAATGTTGATATATTTCTCCTATGTACAACTGTGTATATCTCACTTATACCTTGATAATCCTTATACAAAAACACTTCTTTTTATATATTTTAAATTTTGTTTTCTCATTTTTCTATATCGCTTGTTGGCTAGATTTTCGCATAGCTGAAAACCTAGGCAATATGAGATAAATCTTCCTCATTTACCTGAGGCTCACGTATCTATTTCAGGTATTACTTTTTATATCATGAACCATATCTATACGGAATAAATCTTCCTCATTTACGGTGAGGCTCACGTGTAAGATTTTGTCGATTATATATCCTAATATCTATTTGTAGGTATTACTTTAACAGTGTAACTCATGAACCATATCTATAGGGAAAATTGTAAAAGAAAGGAAAATTTACGAAGAGGAAAATAATAGGAAATGGAAGAAAATAGAGAGGATGTGCAACCCAAGCAATAGTTTACAAAGTTGATTGCATGCACATAGATTAAAACAAATAGATCATTAAGCACAAAATTCAAATAAAAGGAAACTTTTAGATCTAGATCTATAATAACACAAAGTTTATGAATAGATCCGAGAAATAAATACAAGATGAATGCACTTGCTGACACAAAGCTCTTAGGAAATATATTTTCTATTCCTCTCGCTTGTAGAAATAAGGGGTTTCAGCTCAAATTCTGGAACACAAGAATGCTGATTACAAATTCTGATTCTTTAACCCGTAGGTTCTTCCTCTACTTATAATATGTAGAGGGAAAATTACAAATGAGAGACTATAACTGAACTAGATCATAAATAAGAAGTAAAGAGAACATCTGATAATCATCTTCCTTTAATTCCTCTCTTAGTGACATGCATCAAGAGTTCAAGCCAAAATTGTGCACATTTGTCACTTAACTCAAAGAATCATTCCAAATAACTTAAAGTAATGGTTTTCAAACCAATAACTTTTAAGTTTACAATTACATCCGGGGACATAAGAAATAAGAGAAGAAAGAAAAGAAGAAGGAAGATATGCCAGCTGTAACTCCTACACTTTCTTTTTGTTTTGATACTGAATATACTTTTTGAACATATAGTTCAACAATTTCCCATCCGCTTTAGCCACAACTTCTTTCTCTATCTTGAATTGCAGCAATCCTTTGTTCAAAACTTCGATGCTTACTTCCACCTCCTTCAAACTAGGCCCGAACTTCTTAATGTCTGATTGCAGCGTTACCAACTTACTGATTGAATTCATCGTGAAAGGCCTAACAACTTCATCAATCCTCTCTTGAATCATCAAAAGAGATCCTTCCAGGGAATCAGACACTTTGTTGGGAATGGTCCTTTTGTATGAAGAAACGTTCCCAACCACTTCCTCATTGGTGAAAGCAATTACATTGTCTAATACAGTGACAATACCATACCCTCAAGTACCCACATTCTTTTCAGCATAATTTTGAAGATCTCAAGCGGAAAGAGACTGTGAATTCAAGCTGCTTCCCCTTTTCAACCGATCCATTAGGCACAATTCATTCTGCAATCAAAACCTCCTTCGACAACTTATTTATCTCGACCAAAGTGCCCAGGTTACTTTCAGCCACTGTATTCATATCTACCATGCTTGTCACTAGTTGCTTCAGCTGAACTAATGCATCCTTCATAACCTTTAGACGAGCTGGCACCTCCCTGAGCTGTACAGAAGCTTGGCGAATGATTAGGCTCTTCCATTCATCGATAGCTTTAACTTGGTTACCTGCATTTTCCACTTCCTGCATCAGATGATCACTCACCTGCTCATGTGCTGAAATTGGCTGAGAGAAAGGTTTGGCAACCTTAGCAATGATCTCGCACAACTGGGAAACCTGCTTTTGAAGTTCAAATTTTTCTGCCTTCTCTTTGTCAAGCTTAAGGAATAAAGCATTTATTAGTGTCTGCGTGTCTTGCTTTAATCCTTCGGTGGTAGTTTGACCTATTGGCACCTTGGTTACTGATATATCTGCTGCCGTAAGCTTGCCTTTCTGCTTTCCCTCTGCTGGAACTGATACCTCAACAAACTTTTTCCCCGATTCTTCAATAATCAACCTAGAAGTCACCTTAGCAACTTTAGGTTTTCTATCTTTTCGCCCAAACTCAGGAGCAACTGCAAGTCATGTTCCTCCAGGTTGATCTCCTCTCTAGCTTCTGGGATTGACTGCGAAGCCAACCACTTTGAGAAATTACTTTTGGAGAATGAGAAGTCATTGAATGCACCACCATCTCGTGCTCTGGTTCCTCTCCATCCGAATTTGCTACAGTGTCGTGACTGCCATCTTCTGAATTGTCCAAAGACAATGCCCTTTCAAACTCTACATCTCGCAATTTTAGCTTTTCTCGGGAAGAGGTGAAGATCGAAGTGGCCGAGAGTAGAAAACACAAAATTTTCTAGATTCAATGAAGGAACGACAAGATCTCCCCGAGGATCAAAGGCGGGTGAAGTCTGTCATGAGTCGACACTAGAGAAGTTGGAACTAACACCATAGATGTAGAAGTGACATTTTCCTGTGTCTGAGACTTCTTGTGCACTTTAAGCTTTTTAGGTCTTCTATTAGGTCTTCTACTTCTTTCACCTTCATGCTTTCTTTTGATGGAGTCTCTTGTGCTAAGGTTTCATATGATCTGATTCATCAAAGCTTCATCAAGGCAATACCCCTTTGTCAGCAACCAGTTCGAGGTGTTGACCAAAACCGCGGCAGATCTTTCCTCGATCGTGTGGCATCCACCAATGTTTTCTTGAAGAATAGCTCTATCCCCTCCCATTTGATGATAAGTGTCAAACAAAACATGACCATCATATGTGAGATCTTTAGGTATTCGAGATAATCCATAATCAAACATTTGTTACGCCGATAACCCTTTCAAGTCTTTCTTTCTAACTTCGTACTTGTTTTCGCACTTCATCCGAAGTCTTCTAATGAAGGTGCGCATGCGAGTACTCCTAGGAGATTGTCTTCTTTGCGATCCCATATGGATCAAAGTTCAGCCGTGCTGGGAAGAACTCATGCTCATACTTAGAAAACATTTTAACTTCAATTCCTCTAGCCTTGTGGATGTTCGGCATTTGTAATAACCTACTGTGATCGGAAAGGAACCTGTAGACTTGTGCCACTTTGATTGTAGGTCATGCATCTCCATGAGATGCCTGCACAACTCCATGATGACCCACTTGTCACTTGGATATCTTGGCAACTTGACTAGTTCTCCAAAAAAATGGTTACCCTGAGGCATGTGAAGTCTGCAAATTGGATGAAAATACAGCCATGCTGGGATACAAGTTTCCAAGCTTCTTTGCTCACCCTATTGGTCTTCGATCAGCTTTCGATTCACAAATGAATCCGTAGAAGAATCCATCGTTGACCACCTTGTAATCTTTATGGAATTCAAGAAATGTCAATTGTGGGTAGCCCTAAAAAATGGGATCCTTCGAGAGTATTCCCCGTCCATCTAGATTGGAAAATATACCCTATGAAGCTGCTGCGTATACCATGTATGAAGTCATCTTGAAGCTGTATGTCCGCCTCACACTTTAGAGCTGCTCACCGATGTTATCACTGATGATCTCCGCCGAATTAATTATTGAATCAAATTTGTTGATCTCAATGGTTTTAATGAAGGCATACATCCATGAGTGGAAGTTATGAGTGTTGGCTTCTCCATTTATCTTGCTTAGCAATTTGGTAATATCATCCACTTCCTGCACCAAATTGGATCGTGGAAGAGTCCTTAGGAACTTTGATGGAGACCTGGGATTCTTCATATATATGCTATTCATTATGCCCACATAGTCTCCTTTGTGCTTCTCCCATCTGTTGCCAATGTCCAACATGCTAATTGTAGTCACCACCGGTCGCATTGGAATCTTCAGACAATAATTGATAAATTATGCATCCAACCTGATTATTGTCTTTCCGCAACATCCCGAATTGTTCTAGATAGGAGATGGTATGACCTTGCACACTCCATGAAAATTCAGCAATCGAGCCATGATTTGGGAATGTCAAGCTCGAATAATTCCACTATTTTTTATTGCTCACATAAGAGATGTCTTTCCAGCCCTAGATCTGTCAATCAATTGAAGAGGGGTTCGGGGCCTAAATCTGTGTCATTGATATCAACAAATATGGAAGTAATGCATGATTCCACCGATCCTTCTCTTTCATCCCACTTCATCATGGCCGAAGCAATCTTTATCTAAGAAACCTTTGTTTGAACCCTTTTTCTTTTAATCTTGCCGAAATTCTTCGCAATTGGTGCAGATCTAGTAATTTCTTCAGATTCGAGAAGATATATTCAATGTACCTGACATTGATTTGAACTTCCTTTCACTATATAAGCACCTGTAATGAATACCTGCAATTAATTCAGACAAAGACGAAATCCAAAGCATGAACACTTGATTTTTATCACAAAAATCTACATTTAAAGCCCGCTGCCCTAAAATTTGAGGCTTTGCTTGCATGCAAAGCAAGCATAAATATTTTTAACTTCACTTGGGCACTTATACCAACATGAAAATAATTAACAAGGCTTAAATCAAGCTCCTCCAACCCTAGGCGCCAAACTTTGAAGCTTTTCGATAATGAAAATCACTTTTGAAGCAAAAACATCCTTCCTTGGGCACCAAAACTATCCAGCTGAATCCTTTGCAAAAAAAATTAATTACATTTTCATTATGGCAGCCCATGCTTATATAACCCTCAACATTCTATTTCTAATAATTGTCCACTCTATTTCTGGTAATTAATTAATAAACAAACATGTTTATTCACCCAAATTGGGCGCCTATTTTTGCATGTTGCTGGCTGCCATTAAATAAATTTAATTTATTTATTTTTAGCATGCTACCTTCAGTTCTCTTTGACTAGCCTTCATGCATTGACTTTCTATTCATCCATGGCGCCAAAATTAGGCAAAAAGCTATTAATAAATGTCATTAATATCATTGTTTAATCACCAAATGGGTCACACTTTTTGGCATGGGTGAATTCTAAATTTAAGAAGTCAACTTCTGATGGGAATTTTCACCCTGCACTGCAGCTCTAAAAATCCCTTCTTCCACTTAAGTGATTTGACTTTCATCATGGGAATTTTTACCCTGCAAGGCAGGTAATAAATTCCCACCTGCCTGTTGCTTCTAATTTTCCCACTGCAGCTTAAGTGACTTTCCAAAAAGTGCGACTTGCATTAAAATTAGCCTCCTTTGAAAAAGTGCGACTTGTTTGGGTGAATAATACCTTCTGATGGGAAAAGTTAGCTTGTTAAGTAGGTTAAAAATTCCCATCGGTGCTTTAAGTGATGTTTTCTTTATTTTATAATGAGAATTTTTACCCTGTAAAGGTAATGAATTCCCACCGCATGTCGCTACCACCCTCTAATTTTCCCATCGCAGCCTTAATGAACTTTGACTTCATGGGAATTTTCACCCAGCTGCAAGGTAATAAATTCCCACCTTGATTCATACTACCAAAAATCCCACTGCAGCTTAAACCTATTCATTCCCAAAAAGTGCGACTTGCCTGGGAGAGGCTTTTTGTGCATGACTTCATCATTTTTGGTTAGAAGCTGGCATTTTGAGGCTGATTCCTTCTGGTGATGTGTTGGTAGATGATCTCTAGATGCTTTTGGCAATTAAACAGACTATACTGGCGAAAGAATTGACTTAGGGGAATTTCACAGAGAAACCAAGGAGAAAACTAAAGAAAAATGCAAAAGAAATAAATAAAAGTGAAAAATGTTGCGAAGTTCGAGACAGCCACAATTCATTCGTGGTGAAACCCTAAATTCATTCGTGGTCGGAGAAACCCTAATGAGAAAAGAGAGATAAAATGAGTTTGGGCATGCAAAATTAGCAATATGATTCGGGAAATCCTAACGGAGCACAATTTACAATAAAAACACAAAAAACGCTATTTTAAAAGGCATTATTTATTTAATAAATAATTAAATTTCCATTAAAATTTTCCACGCAGATAAAATTCGGGAGTTAAAATGAGTTTGGGCGGTGATTCATATTAACTGGGAATATCCTAACATCAATGATTAATAAAAACACAAAAGACCTGCTATTTTAAAAGACATCGGGTTGTCCTAGACAATATTTCAACAATTAATATATTAAAGTAATACACCATACATGATTAACCAAATACATCAAACAATGACACATGTGCTATTTCAACAATTAATATACAAACTGATTCCACAAACAATGACACATGTGTCACACACACAAGCATAATCGATAAGCTATGAAATCTAGACACAAGGGACACGAACATGTCACATACACAAAAAAAAGGAACTTAGGTCCACATAGAAGATACAAGTGGACAAGAAAGTAAACAAATAAGGTAATGAAACAAGCTATTTAGTAACAATAAAATGAGAAAAGACATTATAAACAGTGTGCATAAATCTAGATAAGAAAGTCTTTGCACAAAATGCATGGATTAACCACATTAGTCTCGAAAAGATAATATGCACATAATATAAGTAGTGAGAAAGATTGGGAATTACAAGTAATTGTAAATGAAACAATGTCATCTAAAAGGCATAAGAGATGCTCCTAAAAAGTAGGGTCAATGCGAAGGGTCTAGGTTGACACTATAATTGTGAATTGATTCGTGTATGTCTTGCATCAAGATCAATGCACCTTATGAATGCGTGTGTGTAAGTAGTATATACAATAATGTTATCAATCAAAGTAATATGACAAATAACATGTATAAAGTACAATACTAACATATCTAGTCATTGACCATGTCTTGATTTTGTATTTTTTCAAATATTTGATTGTTTTGGTATTTTAGAATATATACTATTTACAAATGAAAACAACACAAGATCTAAGCAATGATACTTAGAATGCTCTAATTAGAAGGCATTATAGAATCAACACTTAGAGTAATAACATCCATATTTGACCGGGGTGGATGTAATGTCCCCCTTTTCAAAATAATATAAGTTGAAGGCTTCTTTCTCATCTTCCTTTTCGTGGGAAAGATGAAGTTGAACATGAGAAGAACTTGAGTTAAATTTTAGTTTTCTTTAATCACATTTAAGATTTTATTTTCTGTTTTCCCCTCTAAGGTGTCACTTGGTTAGAGAGTTCTCGAAAGTGAAATTAGATATTAAGACAAAATTTTAAAGAGGTCGGTCTTGGGGGGAATTCTCCTCTAAGGATTTTGGTGCCACCACTAAGCTATAAAAGGGGTCACATAGGCTCTATTTGTGCATCTTTTTGGCATATATACTTTTATCTACTTTGGTTCTAGAGTGGTGCTCTAATCCAATTCCACTAAAGGGCGACAATCCATTAGTGTGGCAAGCAAGGGAGATGGAAACCTTGTTGAAGATTGGAGGAAGGAAACCCTCCAATTTGGTGGTGTTGAAGACATTATTTGATGACTATCTTGCTGGTTCGCAACTAGGGCATCAAGAGGACATATAAAGGGTTTTGGTATTGTTTGGATCCCCTCTCCTAGGAAGTGAGTTGTATAGGAGTGGGGTGGGCATCTTCTAGGGCACGAATTAACATTCCAAGTTGATATTTGGACTTCTCATATTTTATAAGGCTAATATATTGCATATTTGTTATTGTTGGGGTTTGGAGACCTCATTTCCGGCCACTTCTATTAGTTGTACTTCTGCTGTTCATTATTTAAATTCCAGCTGGGTTTGTGGTTGAGTTTCATGGTGGAAATTTCCCTAGAATATTGCTAAAGTGTTTGTATATGTTATAGATTTCTATGGTGATTTTGGGTTGAAATGCTACTCTTTGCAATCTCTTGTCCATAAAAATCGATCGCTATACATTTTTGGTTTATTTTCAATTTGCTGGTATAAAATACGAGTTTACTTTCAATTGGGGTTGTGTGGATTTCTTGTTTGTGTAGTTCAACCCTAGAAATGGGCATTACATTAGTATCGAGCTTTGGTCTTCCTAGCTTGAGGATTTCATACAAGAAGATAAAATGGTGGATATAATTTTTGGCGATGGTAGATTTGAAAGGCTTTCCCTAGCGTAATAAAGGCCGACCAACAAAATGACTCATGGATCCATACCATTCAGGGTCTAAATGGTGGAAGAAACTCTTTAAAGGAAGTCAATAATACTCAACCATCCAAAGGAGACAACATTTCTGCATGGTATGAGGAATACGAGAGGTTCTTTCGGAAGTTATTCATAATGCCCTACCAATTTCCAAGTTTTTAGGATGGAGAAAAGATAGAGTGCACATTAGAACTTGGTCCAATCATTAATACTGAGGAATAAAGGGCATGAGAAGGATATCCCAACCCTAGAGGAGAAGAGCCCCATCTTGTTGGCAAAGCAAGAAGAGGCTACAAAACTTGAGGAAGAGGGAGCAAAACTCCAAGTTCGCTATGCAATGATGAACAAATCTATCCCTCTAAGGTTAATAAGGAGAAAGATCTATCACAAATGCTGGTTACCAAGAAGGAACAACCCTTGGGAGTCTTATAAACCCCCAACACTCTTGCCAAAGTGGATCTCTTGGCTGATTATTCATCACCTACCTCCCTAACACTTTAAAAATTTGTCACTATTCATGCACTATTAATTAATAGTCACCTACCTAATTTCCCATTATTTAAAAGAGGAATTAATTAGCTCCATCCATTAATTACACCTGGGAACCTATAAATACATCATCTACCCTCACATTTACATAGTTATTGATGAGTATAGATCCATTATGCTCTTTCTCCCTCTCTAAATCCTCCATAGCCAAAGTCTCCTCTTCACTTGGAAAAGCAACTTAACATTGCCATAGTAGTCTTGCCAGACCGGAGAGTGCGGTTTGGGGGCACCTACATCTAGAACACCCATGGGAAAATCCATTTGTGCAGACCGAATCAAGGTGAATTATGTTAGATTCGGGTTTGGAAGATTTATCTCGCTTTATTACGTAAAAAATCCATAATGTCCCTCTCTTGATGGCGATAATATAATCCCATTCATTTACTTAGCATTATTTAGAGATTTTATAATCTAACTCATCTTTCAAGTGATCCAAATTGAGGTATACACATAGTTATTACACCCCCATTTAATTAATTTTATTAAATATTTCACTCTCTTATAACAAGGTTCATTACATTATAGTCCCTTAATAAGGGTCTAAACATAATACTCCATTTAATAAGGGTCAACTTTATCATATTTCATTTTTAACAAGGGTATTTAATTATTTATCTTCTCCCAAATTATTTCATGGGGATTTTGTTACATAACACATTTGATCCTAAGATACTAAAAAAATTGAATACCAAAATATTTGAACCTAAAAACATTGAAAAATACAAACCCCTAATGAGGCAAACCAAAAGTACATTGATATAAAATACCCATAAAGAATGAAAATTAAAACATGAATCTTAAAAACTTAAACCTAAATCCCAAAATGAGAAAATTGAAATGTCTAAACCTTAAAAACTTGAAAACACAAAAGATAAAAATATAGATAACTAAAAATGGAAATTTGGACCTTAAAAACCTTGAAACTTGAATCTCCAAACCTAGAAACTCCAAAACCTAATACCTAAATACCCCAAAATTGAAAATTTGAAGATGAAAACCCTAAATTTATGAATTTTTTTATTGATATAAAACACACCTAAAATTTAAAAACTAAAAGAAAAACCCCAAAAATAAACAATGTAGGCATGATGTGACCTTTGTAACGCCCACAAAATTCTACTCTTAAAACAAAATAGAACTAATAATTTAATAGTCAAAATTACGGTAATTTTTTTTATAAAGAGGTTTGCAAGGTTAGACATTATCCACAATTAATAATTTTCCCAATTAAGGTTTCCACATGACCTTGCGGAAGTCGAATTAAATATTATTAATTTACTTCTTGAGAATATTTATGGTTTAAAACATCTACTAAGTTCCATTAGTTTAATTAATTATCATGCACCAAAATCACTTTATTGTCTAACACAAAAGCATAATTATTTTGCTTAGCCACTAAGTGGTCTCATTCACCCCATTACCCATGCACCCTTTTTAATTAAATTTCATTCCCATAGAATACCTCTCACATAAGTGATGTAGGGTTTAATTTGGGCCATTAGATTGAATCTATTCTAGCCCTTAGATTTGGGTTTCCTAAATATCCTTATGGGTTTCCTTTTATTTTTATTTGCCCCAAAACAACCTCATTTGTTCATTCTTGTTTTGTAGGTTTGGAAGAGGAGGAGGAGGAGAAGCCATGAGAGCAAGAAGTGTAACCATGGAGAAATTTTCTTGGTTTTAGTTATAGATGGAGAAATATTCCTCCATTCTTCTCTTCATAGTTTAGTTTAGGAAAGGGTTTACTATTGTAAGGTTTTCATTTGCTTAATGTAGAGATCCCACCATGGATATGTTTTTGTTATTTAATGTAAACATTCTTTGAGTTCAACAATTGGGGAAAAACCCCATTTCATTTAATCTATGAAATTTTACACATTTGGATGCCCATAAGAGGATTGATAAGCTTAAACAATTAAATTTGATCAATTACTAGTTGTTGGTAGTTTCATTTTGAAGGTTTAAAACTTAGATTTCAATTAAAATTCAATCGGGTTTTTCACAATCGGGATTTTATTTTTCCGTCAAAAGTGATGAAACCACCACCCTATGTAGACCAGCAATCCTATGACCACCACCTTGCCTAGGAGTAGTTTATTGATCTTTGCTTTGTCTTTGGCGGTGGTTCAAATCACCTCTCTGCACGGGGTGGCGGTTCTGCTTTCCGAAGACGGAACCTTAAATATATGCATTTTTCAAAAATTTTCTACTTAGGTTGGTGTTTAATGCAATATTAACTTTAATTAAGGTGTCTTCCATTCATTGGTTGATAGATTGACATCATCTCTTAGTTTCATAACTCAAAATTTCTAAATGCATAGATTTTCCATTCAAACATACAACCTTCAACAATATGAAATGTAAATTTTCTTTTATTAAACATACTTTGGAATTTCTCTTTGCAACCATACAATACAAATATGAAAACTACAAGTTGCAATAACATTATTTTGCAATACAAGAACTTCAAATCCATTTCTTTCAATAAAACTAGTCCTTTCCAACAAGGTATACAACAAAATTTCTTTCTACATTCACTAAATCACTACAACTTGGAATAAATGAAATATACAAAAATTATTTCAAACATACAAAAGTTACAATCTTCCACTCTAAGTGGGAATAATAATATGATTTACAACATGGATAATTCTTCCAACAAGGTCAAAACACAAGTCTTCTTTCCAAGTCATCTCCCAACTTCATAGCTTTCAACTTGCATCCTTCAACTCTTCAAAACTTGAATCACAATACAAATAAAGGGGTATAGGCGATGCTCTCTACCCAACCTATAATCCAATAAGAGGAGAAGCCATCCCCTTATTGGCCCCCGAGCCCCAACCAAAGAACAATGGGGAGTATAATGCAACTTTGACAACTTTTACAAAAATGGCTTCCACAAAACATACAACACATTCAAATGGACATACTCAACAATATTTACAACTTTTCCAACAACACATAGGCTTGACATCAAGCCAAAAGGAGCAAGGAATATGGGAACCACCTCCTTTTTCCTCCCAAGTGAAGTAGGAGTTCCACCCAAAATCCTCCATGTGCACAATACAAAACATTCAAATACATCCTTATCTCTCCCCTTGCAAATATGCAAAAATATGTCCATGTTTTCCTTTTCACTCCCCATAGGTGGAACTCCTAATCACACTCCCTCCAAAATGCATGCCTCACAACTCCCTTTTCCCTCCCCAATGGTCCCATACTTCCATCTCCCACACCCTTCTTAAGGCAAGCTACCCAACCCCAATATATCACATTCACAACACCCATGCAAATACTCATACAAACACAATTTTCACATCTATATACATAAATAAAGAAATAACAAAGGTGGAGATCCTACCTCTCCATTAAGCTTCCAAAATATTCACTCCAACAAGCTTTCAACACCTTCAAACCAAACACAATCCAAAATGCAACTCCAAAAAGGCTCCAAGCATGCAACTCAAGACCAAATTTCAAAAGTGCAAGAGAAGAAAATAAGACAAGTAACCCAAAATCCTTCAAATTCAATCAATAAATAGAAATGGGATGTGAGGATGATGAGGTGGCTCCATGTAGGATGCCACTTCATCATTCCTCCATTCCAACACACAAGTCAAACACCAAGCCCAAAGCAATTAAATGCACATGTAAGACTTATGACATGCCCACATGACACTCCAACTTGCACACCATGCCTATCAAGGACAAAATTAAATGTGGTAAGTAACAAATGCAATTATTTACCCTTTTTACACTCCAAAATACATAATTAAGCCTAAAATTAACTCTCCATACCATAGGTATGGTTTTGGATGAATTTAAGAGGCATGTGAAAAACTTAGCTTGTCCCACAAGCCTCCAAAAAGCCTCCCAAGTCAAAATCTAAATTTTGAAGTTGGGAAAGAGTACACAACACAAAACCCAACACAAATCTAATTTACATCCACAAGATTTCAAGGACCATCTACCCAATTTATTGCCCACATGTCAAATCTTCCTTTTAATTCAAATTTAAGCTAAACTAGTTAATTAAGACACATTAGCAAGTGTTAATAAAGTGACAATATTTCCCAAATAATTAAACACATGCACAACAAATTAAAATAAATAAAATTTAAAGGAAAGGAACACATTACACCCATGGCCACATAAATGAGGTTACCCCCATGGGAACCTCCTAACAAGGCATGCAACAAACACAATGTAATCTGTTATCCAATTTTGCACACCTGGCAAGATTGGACAACGGGGTCCTATCACGTTCAAAATAAAATAATAGTCCCAGGAACCCACCTTCGGTTATTATCGAAATGCAATAATTAAAAATAATTCCTAAATTGCATATGAAGAGATCACCTAGCATCGAAAGGCACCCAGTTGATCTCAACTCAGTGGAGAGTTCAGGGTCGAGTTGATAAAGAACCCGGTGTCAAATTGATAGTCATCTCGGAAATCATCTCAGTAGAGACTCTCAGTTGTAAGAGCTCGACGATGGCCTTGTTAACGCAAAATATAGCTCGTTGAAAATTGACGAATGAAAGGAACTGTACAAGGATCCCGGTGGAGATCGATGCAAAAAGATCCGAAGGCCAAGTCAGGGAGAGTCAAAGTCAACATGATGTCAGGTTTAATCCACTAAGACAACGCTCGACCAACCACTTGGGAGAATTATCTTGTTTGACCGAGATGTTATGAAATTATGCAGATATGGGAGGTTCAACATCATTGAATCTCGGGTTTGTAATTACATAATGGAAGGACTTCTATCGACCCAGGAAGATAGTATAAGCACTATCGAATACCAATGTGAAATTGAGTCAAACCGACATCTTACAAAGAACTGTGAATTGTAATGGTGTTCAGACCTTCCTCGGTCGAGTATTCGGTGCACAGGGATGTTGCAGTATAGTAGAAGCCCGTTTGAGCAAGTAAGTTGTCCAATGTTGTTATCTGATCAGCATCGTATGCATCCTCAAATTCAGGATTTTCCTTCAAGATATTTTTATGAAAATCAATTAAGTGACAGTAAGAATGTTACCGGGAGACTTGATTAAATTTATTTTACAATGCAACTCATGGAAACGGATCTCATAGAGGTGGAACTGTTTCATATCAGAATATTCATGGAGCATAATTTGCTTTGCAATTATATGAGCATCTTCAGCGAGTCACTAAGTTGGCGGGCACAAAGGATTCTGTCGGGATTATCACACCTTACAAGCTACAGCTGAAATGTTTGCACTGAGAGTTTAATGTTATCCTCAAATCTGTTGAAGGAAAACTCGGCAGGAGAAGATTCATGAAGATCCCGCGCGCTGGTGGGAATAGTGGAGAAATTGGGTCGGATTGCCAAATCTGCGTGGCGAAGTTGAGGCCGGGGCCCGTGAATTAATTTGGCCAAGCCGTTGGACGTGGGAAATAAGGCAAACACTGCCAGGCGTGGAAATATAACCGTGGCAAACCATGACCAAACTTCCGTGAAGGGGAGATTCGAGCAGCACTGCCAAGTGGAGATTTGACGATGGCAATCCAACATCAAATTTCCGCACGAGCCGTTTAAACGGGATCCGAGTCTTTGTGCGGGTCGCCAGGAGGTTAATAAGACAGTTGTGAATTAGAGCGGGTCATGGAAAAAACGCGACGTGATACCAATTTCTGCGGAGGCTACAGGCCGCTCGTCTCATTATGCAGATATTTGTCAAATGATATCGAGTAACAGGAAAGCAGTGCTCAAAACTCGTCCAGTTCGGTGGCCGCGAGAGAAAATCATCAACCAGGCAGCAGGCGTGTGCAATACAGTCGAAGCCTTCTTAGCGCTTCCAGCAAGCAGTTGCAGGAAACACATATTCACTGCCGTGCACGATGGATTGGAGTCACGACAAACAAGGCTTCATAGAATTTCCATGAACCAGGAGATGAAGGTTTATTACGTGCAGAGTGAAACGATTCATATTGCTCAGCATAGTTTTCTCCTAGAAACGAATTGAATGTGAAGGTCAACTCTGAAAATACCCGGTCGGCTGTTTTGCATGCTATATTCTTGTTACTCGTAAATGGTCTCTTCGAGAAAATCCGAGAGCAGAGGCAATATTTATACCCTTCCATTATGTACGTCCAATCAGACAATAACAATATTCTTTTACCAGGTTCAGAGAAGCTCGTTTTGATGGACGATTATACTGTAGTTTCAAGCTGTTTTTATCTAGCTCATTTCTATCAGCTTTGATCCACGACTAAGGGAGAATTCATATG
This sequence comes from Taxus wallichiana var. yunnanensis, assembly GCA_018340775.1. NCBI lineage: Eukaryota > Viridiplantae > Streptophyta > Pinopsida > Cupressales > Taxaceae > Taxus > Taxus wallichiana. Next base: position 1,009,304,719 of record CM031237.1, read on the forward strand.
GTTGTTACCTGTACATTTTTCCAAGGTCCTCTTGGCTGCCCCAGTTGTTCAATGTATTTTTTGAAGGGCTTCTGTTATGTGTTGCAAATTGTAACATGAAGGATCTTTTTAGTTTCGGAAAATGAGTATATTGTGTAGCTCGCAGCTACCCATGCCATACTAAGATCCCAATAGTGGCATAATTGTTGATTGGAGCTGAGATTGCCGAGTGCACTACCCGAATACCGAAGGGCTCTTTGGCCAAAAAATCAGTCTTAGGGTGTCTAGTGACATGTTACAGGCATGAGCCTGGGTCATCATCATGGCAGCACTAGGTCTTTATTGATAATGGTATTTTCTCATCGTTTGGAGGGTACAAATTGTGCTTATTATGGCAGAGTCAAAACATTCTTACTACAAGTGTTATATGATGAGGAAGAATCCTAAGCATTGTGGTAAAACCATTCTTTTTAGAAATATTGGGTTAAGCTTGGTATTCAAGTGAGTTTGAGCCCAGGAAAGGCAAGATCATTTGCTGGATGAAGAGCTCGGTGACTTCGCAGGGAGCTCGTGGTGATGTTTCATGAAGTTTGAACGTGGAATGCATAAATGGCTTCGAGTTAACAGAGCAAAATGATAAGAATCGAGTTTGATAGCTCACCATTCGAAGGACTCAATGCAAAAGAGCGCGATTACCAAAGCAAGGAAAGAGTTAGTGCGGGGTCAAAAATCGAGTGCAACACCGAGTTAGAGGATTCGAAGCTCATCGAATTTGGCTATGTGCAGATTCTATCCACATGGACCCCCCTCCTCTTCAAGTCAAACGGGTCAACGGGGGGGTCCCAACATTATGTTAATTAAATTAATATTTTTATTTAAATATTTTAATAATAATATTTATTATTATTATTTAAATATTTTATTTAAATATTCTTTTAATTAAATGAGAAGACTTGGTCATCAGGCAATTAATGACCCATGATGGAACCTTCTCAGGTAGTTCAACTAACTGTAATAAATACATCATGGGCCTTCATTTTAGGAATGTAATTATGACCATTTCCTCTTCTTTCTCACATTTTCTTCTATAAATGTAAGTTGGAAGCTCATTTCAAAGGGTTCCAACAGTTCAGACAAGTTGGACAGTTAGATATCTCAGGCAAGAGTGTATACTTTTCAAGGGTCCTCTCTCTTCTGCAAGTTGTTCTTGTGTGTTGAGAGAACTTTCAAGCCTCCTCTTCAAGACTGTAATGGCAACTATTGCCTCTTCTGAATGTATGATGCATTGTGCATGTTATTGAAGCAATAAAAGTGTGTGTTTTGTGACTAATCTCAGTCCTTTCATCCTTCTATGCTTCTTTGTGCCTTTCTCATACTTGCAGGTACACTGTGCAAGTTTAAGTTTCTATTGCAGGTTCTTGGAGTTCTGTGCTTATCGAGTGGTGAAGTATTGCATGCAGTTGAGTTGTGGTGTCTGTTCACCCTTCTTGAGTTCATCCTTCTTCACTGGGAAACTGGTATATTTCTCGGTCTGATAAAGTTTAACAAAAGGAACGCGTGTCTCTTAGCCTGTGGTATCCTGTACCCTCTCTAAGTTGCAGTAGGTGAAGTTGACCTGTGGTGCACACACCCTCTTCAAATTAACCCTTCCTAAATCTGAAGACACCCTTTATTCGGTGCATCACCATCCCTAGTATAGTTTCATTTCTGTAAAACTCTTTCCCTAAAACCCCATGAAAATGTTAGCATAGGACTAGATAATCGTTTTTGTTACACTAGGAGTAGTACAACACTTAGTTTAGGAAGAGGAAGCCGGCCTTCTCCGGAGGTTCACCTCGAGCCCAAGTCCCACAGCTTGAGAGGTGATCCCATGTGTCCCAATCACACCGAACGTCCTATTCACATCCTGGCCATTCGGAGGGTGCAGTGATTTGGCGACAACAAAGTAACATTATACACAAGTTGTCAAATTTTGACCATGTTGCATAACACCCGACATCCTTTCATGGTTGGTTCCCTACCCCCTTTCAATGTGTGTGCAAGTGTTTGTTTCTAACTAATGCTAAATATGAATGGAAGAATAACACCTAAATAGTCTTGATTAGCAAGAATTAAACAAACATTCTAAGCACCATCATGATAAGAATTAATCAAGGGTTAGATGCTAACATTTATCAATAAAACTATGAAATCAACAATGTTAAGTATCAAAATAACCTCTATTCTTTAACAACATGCAAATGAAAGAACCTAGGTAGGTTCCATGGCTATAAAAAGCAGTTGTCCTTAATGTTCCAAGAACCTAGGAATGAGGGTTAATCAAAGTTGGGCTTCAAGACCCTTTTGACACCTCCCATATGACCCAAACACTTTAAGAAAGAGGCTTAACTCTTCAAGATGATGAACTCTCAAAAACAAGGTGCAAGCTCTTAGTCTCTTTGCTATATGCTTTGCATTTGCTCTCTTAAGGAGTTTAGGTGTAAGTAAAAAGGTAGGTGGAGGGCTCTTTATATATCCCAAAGGATAAAGGATTCAACACATCCTCATGAATGTGGGATAAAGGTAAAACATGATTAGGAATGGATAAGGTTGCTTTATTAAAGGTAACCTTACTTTAGAAGGGTTTAATACATGTTTAACAAGTCATGGGAGTTGGGGGGTGTTTTAATTAATCAAAGGTGATTAATTAATAGGTAGTGTAAGCTTTAGAAGCCATTTAGAAGAATATTAGTGCGATTTAAGCTATTAAAAGGGAATAAATCAATTAAACATTGATTTATTGGTTAAATGAAGGGGAAGACTAATTAATTGATAATAACTAATTAATCTAGATAGAGGAAGTGATAATTAACTAAGGTTGTTAATTAGGTCAGTTAGTTGGATAAAGACCTAATCAATTAGCGTATAGTAATTAATCGACGACAATAAGAGGGAATATAAACGCTTTTGATGATAAGTCGTCAATTTGTGAGAAAGGGGATAATTAGCGCAATTTAAGTATTTAAATTGCTTAGTCGTAATTATAGGTGTCTACACAATGTATGTGATAAAATGTCCCTACAACACAAACATAATACCTCTTTAGCCTCAAATTGTATCGACAACATCGAGAATAATATACATATAAAAATCAATAATCGTCATCCAAAATTAGCAATTCTATCATCTATCATCATTCAATTTAATTCGATTTTAACATCCATAACATCATAATTCTACTCAAATATCCAACATAGGCTACACATCCAAAATATGACATGTTAGTATAAAATCAGAATACTGTAAATCAACATATATATATATATATATATATATATATATATATATATATATATATATATATATATATATATATATTTGTCCATCATCGTATCTAGTGCATCATAATCAAAATGTAAATCACAACATGTCAATAGTCCAAATATATGTATAGTCTATCATCTATTGATCAATATATAATAATCAAAATATCTAAGTATCAATCCAACAGTAATATCATCATAATGAAAATAGTGTCGAAGAGGAGTGGGCACTACAACCTTAAAATTTTTTTAAAAAAATTCCAAAACTTGAAAATCTCATGCCCGAAAAACTTGAAAACTGGAACCTAAATCTTGAAATTTTGAAGATCCTGAAATGTGAAACCTTAAAGAAGAAACCCAATTTTTTTGAAAACCTTTAAAATGGGAAAATCCATAATACCTTGAAACTTGAAACTTGAAATTCCCAAGCCCGATAACTTAAAACATCTCAAAACTTGAATTCTAAGTATCAAAATATTAAAATATGAAAACCTTGATCTCAAAACCGAGAAAATCTTGAAAAACACCAAAGGTAGAATGACATGAGAAGCCATACTACGAACAATTGTCCATTGTTGAAAGTACTAACTCCACGCAACATACAAAAATGTAATGTAATACAAGAAGGAAACAAGCTCATGTAATAGGAAAACAAGTACGAACGCACATATCCAACCCAACAACGGTCAAGACAGTTGTACAAATGTTTTGTTATCAGTGCTGAAGAGATCCACAAGTTCATGATTGACGACAAGGGTTAAAAATGATGCCCCGTAAAAACGATACATGCAAGGGGAAAGGACAATGTACACGGGGTCCATGAAAAGCGTTTGTGTGCAACTAAACAGTGCAGACTGTAACTAAAAGTGCCCTAGAGTACAGATGAAGCAAACAACTAGCTTTGTGAATGGTTGTGAATTTGGTGATCTGCAAGTTGTGTTAATTGGGGAAGATGTGAGACAAATCAACAAGATATGGAGAAAATACCATGTGCAAGACACAAGTTTCAGCCATAAAAAGCAAGTTACCATTTTTGTAGGTGTTTTTTACTTTTTAGGATTTTTGGAAAAAATTTGCCCTGTTTTTGGATTTTTTTGGTATATATATTGTTTTTGATTTTTTGAAAATTTGAACAGTGGTAAACAATAAGAAAGGAGAAGAAGAAAACGAAGGGCCTAGGTGCAAGAAAGTGCCCTAGGTGGAAGAAAGGAGAAACAAATGACAAATAATGTCCTTGTTTAGTGGAAAAATTAAGAAAAAATAATTATTTACGAGAGTGTGAAGAAGAATAAAATTGCCAGGGAGCAATAAAATTGTCTGGGGGAGAAGAAAGGGGTATCGGACAAAAAATGCCCCAATACGGTGAAAAAGAAGAGAAAAATAATTATTTAATAAAAATAATTATTTCATAGCGAACAAAGGAGAGAAAGATGATCGAAACGGGTTTTCCAACCGTTCGAACGGTGAAAAATAGGTTAATATACCCCAGGGGGGGTAAAAACATCGCAATCAGTTCATTTTAACCGCTCAGTTTAGAAAACTTACCGTGAGGCTCTGACACTCAGGAGAGATGGTGATCACACGAGATCGTTTGAGGGCTTGTGTGATCGGGGTACCTGAGAGGCACACGGACGAGGGGCCATTTGTGAGTATCACAACCTTGCCCTTAAAATTTTGTCATTAATGCATTAATTAGGGTAATTAGGCATAAGAACACGTAGGCGCGCCACGCGCAGCACGAGGCGTGGGTTAGGGTGCGCATGTGCCACTTTGGGGCCCTGTGTGTCCATTTAGGGTGTAGGCGCTAAGGCTATGCGCGCACGCACACGCGTGATCAAAAATCACATTCACACACACACGCACGTGCACACACGAGCACACATGCGCACACACGCACACATTGGGAAAGGGGCGCACATGTGAAAAGCATGGTGCAGGAATGGGTAGGTAAGCGCACACAAGCAGAAGCGCACACATACACGCACAAGCACCAATTAGGTGGCGCACATGCCAAAAAGGGTGCGCAGAGTTCCGAAAGAGGGTGCATGTGCGAAGAAAACACAACTTGCTGCAAGCGCATGCACTAGAAATGTGGCACACATGCCCAAAAGGGTGCCCTAAACAGGTAGAAAAAGATAGGAAAGTGTCCAAAACGTGACACTTAGAAGAATTTTTAGGATTTTTGGGTTAACCCTAAAAAACAAAGATAGATTTTTAGATGAAATGCTAGAAACTAATGAGTGGCATGTGATTTTGTAGAGACGTTTACCAGTGTTGCAGACGCGGGAGCGTCACTCTCAGATTGCCGAGTTAGAGAGCAACATGTGCGGCGCCGCGACCGTTAAGAGATGGCTATATTACTAGAGGCAGTGGGGCTAGGCCCCATGGCTCGGATGCCCTCCATCGTATTGAATCACGGCCTCTTGACTGCGCTTACCGAGCGATGGCACAACGAGAGTCAGTGCTTTAGACTGCCCACAGGTGAGATGATAGTGATGATAGAGGATGTGTGGCGGATCCTGCGCGTGCCCATGATGGGTACATTGATCGAGTATAGCTCCAGATGCAAGGTTGATCAGAGTAGCATGCAACATGTTATTCGGTGTTGATGACATCCCACATGACAGGATGACTGTGGCCTTACACGAGTGCATCTCGGACCCGACATTGCATCGGGGGCCATTTTATATCATGGCACTTATCAGTGGGTTTCTACTCACTGATAAGACAGGGACTTCGTTCCCAAGAGGATTCTACCGAGTAGTACACAGGATTTACTAGTGGTGAGAGGTATTCTTTGGGGTCGGTGTATACTGGCCCATTTATACTGGGATTTACATCTTATCACATACCACGGTTAGAAGACCGTGGGGCCGACATCATTGTTATAGATATGGTCATGGGATCATATAGCCATTGGACGCCCTGTCGGCCCATTCCGAGTTCAAGACCCGAGGAGCCATCATACATGGCTTGGATAGCAGTTGGCGGAGACATCCGTGGTCACCTTGGCAGCCTATTCAGATATAGGTGGGAGTTTGATGAGCTAGCAGTGATAGACGTCATTTGGCATCCATATAGACACTTCCAGTGGCTAGAGGATGCCACAGAGCTTAGCATGTGCTTGGTGGAGCACTTCTTGATCGGCAGCCGCAACTACATCATGGAGTTGTATCGCGTTGGCTGACAGTGCCACGGCCGCTAGGTGAAAGAGTGGAGTCCCGCAGCTAGATATCTGGCATGCTCGCAGGGACTCTGAGAGTTAGAATATGGGGCCTCGGATTGTAGAGCCCAAGCCGTGGCCTATTTCCTACAAAGCGATCCCCCTGCATGGGATCCATTGCAGCAAATTAGAGATTAGGGGACCACACGGTGATTATGTAGCATGGTATGCTATAGTGTTACCCCGACGACTGGCTATTCCAGAGGTAGCATGAGTAGCAGGTATTCACCCTCCTATGGAGATATGGCATGGATCAGAGTGCAAGGCCAGAGCAGTAGCATTGGGGCCAGACCCCGAGGATCCTTTTGATGGGATCCCTCATGATGGACAGGGTGCCGCACAGGCACAGGGACCAAGGCCATGGGCCCCAAAGACAGTAGCTATGCCTCCAACCTGAGGCAGAGTATTTGAGTAGGGGTAGTCTTCCGAGCACCACAGGACCAGTCTTGAGGTCCGCATAGCTTCACAGCGATTAGTGGCACGAGATAGTCACAACACAGGGATAGGTACAACAGCTCTTAGCTGAGAGAGATGCGGTGAGAGTGGAGAGAGACAAGGCTTGAGGCTAGTGCGTGACAGCCACAACAGAGAGAGACGAGGCCCGGACCCATATTGTTACATTACTTTCATGGCGAGATCAGGCTTGGGCCTAGGCCGGGCTAGGAGATGACAGAGCAACATGGCAGAGCCAAGTCTGAGAGATAGCTGCACAGGGGGCACATATATTGAGTCTCTTACATCAGTCCCTCCTACAACTGTGCATGATTATGGCACAGAGAGACCACATGTATACACGTTATCAGCAAAGCAGCAGAAAGAGCTTCGGATGGACCAAGCTCGAGCAAGTTACAAAAGGGCGATGATGACGGAGAGAGATCAAGAGATGCTTACCTTTGACAGGCCGAGCAGACCTGGGCCGGGTAACAGGTGAGCGAGACATTACCCTTCAGGCAATGCTCACCTCAGGAGATGCCGATTTGATTCGGGATGCCACTAGGCTTGGTGGGGAGGCACTATTTTATAGGACAACATACTACAGAGTGGTGCGCTGAGCATAGAGTGGTTTTGCCACAATTATTAGGATCGAGTGCATTTGAATATCGTTCGCGGAGGTCCGAGCAATCCACTGATCGGTCGACAACCCCTTCCGGAGTAGCCAACGAGACCAGCGCCAGCCCAACCTACATATACCCGACATCTAGAGGACCGACCTGGGAGCCCCGACGAGGGCGAGCGCTGTGGTTGATAGCCATGTTTGTATTGTATAGATTCTATTTGTATGTATGCCTCTTATGAAGGCTGATTTTGATGTAGTGATTATAGACATGTATTATTTTTGATGATGCCTCATGATGAAGGCTTGATTCTTTCAGATATATGCCCCTTTTTGATGGCATTATGTATCGTTAATGTATTTATATTGAGCATCGATCATAACATTGTGTATCATATAGACATTGTTGATGTATCCCTATCAGACGCCTCACCGGTGAAGACATTTTTGATATAGAGTACAAATTTGTATGTATCCATTTTTGATACATATGTATTTTGACACACATGTATATGTATATGTGTGTGTGTGTGTGTGTGTGTGTGTGTGTGTGTGTGTGTGTGTGTGTGTGTGTGTGTGTGTATGAGGACTCATTTTCTTTTGGCTCGATTCACATGATTATGATATGATGTACATCTTTGTTTTGTTGATACTTTTTTGCATTGTCTCAGAATATATGGGAGCCAATTGATGGACGGGGCATAAATCGTGTTTATGGATTCGATGCATGTTATTGTCTTGATTCAGCATTTGTGGATATTGTTATGATGTTTTCGTATGATGCATTGTATTGTTGTTGTTCCTTGATGCATGTGGCCTGAGTGGGCATAATTCTATGATGTGAAATACCCCTTTCCAAAAATTACTATATGTTGATTCTCGGTGTATTTTGCATTTGTTTAATTCAGCATGTATGGATGCGTTGTGACATGAGTGGGCATACATTGATTTTTATTGCATGCCACATGTTTTGATTCAGCACTTATGGATGTATCATTTGATTTTGTACTTTGTATGTATCTGATTCCAATGTATTGATGTATACATGCTCTGTGGATGTTAGACGATAGATCTATAGATGATACCAAATGTTGTTTTCATGTGTTATTTTGATGTATATGGACGGGATGATATGATGATATTGGTGTGGGGGGGATATATTTTTGATTATGCGCAACCCCTCTTGCCCCCATTGATGATACAATAAGTGATGATTAGCTTAGCATACATGCATGATGTAAAACTTAGCATTTTTGTTTATATATGATGTATAGATGATGCTAGATGTGATGATAGTGATGGTAATGTGATGTGAATGATAAAAAATAGAGCACATGCAAGAAACATAGCCAAATGCTAACAAAGAACACCAGGAATTAATGCAATACACCATGATTCACCATGTCTTATTAACAAGTAACAAACACAACCAAATGCTCAAGAAAGAACATAATGAATTAACACATTACATCATGATTTCCCAAGGTTCACTAGCATGTCGAGACACACCGCAATATGCACAAGCAAGAATGAATCTAATCTAAGCAAGAAAAGATGAACTATGACAAAGTACACCCAAACAACAAACAACTCAAAAACAAATGCGCAAAACACTATACAAGCAACAAGCAAAGCAACGAAACAAGACCATGCAAGTAAATGTTTTTGTAAAATATGTTTTTATGGGCTATTTTCTATTGTTTAGGTTTTTGAAACAAATTTCTATTGTTTTTATGTTTTCTCGAAACAATTTTCTATTATTTTTATGTTTTTCGACGGTTTCCAAAGCTATGTGCGGGTAACCAAGAAAGCGTGGATGCCCCTAAAGCATTAGGTGAGGAATATACAAGGGCGAAGCCACGCACTTATGAACAAGAAGGTGAAGTTGTTGAGTTACCCCTAGCGTAAGATGGGAAATAACGAAAGACCACATCCCTCATGGCGAATAGAAGAAGGCCAAGCCGGATCAAGGTGAATAGAATGGTGTACACAAGGAAACTCTGAGGTAGAACCAGTCCAGCCCAAGAAAACTACCCTTCTAATACATAATGCTAGTGAACAATGAATCTTATTGAGGTGCGGAAACTAGTTTTCACCCAAGGACATGCCCAAAGTGCCACAATTGCGTGGTTTTCACTAGTGGACGACCTGTTTTCTCTTTTTCATTTTTTTGATTTTTTTGATTTTTTTGTATTTTTTGATTTTTACGACCTCCTTGCGCCATGTTCAGGCATAAAACCTCTTAAGATGCATGGCGTTCATGGGCTCCCGGATCTCATCACCATTGGGGTGAGCCAATTTGTATACCCCGGTGCCAGTACTTGGCAACTATGACATAGGGTCCTAACCAATGTGGTTCGAACTTCCCTTTCTTTTCTCACTCTGCTCTGGTGTTGAACTGGTTCTCCTTCATGACTAAATCACCAACCTCAAACTGGCGAGGGATGATTCTCTTGTTATAGTTTCGGGAGACAGTGTGTTGATATACTTTCAGGTGATTAAGAGCGTGAATGCACCTCTCATCCAATAGTTCTAACTCAACCAACCTTGCCACTCGATAATCTTCATCCTTATCCAGATAGTCTAGAAGAGAGATTCTCAAGGATGAAAGTTCAATCTCTAAGGGGATGATAGATTCTATCCCGAACACTAGGGAATATGGTGTCACACCTGTAGGGGTGCGAATGGATGTTCGGTAAGCCCAAAGGGTGGATAAATTTGTAGGAGGTTCTGCGACACTCATTTTGTTGACCATATTCTCCATTATCCTGACCAAAGTCTTGTTTGTTGCCTCTGTTTGTCCATTACCCTGAGGGTAATATGGCGTGGACCATTTCAATTTTATTTGGAACCATTGGCAAAGACCCTTCACAGTTTTGTTCTTAAATGACTTCCCATTATCTCTGAATAATGGTCGTAAGAATGCCATCTTGACAAATAATGTGATTCATAATGAATTTAGAAATTTGTGCTCCTATGACATAGGTTAAAGGGACGGCCTCCACCCATTTTGTAAAATATTAAGTGGCTGTGATGATATGTGTATGACCATCAGAAGAGGTAGGAGTAAGCTTCCCTATTAAATTTAGTCCCCATTTAGAGAATGGCCATGGGGTAGTGATTGGTTCATAATGGTCGTGACAGAGCATGGATAAAATTTCCATACTTTTGGCAAAGCACACATTTTCTAACATAATCGCAACAATCAGTTTCCATGTTAGGCCAATAAGTAACCTACTCTCAACAATTTCTTAGCCAAGACCATTCCATTTGTATGCGCTTTGCATACTCCTTTGTGCACTTCCTTGATTTCTTGAATTGACTCCGTCACATCCAGATAATGAAACATATTCCCGTCGTAGCCATGATGATAAAGTGTACCTCTAAAAGGGTGTAATGGGCTATCGGGCGAATTAGGCGTTGCTTTTCGAGTGGGAGATATCGGGAGGGAATGTGTTGTCCTTAAGATAGGTGAAAATGGGTTTGTACCATGGTGAATGGGGACCAACAACCTCACAAGCCAGAAAGATTCGGCATGTCATACGTGGTGGCATAGATTTTCTATGAAGAAAGGCATATCATTGTTCCCTGGTGGAATACGAAGCATAGATTCCACTGTTTCCATAGCATCCACTGATCTTCTCTACGCTCTTGGGATTTTCTCAAAGGTAATGCGCACAAAATACTCTTTTAGAGTTTCCACTAACTTTGTATAAGGTATGAGCTTGTCATCCTTAACCTTATATTCATCATTTACTTGTTTAATGATTAATTGTGAATCACCTACAACCTTAACATGATGAATATTCCACTTGATGGCTAGCTTCATTCTTGCAATGAGTGCTTCATACTCTACAATGTTGTTCGTGCAAGGGAAGGCCAGGCGGAAAGCTGCGGTATAGGATCACCGGAAGGGGTAATAAGGACCACTCCTGCACCTGAACCATGAAACGTAAATGATCCATCAAAATGTATTTGCCACATGGCCGACTCTTCAATGTAGAGTAAGGAGGCGTCTGGTAGATCCAGACTCAAAGGCTCCATGCTTGGCAAAGGTGCTTCCGCTAGCTAGTCTGCAAGTACTTGTCCTTTAACTAATTTTTGATGGACAAATTCTATATCAAACTCACTAAGTAGAATGATCCAATTAGCCATTCTATCCGTGAGGGAGGGTTTGGACAACAAATACTTGAGTGGGTCGACCTTAGATATGAGCTTGGTCTTAGTATTTAGCAGTAATGGTGAAGTTTCGAAAGGTAAAAACAAAGACCAAGCAAGCCTTTTCAATCTAAGGATAATTAAGTTCATAGGCAATGAGGGTGCGACTCAGATAGTACACCACTTTCTCTTTATGGTTAAGGTCATATTGGGCAAGCAATGCACCAATAGCATATTGTGTAGTGGAAATATAGAGCGAAAGCGGTTCTCTCTGAGTAAGGGGTATGAGGATAGGTGGATTAGCCAGTCATGTTTAAGCAAAGTAAAGGCTTGCTTGTTGCTCTCAGTCCCCAGAGATGAAAGCGACGTCCTTTTAAGCAAATGAGTGAATGAGTGACATTTATCTGCAAGATGGGAGATAAAGCGGCCAATGGCTTGAATTTTCCCCTGTAAGCTATGCAGTTGCTTGATATTTTCAGGTGGAGGCATTTCAGTGATGGCAGACACTTTAGCAAGGTCTATCTCAATACCTCGTCTTGACACAATGAAGCCCAATGATTTCCTTGATAGCACACCAAAGACACATTTCTTGGGATTCAATCTGACTTTGTATTCACGTAGGCGTTCAAAGATACACCGCAAAATGATTGGATGATCCTCTCTCATTTTGGACTTTCCCAAGATGTCGTCTACGTAGTCTTCCATGATGTCATGAATCATATCATGAAAGATTACTCGCCATGGCTCAGCGATAAGTTGCTCCCGCATTCTTAAGGACAAATGGCATCACTCGATAGCGAGAAGGTGTGCCCAAGGAGTTGTGAAAGCTGTTTTGTGTTGGTCTTCCTCGGTGATTTTAATCAAGTTATAACTTGAAAAACCATCCATGAGTGATAGCATTTCGTATCCCGTTGTTGAGTCAACAATCATATCAATGTTGGGTAATGGAAAGTCATCTTTAGGGTAAGCCTTATTGATGTCCCTAAAATCCGTAAAGATTCAGATACCGACAAGTTTCTTCTGGACATGAACAATGTTCGATATCCATTCAGAATAGTCAATTGGTTGGATGAATCCTGCTACAAGCAATTTTTCCAACTCTTCCTTGACCAACAAGGCCACTCTTGGATGCATCTTTCGGAGTTTCTATTTGATAGGCTTGGCATCTGCATGCATGACCGGGTCAGGTACGACCAAAGTTGTATCTAGGCCGGGTATGTCTTTGTAAGACCATGCAAACACATCAATGAACTCTCACAACAACATAGTGAACGTCTTTTGTTCTCTAGTTGATAGTGATGCCCCCAATTTTACTATCTTGGGATCTTCTGTGGTACCAATATTGACATCAATGGTTTCTTCGACTAACAATTTTGATAAATCCTCCATACGCGTAGGATCAGGAGGAAGGTTGAGATCTTCATCCAAGGATGTCTCCACAATATTTTCATCCTTGGCGTGGTCACTTTGTTTGTCCTTTGATTTTTTTATTTGTTTGTCAGCTAGTGCCTCAAAGAGGTTTTCATTGTGTGACTTGGACTTCAATTTTTGCCGAGGCTTTTCTTTATAACTTTTGCCCTTGCTTTTCTTTAAATTTTGTTGACCACAAAGTTCAGCCTCCTCACCGAAGTAGGTGCAGGTGTCTAAGTTGATAAAGAAACCTTTCTTATGATCTCCAATGGGGATTGTATCCCTTATGCCCATAAACTCTGCAATAGCCTCATCATTCTTGAATAAATCTAGTGGTACGTGACGTTGTTGGTCCCATTCAATAAGGGAAGGGTATACAAGGTCAAGGGTTGGTTCAGTGGGGGTGATGGTCAGGACAACGTTATTCATGAAAAGGTTCATGGAGGCCAGCTCCTCATATTGGCTACAATAGGAATCCGTATCACCGTCAGGTAATCGAACCATCCTCATGCTCAGAACAAGTCACGTCTTGATCGTTGGGGTGGGCTCCATAAGGACGAATCCCGATGTCGTGTCTTTCTATTTTGAAATGTGGAAGAGGGACTGGTTCTCGTTGTCCTTATTCATTCCTCCCACATCCTAGGCATTTGTAGCCCATGGAGTACATCATTTCGCTAGATTTTTCATATTTCGGGGTTTGATAACAGGATGGCCGAGTGTCCTCGGGGACCCAAGTAGTAGGCGGATCAAGCAATTTATCCTCGGCCAACAAAGCTCCAAGAAAGAACGACCCAATAGTGTGTTCTTCTCTAGGTCTCCAAGAAGAGGCTGGGTTGTCCTCTAGTCTTGGGCGACAAAGAGAGATCCGACACCAAGAGCACTTATCAGACATTATACTCTTGCTACGCCCTTAACCTTTGCTTGTATTAGGATATGAGTAGCCAAATTGTGGCTTACAATATCATTTTATTATATCATTTTTACTTTCTCATGCTTAATAGGTTGGCCTTGGTGATGGCCATAGCATATGAATAGTATATATAGGGGATTATAGGTAGTATTTCATTATCATTTGAGCATTTGAGTCTTATTATATGGTTTGGAGGTTTCCCCTCAAAGTGGCAAAGCTATTCTAATTGCATATTGAGATCATTATTATGAAATATTGTGTTATTTGGTGTTCTATTGTTGCTCTTAATTTGAATTATACAAGTAATTTCATTACAAGTGGTATCAGAGCTGCGATCTGGGCCAAAATTAGGGCAAAAACCCTAATTTTTTTGTTTCCGCCACATATTGCGAACCAGAGTGAATTGGTGGGAGATATTTTTACCAGAGTTGTGAAACATTTCAAGTAAGGTTCCCTAAAAATTTCATACTTTTTTATTTATTTTGCAAAAGTTATTACAAATTTAGGGTTTTTCATAAAATCACTCCCTAGGGTGAAAATTGTGGAAAATTTTCAAGTTCTTTACATTTTCGGAAAGCACTAAAAAAATTATTAGTATCTTCTCTGTGTTTTTTCTTGTTCGGTCGAAATTATATCGAAACCCTAAACCCTAAGGTTTGACATCATGGCGGGGCCTTCCACAAGAGCAAAAAGAATCAGGTTTTCGGGGTAAAACCCCGGATAAAGATGGGGTAGTGATTGAAGAGATGGAGTCGAAGGGGTAAATACTGATTCCTCAAAGACTAGGGTTTACCTCGGTTGATCATAAGGTGAGCCAACTTGAGTACGAGTTAAATGTATAATTTGAGATGGCCTCTAAAGGAGACATAACCCAAATCAATCATCGGTTGGATGATATCATGCAACATGTAAAGGGTAACCAATATGGCCCAAATCCAGCCCATATCAACCAAGGAGGACCTTCAGTTCAAAATCATGGACAAACTAACCATATTGGATCACTTTTCCAGTCCCATTAGAATCAAACTTATTCGTAACCACGGAACATGATGCCGAAAGTGGATATGCGCAAATTTGATGGTAAGGATCCCCTGAATTGGATAAATCAAATGGAGAACTTCTTTGAGTTACATCAAACACCATCAGGACAAAAGGTGACATTGGCATCCCTATATCTTGAACCCGACCAATTTGTTTGGTATCGTTGGTTATGTGCTCAGAGGCAGAAGAATGGTCTAAGTGTCACTTGGACAGTTTTTACAAAGGAGTTGCAATTGCACTATAGTTCCAGTGTTTCAGAGAACTACTTTAGTCAATTAGCAAAGTTACGGAAAATAGGATCAGTCAAATATTATGTGCATCAATTCCAAAACCTATCCTTAAGGGTGGAGAATATTCCAGAAGAGAATCTGAATGACTTGTTCCTTGGGGGTCTTAAGGACCACATCGAGCATGAGGTACAAATGTTTAATCCAATCAAGCTGTCTAATTCTATTATCATGGCATGTCGTGCAGAGGAAAAAATTATTTGTAGTAGGAGGCCACCTTTCATTAACACCAGAGACCGTAGTATCTCTTCCCCTTCATTTGCTAGGCCAATTAAACTGACTCCTCAACAAATGGAAGAAAAGAGAGCAAAAGGATTATGTTTTAACTGTGATAGCAAATATGGACCGGGACATAAATGTGTTGAGAAGAATTTGTTCTATATTGATGGAGGTAATGAGGATGATGAGGAAGCTAAAATTATAGGAGAGGCCGAGGAACCAGTAGAAGATGAAGTAGAGGATCACCAACCTACAATTTCTTGCCATGCATTGTTAGGTATTAGTACTCCTCAAACACTCAAGGTTATTGGCTATCTCAAAAACAAAAGGTGACGGTGTTGATTGACTCAGGGAGTACTCATAACTTCATAAATAGTAAGTTAGCTGCCCGCCTCAATTGTTTTATTTACCCAACTCCAGAAATGCAAGTTATGATTGCGGATGGTGGGACAATCAAGTGCACAGGAAAGTGCCATAATATCAAGCTTTCCATGGGAGGCTACATGTTAGACTCACCTATGTTCGCTATTTCTATGGGAGGGGCAGATATTGTTTTGGGAGTCCAATGGCTCACAACCTTAGGTACTATAGAGATGAATTTCCAAGAATTGTTCATGCGATTTCATTCAGATGGAAGGACAATACAATTAAATGGGATGGTAGCTAAGTATCCACAGATTATTAGCTCTCATCGATGCGAAGGTTCTCGAAAAGGAGTGGATGGCTTTATAGTAAAGCTATTTTCCATAGAAGTACAAAATACGTAGTCTTTAATGCCACCGATCTTGAGAAGATCGTGGATGCTCACTCATCTGTTTTGATGCAATTCCTAAATGGGACTACCACCGATTAGGGATCATGATCATGCCATTCACCTGATTCGGGAGCCAAACACCTAACATCGGACCATACGAGATACCCATATTCCCTTAAAAGTGAGATCGAGAAAATGGTGGAGGAAATGTTCAAGGCGTGTATTATCGGGCATACCGAGTGCATATTCTTCACCAAAGTGGTCATGGTACGTAAGAAGGATGAAACATGGAGGATGTGTCCAGATTACGAGAAATCAACAAGTACACCATCAAAGATAAGTTTCCTATTCCAAGAAGTAATTGATGATTTACTTGATGAATGCATGGTGTCTTTGTTTATTTCAAAAATTAGATTTTCGTTCGGGATACCATCAAATTAGGATAAAGAGGAATATGTTCATAAAATGACTTTCAAGACTCATGAGGGCCATTATGGTTTTTAGTAATGCCTTTTGGTCTTACAAATGAGCCCTCAACCTTTCAAAGCTTGATGAACACTATTTTTAGGTTATTTTAAAGGAAATTTGTATTATTTTCTTTGATGACATATTGATTTACAAGAAGACATAGGAAGAATACTTCGACAACATTTAAATAACATGTTGGAAGTTTTAGAAACATACTCTGTATGCAAAGCCATCCAAATGTTCTTTTGGTGTACAAGAGGTAGAGTACTTGGGTCATATTGTATCCCATGAAGGCGTCAAAGTTGATCCTCAGAAGATCAAAGCTATGGTGGAATGGCCAAGGCCCAAAAATCTCAAAAATCTTCATGGGTTCCTAGGACTAATAGGGTACTACAAAAGATTTGTGCGGGGATATGGTAGAATAGAAACCCCACTCACTGCATTGCTAAAGAAGGATGCCTTCCATTGGATTGACGTAGCCACTAAATCCTTTGAGTAGGTGAAGGAAGCCATGTGCGGCAAGACTCAGCTTTGGCTACTCCCAACTTCTCAAAACCTTCATTGTTGAATATGACGCTTCAGGATCGTGGATTGTGAATAGTTCTAATGCGGGAAGGAAGACCAATTGCATTTGAGAGTCGCTAATTCAAAGGAAAATATTTGATCAAACCTATCTATGAGAAATAAATGATGGCTATTCTTCATGCAGTGAAGCAATGAAGGCCCTATCTCATGGGTAGACACTTCAAGGTAAAAACTGATCATGATGGTCTCAAATAATTTTTGGAGCAAAGGTTATCATCCGAGGAACAACAAAAGTGCGTAATAAAATGTTGGGTTATGATTTTGAAATCATATACAAAAAAGGTAAAGAAAATGTAGTAGTTGATGCATTGTCCAGAAGGGATACATCCGCAGATGCCTTACTATGTGGAATGTCCATGTTGATGGCCGATTGGGTGGATGAAGCAAGATTGGAATGAATCAAGATAAGGATACACAATCTCTAATACAGAATATCAAACAAGGATCTATGACATCTAACAAATTTGAGTGAAAAGGTAATGCCCTATGGTACAAGGATAGGTTATACTTGAGTAAATATTTTGAGTTGAAGCATAATATTCTTGCAGAGCTACATGCCTCACCTGTTGGAGGACACTCTAGGTTTTTGAAGACATATCATAGAATAAAAATAGAATTCTTTTGGGAAGGACTCAAGGGGGATGTACAAAAGTTTGTATCAGAGTGTTTAGTGTGCTAATAGAACAAACGGGAAACAATTAAGACATCGGGTCTGTTGCAACCCTTACCATTTCCTAGCTAGAGATGGGAGGAGGTCTCCATGGATTTCATCACCGAATTACCTTGTTCGAGAGGGTAAGAATGTTATTCTTATGATTGTGGATAGGCTCACAAAATATGCCCATTTTTGTGCCCTATCACATCCATTCGCACCATGATATAGTCACATTATTTTTTTGGAGACAATTTAAAGGCTACATGGAACCCCAAAGATAATTATAAGTGATCGTGATCCTATTTTCACAAGTAATTTTTGGACGGAATTATTTTTATGTTTGGGTACTCACTAGCTCACAGTTCATCTTATCATCCTCGATCGATGGGTAAACAAAAGTGGTCAACAAATGCTTACAGGGGTATTTACGTTGTTTTGTATCAGAGAAGTAGGAAAGGTGGATTAAATGGCTACCACTGATAGAATGGTGGTATAACACATCTTTTCATACCTCTTCTCAAATGACCCCATTTTTAGCATTATATGGTTACCATCTACCTTCTATCACTTCCTCCCGAGGGTGTAAACTAAGGTTAGAGATGTTGAGGAACACATTCAACATCAACAACAAGTTTTGGCTAGTTTGAAGGAGAATTTGGCATTAGCACAAAACAAGATGAAACAAAAAGTAAATCAACACCGTAGTGAAAGACATTTTGAAATTGGTGACTGGGTTTTGTATGTCTCCAGCCTTACAAACAGATGTCCCTAAAGCCCAGACAGAGTTACCAGAACTTGACAAGGAAGGAAGAATCATTTTGGAGCCAGAGAAGATTCTGCAAACATGTACTAAGAGGTTGAGAACTAGAGACATTAAGGAATATCTGATCAAGTGGAAGAATCTAAGCATAGAAGACGCCACCTGGGAGGATGAAGGTTTTCTGCAGCAACATCCAAGATTATTCAACATTGAGGACAACGTTGGTTTGAAGGGGAAGGGCATGCTACGCCCTTAACCTATTGCTTGTATTAGGATATGAGTAGCCGACTTGTGGCTTACCATATCATTTTATTATATCATTTATACTTTCTCATGCTTAATAGGTCGGCCTTGGTGATGGCCATAGCATATGAATAGTATATATAGGGGATTATAGGTAGTATTTCATTATCATTTGAGCATTTGAGTCTTATTATATGGTTTGGAGGTTGCCCCCTCGAAGTGGCAAAGCTATTCTAATTGCATATTGAGATCATTATTCTGAAATATTATGTTATTTGGTGTTCTATTGTTGCTCTTAATCTGAATTATACAAGTAATTTCCTCACGCTGTAACAAGTAGTGTCTTGATCGTTGGGGTGGGCTCCATAAGGATGAATCCCGATGTCATATCTTTCTGTTTTGAAATGTGGAAGAGGGACTCGTTCTCATTTTCCTTATTCATTCCTCCCACATCCTAGGCCTTTGAGCCCATGGGTACATCATTCGCTAGATTTTTCATATTTCGGGGTTTGATAACAGGATGACCGAGTGTCCTCGGGGACCCAGTAGTAGGTGGATCAAGCAATTTCTCCTTAGCCAACAAGCCTCCAGCAGAACGACCCAATAGTGTGTTCTTCTCTAGGTCTCCTGAAGCGGTAGTTGGGTCATCCTCTAGTCTTGGGCAACAAAGAGAGATTTGACACTATACGTACCCAAAATTGTAAGGTATTGACCGCCGTAACAACATGACACGTGCCCCAATGATGATACTGAGTCTCCTCGCAAGGTGTTCGGGATCGGAAAAGCTCTCCGAATGTTCGTTAACATCCCGCATGCCCCGCTTAGCCCCGCGTACTTTGTTTTTACCTTTTCCCCTCTTTTCTTGGCCTTTTTCTCAAAGGACGAAACCATTGCCTTGCAGGCGGGGTCTCGTGACCGCCGCCCGAACAACGGTAAGCTTGCAAGAAATCAATTCCCAATTGAGTGGGTTAAACGTAGAAGACGACCAAGCACACACGTTTTGGTCAAATCAACCGAACTACAGATTACCTAGGCAACATTCATATGACTGTAGAAGGGTTTAAAAGAGAACAAACCTTTGGTTGTGATCCTTTGGTCCCACAACCAGATGTAAGAGACACTCTTCTAGATATAGATACCAGCCTAAGAATCCAGGTTACACAAATGCCTGTAGGGTATTCTGAGAAAATCACACAGTTATTGATCCTAAATATAGAAGCTGAGAAAGCATACGATTACTGGATATTAGGGATTAGGACTTGATTTCACGCATGACCATAACAGGTCCACAACAACTAAGAATCTACGGTTGTGACCCACAAATCCCGCAGCCCAACGAATCCATAGGAGAATTAGACATAGACACTGGCCTACACACACTAGTATTCCGGTCTACCCCACTTCCACCTATCATCATCGAACAATTATCCTTGCTAGACACAGCAGCTAACAGAGCTAGGGAATTCTGGACTAGGCCAGAGAATCGTCCATAGAATTGACTACATTTACCATCCACCATATGACCCTGTCCGGAGAAATACACGAAACTATCCCGGGTCATTTTCCACGTATTCCACAACCTATAGATCGAATCACGCCAGAACTCGATATTGATTGGAGCCTTTGAGCAGTCATCCTTGTTGACCGATCTATCACACCAGTTCAAGTTAGGAGGGCTTTCTTTGCCTTAGACTCACAAATTCGCTAATACGTATCGAAGACATTAGATTGCCTAACTAGTTTTTCTGCATCTCACACATATTCCATACCCGGTCTTTTTGTCTCTGCACGACCTCGGGAGGTCGGGTGCGAGGAAGAGTCACTTGTAGATTCCCACGCTCACATGTCACTTTTTCGTCGCATGCAGACACCAAGAGCACTTGTTGTACATTATACTCCCCACAACCATATTCTAGGATTTTCATCTCCCATGAATCAAATGGAGATGTTGAAGTAGATGCCCCATGAGCGCAAGAACTAAGTGAATCCGAACCCACACGGACTCCATAGCCTCAAATCGAAGAGGAATAGCTATATTTGCGGAGGGACATGCATATGTACCCTTTCGTGCAAAGCTATTAAGAGCTCTACAATGAGCAAAGGGCTCTGAATCTCTTAGTATTGTTATCGTGTGTCCCTCATGCTTCAACTTGATGCATTGATGAAACGTTGATGGCATGGCCTGCATGGCATGAATCCATGGTCGGCCTAGAAGCATATTATATGGAAGTTCCAAGTCTAGGACGTGAAACTTTATCTGATGAAAAGTGGGGCCCACCTCCATGGGCAACGTGATGGTGCTTGTTGACTCTCTTTCTGCATTGTCGTATGCAGTGATAGTGATAATATGGGACTCAAGATCTTCCTTCGTATGTCCCAATTGTTTGACCAACTTAAGCATGCAAGATGTTCAATCCCGATCCATTATCCACAAGCACCCGTTTGATTTTCCTGCGGGTGACAACTACCTCAATGTATAAGGGAAGATTATGTGTAGGATTCTCGGTAGGGATCTCCCTATGGTTGAAAGTGAGATGCTCACTTGGTGCAATGTTTGCCACCACAACTTGAAGGTGTGCAGGATCGACTTCTAAAGGCACTCTCGACCCCTGAAGAGTTTGATACAAGATGTCCTTATGCACATTGGAAATCTTGAGAAGGTCTAAGATTGAAATCTTAGTGGATGTCTTCTCAAGCTATTCTAAAAGGTTATACTTACTAGTATGCGGGGTTGACAGAGAGGGTTCCAGAATTACGAGGCGGGCGCACCTTGTTACCACATCGCAGTCTTTTCCCTTAATCCGGATATTGTTGACACGGTCAGTAGGGGAGCAAATACACCCAATAAGTGAATCATAATGATTGTTATCTCTCTTGGTACACAAGTAATTCATGGCTTTATAAGTTTGGGATGACTCTCCCGATCCGGCTTTGCCTTTTCTGACTTATCATGCTTTGGGAATGGCTCCTTATAAATTCCCATTTTCTTGTTAGGTGTTTGTGTGTGGCTAGGGTTATCCACCTCTATCTCCCCATTGTCAATGAGGTCTTGAATATAGTGGTGAAGTCGCAAACATTTGTCTATTTTATGACCTTTAACGCGATGCATTTCACAATATTCATGCTCTTTATACCATGAAGGTTTAGGAGCGTTGTCGTCAAACGGTTGTGTTATAGGGTAGGTCATCATGTGGGCCGCATCCAACTATTTTAGTATGACCGACAACGGTTCATTGAGAGAGGTGAATGTTCATCGTTTTGGTGGTGGTTGAATTGAGCCCTTTGTCGGTTTAAAAGGTTGACTAGTTTGGACCGTTTGAACGCGTTTAGAATCGATGATTCCGTCTCCCACCACGTTTTTATTTTTGTTGAAGATCTTGGGCTTTTCCAACTTTGGTTTGACACTTTGGTTGTCTTTAGATTGGCTTTTAAGGGTGCCCTTGGTAATGAGAGCCTTTTCTATCCGAATCCCTTTCTCGATAACCTCCGAAAAGTACGGACACAATGCATTTGGAGGTGGAAAGCAATATCTAGGTTGAGATTGGGAATGAAGATACTAACTAGCTACTTTTCGTGGAAAACACAAAGGAATCAACTAGCTATCCCTCTCCAAAGATTGGAGGAAGCTAGCGAAGGTCTCATCTGGGTGTTGCTTGGCACTGCACAAGTCTACCATGGTGATGTCACTCTCTATGTTATACGAGAAGTGACGCATGAATCTTTCTGCCAATTCCGGCTAGGTGGAAATTAATCCCCGTGGTAAGCGTGTAAACCATTCCAATGCTTGACCTCCAAGACTCTTGGGAAAAAGTTTGATAAGGTAATTATCACTATAAGACACCTCTTGACATGCCATGTAAAAATCTTTAACATGATCCCTTGGGTCTCCCTTTCCTTTGTATTTGTCAAACTTTGGCATATCAAATTTCTTTGGAAAGGGTTGAAGGGTCATTGTCTTGTCAAAAGGATAGGGGCACAACTCTTCATATTGATATTTCCTAATGCTCCCTATATTGCTCTCTTGTAAGTTCACAAGTTTCACTTTCATAGACTGCACTTCCTGTGCGAGCAATTGTTCCTTAGTGGGAGAAGCAGGGATGTAAACACGATGGTACCCTATGTCTTCTTCTCCTTGTTTTTCCCGATGGAGTTTGTTGATCTTAACCTTAGGCCTCACCTTTTGAATGTTCTTGTTTGCATCCTTCTGTACATGGGAAGTAAGCAAAGCAAGTTATCGGCTTAGGCTACTGATTTGTTGTTAGATTGTGGCTTGGTTTATAGCCTCTTCTTCTAAAGGTTCCTCCTCTTTGTCTTGTGGAGGTTCTTCTTCTATCTCAACTTCTAGTTTGTTTCGTGTTGCACTTTGACGAGGTGTATTCTATGCCCTACCACTTTATCATTTTTGTGTAAGAAGTGGAAGCATGCCCACCTGTTAAAATATCTTCCATATTGATAAGGGGGCGTTCTTCCTCAGTGGTGTCATTTGTTTGTAGTATTGGTTCATTCTCGATGGGAAATTTGGCCCCTAATTCGACAACCCAAGCCAACACTCTGTCTTTGTTTCTAAGAAGAAATTCATCTAGCAGAGTAGGGTCAAAATCAAAGTCCGCGTGTGGGGACTCTAATTCGTTTCCACTATGGTCGACCATTTCTTTTGTTTCCTTTTCTGCAGAAAATAATGGTCCTAGATCGTGTCCGATGAATGGGTTTGACCCTTTTCTGTGAGAGGTTTCCCAAGCTTGCGCCTGTTGTTCCTCATATGTTTGTTTTTAGCCCTAGACGCATCTTGGGAGCCATGTTTTCGTGAAGGTTTCACTAGGGTGAGTTTGTAGATTTGTTCAAAGTTTAATGACTACCCCTAAGTGAAATGCAAGATGTACGTGTTAAGAGTAAATTAACAGTGTGAGAATACCAATGTGATAGAGTGATAAAATCACCAATGAAGCAATCGTTTGGTATCGAAACTTGATCAAATGAAGTATTTCCTAGACTACGTTTCAAAGTAACCTGCGACGCCAAATGTTTAACAAGATGTCTCCACTTATGCCAAGTTCAAGGGAATGAACAAGATGTAAGTAAATACACAAATTTAAATGCGATCTCCCAATCAAGATATACGACGAGCAAGCTCAAATCTAATTAAGACCTATATCTCAAAAAGTGCCAATTACGATTTGCAAATGGCACAACAATATCACCAAGATATGTTAACCCCCTTTGCAAGAAAGTGAAGTAATGATATCGAGGTGTTATTGATATAACACACATAAATGGTAATGCCTAAAGCACATTTTGAAATCGAGGTAATAATAGAACCAAACCAAAAATCTCAAAGTATAGCTAGGAATAGTTAAGAATGTGTGCAACGTGAATCGCATAATATAGGTATTTATGTCGAGTTTACCAGAAACAAGACGTAAATATTGAAATTGTAATGATACAAGACAAACAAGCTAACTCTTCTAAGGAATTCCGTGGTGATGAACCACGCCTAACTACGATGACGATCTTGACGTGGGTATCAAGATCACAATGGCTACCAAATGACGTGAAAATGCCTCCACTCACTTTAGATGTTTAACTAACCCAGCCACAAACATGGATGGGCGTAAACGGACATAAAAGTGAGAGAAACAGTCGAATGGAAACACAAAGGTAATCACACCTCTTTTGATCAACAAAGTGTCAAAAGAATATGAAGGAAATAAATCAAGAAAAAATGACGAAAAATGCTAGCCTCACTTCGGCAGAGTTTCACCTCGCCCTAAGGCAAGTAAAAACTAGGTGAAAGTAATGCGTCACATGTTTCTCAATGAAAGTATGGTTCACAACTCAACACTGTTTTAAAATGGTCAAAGTGGGCTCCTGGCCAAAGTATATTCTCCTAGGTGGTTCTCTCGCCCTAGGTGTTACAAAGTTGCCACAAGCGAGCATGATTTACCCAAAAAGTCACACTGACTAGTTTGAGAGTATCTCGGCTTTACTTTACCCCCTTCAAGAACAGTAGGCAACTAGTGCATCTACGTGTACTATCACTGGGGTTGCCACAAAGAACAACCTGTAACAATATCTCACAAAGGAATCACTAGTCAAGTAGGCAGTGTGGAGCACTTCCCGTTTCGTCCACAAGGTTCCCTCTTGCGTGGACTACTTTGGGGTTCATGGAACCACCCCCATTGTTGTAGCTTAAGGCGTTATGCCATAGGGGTCATGTTCCAGTTAAGTGGAGAGGGACGTACCCTTTTTCAAAACCTGCAATATATTGTTTTGAATATGTTGTTCTTTTTATCTTTCTTAATTTAGATGTGGGTTGTTTGAACAATGGTTGACAACCTGTAAGAACACGTGTATTAGAAGTTTTTTTGACTTTTTTTCGTTTCCTTCGTTCTTTGACAAGCGTTTTGGTCCTGAATGATGATGATTAGTAATTGTCCATCAAAAGAGAAGGCACCATTTCTTATTCTCCAGATCGTCCAAGGACACAAGAGAAGAGCATACGTGATGTCGTCACAAATCTCGAAAGATAACCAAATGGAACAATACTGTAATTTCAACAAATGCCAAATTGACCAATTCTAACTAAAATACCCTTAACAATCTTAAAGCGACAAAAGGTCTTAAGAATCATTTCTGATTCCCAAGGTCGCCCAAGGGACGTGAGGGAAGAGCATACGCGATCTCAATCCCGTTAGTAAATAATGTAAAATACTATCTAATCAAATACCAATATGTAAAAATAGCCTGTAAAGACAATTATGTGATTAGATAAACTTGCAAAAAAGTTAGCACATCAACCCTTTAAATCCAAAAAATGTAAAAGGATGCCTACACCCCTTTTTCTGTGTATGCGCGTGTGTTAGGGCATATGCGCCACCAAAAGTTGTTTGTCGGAACACAGTGTACTGCATTGCCTACCCGAGAGATGTGTGCGCCCCTAAAACAGAACCTGCGCCCCTAAAACAACACCTACGCCACTATGTGGATTTTTAGATCAATTAAATGCCTGCGCCACCCGAGAGGTGTGTGCGCCACGAAAACAACATATGCGCTACTATGAGAAAACAGACAGAAAAACAGACAGAATAACCGTATTACTAGAAAAATATACTTGCGCCACTAAAACCTCATGTGCACCTTGGTTAGGGCATGTAGGTTGTTTTTATAGGTTTCGAATCGCAACAAAGGTACAATACGAAACGACGTGTACGCTCGGGTTAATGCACCTGCGCATGGGTTAGTGTGGATGCGCTGGGTTAGCGCGCATGTGCCGAGGCTGGCGCGACGAGAATGACAGAGTTTGACAGCACGCTTGCGCCACCAGAGAGATGTGTGCGCCCCTAAAATCGTGTTCTGCGCCCGAAAATCACGTCTGCGCTCCTAAAATTGTGCCTGCGCAGACCTGCAACCATAGTACGGAAAAGAATGCAAAAACTTCACAATACTCTAAATTTTGACAAGTTAGTTCAAAAATGGCAATGACCCATTAAAATTAAGGCTATAAACATGAAGTAACACATATTAAATGAGCAAAAACTCCAAAAAATGGAAATTAATTACTACATGTGCATATCAAAAGTTAGCCAAAATAATGAAATTTAAACTAAAATGCCATGGGACTAAGAGTCCCACCGGGCGTGCCAAATGTGTGTAAGTGTTTGTTTCTAACTAATGCTAAATATGAATGGAAGACTCACCTAAATAGTCTTGATCAACAAGAATTAAACAAGCATTCTAAGCACCATCATGATAAGAATTAATCAAGGGTTAGATGCTAACATTTATCAACAAGACTATGAAATCAACAATGTTAAGTATCGAAATAACCTCTATTCTTTAACAACATGCAAATGAAAGAACCTAGGTAGGTTCCATGGCTATCAAAAACTTGATTGTCCTTAATGTTTCAAGAACCTAGGAATGGGGGTTAATCAAAGTTGGGCTACAAGACCCTTTTGACACCTCCCATATGACTCAAGCACTTTAAGAAAGAGGCTTAACTCTTCAAGATGATGAACTCTCAAGAAAACAAGGTCCAAGCTCTTAGTCTCTTTGCTATATGCTTTGCATTTTCTCTCTTAAGGAGTTTAGGTGTAAGTAAAAAGGTAGGTGGAGGGATCTTTATATAGCCTAAAGGATAAATGATTCAACACATCCTCATGAATGTGGGATAAAGGTAAAACATGATTATGAATGGATAAGGTTGTTTTATTAAAGTTAACCTTACTTTAGAAGGGTTTAATACATGTTTAGCAAGTCATGGGAGTTGGGGTGTTTTAATTAATCAAAGGTGATTAATTAATAGGTAGGTGTAAGCTTATAGAAACCATTTAGAAGAATATTCGTGCGATTTAGGCTATTAAAGGGAATAAATCAATTAAACATTGATTTATTGGTTAAATGAAGGGAAGACTAATTAATTAATCTAGATAGAGGAAGTGATAATTAACGGAAGGTCGTTAATTAGGTCATTATTTGGATATGCGACCTAATCAATTAGCGTATTGTAATTAATTGATGACAATAAAAGGGAATATGAGCGCTTTTGACGATAAGTCGTCAATTTGTGAGAAAGGAGATAATTAGTGCAATTTAAGTATTTAAATTGCTTAGGCATAATTATAGGTGTCTACACAATGTATGTGATAAAATGTCCCCGCAACACAAACATAATACCTCTTTAGCCTTCAGAATTTGTATCAACAACACCGAGAATAATATACACATAGAAATCAATAATCGTCATCCAAAATTATCAATTCTATCATCTGTTATCATTCAATTTAATTCGATTTTAACATCCATAACATCATAATTCTACTTAAATATCCAACATAGACTACACATCCGAATATGACATGTTAGTATAAAATCAGAATAATGTAAATCAACATATATATATTTGTCCATCATCGTCATCTAGTGCATCATAATCAAAATGTAAATCACAACATGTCAATAGTCCAAATATATGCATAGTCTATCATCTACTGATCAATATATAATAATCAAAATGTCTAAGTATCAATCCAACAGTAATATCATCATAATGAAAATAGTGTCGAAGAGGAGTGGGCACTACAACCTTAAAAAAAGAAAATTTAAAAAATTCCAAAGCTTGAAAATCTCATGCCCGAAAAACTTGAAAAATTTGGAACCTAAATCTTGAAATTTTGAAGATCCCCTAAAATGTGAAACCTTAAAGAAGAAACCCAATTTTTTTTTTAAAACCTTTAAAATGGGAAAACCATAAAATCTTGAAACTTGAAATTCCCAAGCCCGATAACTTAAAACATCTCAAAACTTGAATTCTAAGTATCAAAATATTAAAATATGAAAACCTTGATCTCAAAACCAAAAATCTTGAAAAACACCAAAAATTGAATGATATAAAGCATCCCAAAAACATGAAAGCTAAATGCATATACTAAAAATGGTAATTTGAAGACCATGAAAACCAAATTCTCAAGGCCCCTAACCTAAAAACCTAGAATTTTTATTTATTTTAAATGCATGTATTTGAAAAATGTTAAGATATATCCATCTCAAGACACTTATCTTGTATTTTTCACATACCACATTGATTAACAAGTATATTACCTTCCATGTGAATTTCCTATTGACTTGTGACATATAGCCTCAATGTTGTTGCACCATTATATTGGGCTCGAAGAGATATTTTTAGGGAAAAAGGATCCAAACTCCACCATTTGGCCAAGATATTACACTTTTTCAATTAAATTCTCCAAGAAATGAAAAAAAAAAACCTCCTAATGATCGTCACATGGATGTAAAATTTAACATCTCAAATCAACACAAAGAATAATAAACACATTGTCATAACGTTATTGAATCCATCAATCAACGAATATTACAACTTACCTAAAATATTAGTTTAACCATCAAATAAATTCTATGAACCATATAATTCCAATAGGGAAAATGACTTTGATGAATAAAAACTACATCATGTATAATATTTTACCATTTATTTTTTAAAATTTAGATAAGATAATTGAAATATTAATAATTACAAAATGTGAAAAATTGGTACTTATGGACATGTAAAAATACAATGTTAACTCAAGAATTAGAGTGCAAGTGCAACTCCAAAAAATTGAAAAGAGAACAAATAATAAAAAATAACATGCATTTAAGAGAAAATATTTGACAACAAATTATATCCTATCATATTTCATAAGTCTCGTCATATTTACAAGCCATTCATGAGGTCGTTTCATAGTATTTGATCCTAAATAAGAAACAAGTTGAATGAACTTGAAGTAATCCTCACATAATCCTCCAAGTGTAGAGCAATGTGGAAGAAAAACCTTTGGCTAGAAATGGGTGAAGATCAAACATTTCTCATAGGATAAGATCCAAGCATTTCTCATCCTCGTAATCCTAGAAGGTCTAGAGAAAGTATTATGAGTCAATGAAGAGGAAAAATAATCACCCCTAATCCAATATAGTAAGGAGAGCATGTAAATTATAAATAATCCTCTTTTTCATGTTGCACTATACAAATATGATGCCCCTAAGGAGTATGGAAGTTTGTCTCCATATAAAAGTGGCATGAGGAACTCAAAAATGTGCCAATAGAACCTTCAAACTATAGTGTAATCTGAAGCCTAGTGTATCATGGAGGTCGAAAACCTATTCTCAAAGTAAATATATGTATTATAGTAAGTGTTGAGGCTTTGAGGAAAGAAGTTTGTAAGGCTCTACCTATTTGTACCATAAGTAGGATATATAGATATGATCTTTGTTGCCCTAATTTTTCTCTCTTTTAAATGTATTTGGTGCATCAATTGAAATATTATGCAAATGAGTTTTGTTCATGTCAAAAGCCAAAAGACTTAACAATGTAGAAGCCATGGAATACCATAGAAAAGATCACACGTTGAAAATGGAACCAATTATTGTAGAGGATTTGAAAGATTGATATGAGTTTTTGATGAAATCAACTAAAGTGATATCCATTTGTCCAAACATATGTATCATGTTACCACTTGAAATATTACTATCATAATGAGTGGAGTTTTCCCAAATTCAGCGTAAAAGACGTCTTGTAGAGATGATATTTTATCTTGGATATACTTTTATAGTATGGAGATAAGCCCTCTTTTGATTTGGGTTTAGTCAACATTCATGAAGTAAGACCCCAAATTTTGACTTGAGATTAGAAGTAACAAATGAATGAAAGAAAGAAGCGTGTATTTGTTTGAATATCCTAAAATTAAAACCAGAAATACGTAGATTCTGTATTTCTCAACTAAAGACAACATAATATTTTTCAAGTATACACTCAAAACTCAATAATAAACTATTGAAATTTGACCCAAATAAACACCCCTACATATATAATGGAGACACCATCTAAATGACTACAATATATATTTAATCACAAATTATTTGACATTATATTTTAAAGTGTTAAAAAAACTATATATCTCAAGATAAGCCTTTCGAGAACTGTTCTCCTACCATTATTAACATTAATAAATTTTCTCAATAAAAACCAAGAATCAAAACGTCAAGAAATAGAGTCTCACCTACATAAAAACATAATCCCATGTTGGTCGGGAAACTTTGTCTACGTGGTGACATATAACTCTAATACACTAATGGAAAGATGTGAGTCAGGATGGATTAACCTAATGCACTAAGAATCATATTTTTCTGCAATCTTTTTATGCTAATGATAATGATGCTAATTGATAATACCAATCCAGCCGCCTCTCCACCATACCCACTTGTTTGAAAAATCAATACCCAAATGCAACCTTTGCCATTGGACGTGGGCATGCATGGTTAACAAATATTATACACATTCAAATCTAAACCATGGTGGACCTTATTAAAAGAGAAGTTTCTTTTTGCTTTTGACTATTGCAGACTGAAATTGTATACCATTAACATTCCCTAGAGCAGTAAGGGCACTTGCTAGGATATAGCACACGTTGAAAAGCAGAAGCGAGCCTGTTGAAATAGGGGACCATATGTGAAAGATCTCACACTTGGTCATGTTAAAGCATAAATTTCCAATCATGTTTACAAAAGCAAGCACAATACATCTCAAATCAGGCTTTGTTACAATTCCTTTTCGCAACCCCAGGGTCCCAACAATCAGCCATGTATCATGATGAAATCTGCAACTGTGCATGGAAATCAAAAGATTATTACAAAACTTTATCTCTAATTTTTAAATCTATTCTATGTTAGTTGATGGCGAAGAATTGCAATTTAAAATGGAGGACCTTAAATGGTCCGTGAGTTGGTATTGACTGGTTGTTAAAGATGAATGAATTCAATATCACTATCTATACCATCCGTTTAACTTTACATATCAATAATCTGCATCCTTTTGAAAAGAATACATATATATTACACAATCAAATATATGTTTTGCAATCTGCCACTTTTTTCTTTAGCTTCCTACCCATTACAGAAATATAATTAAAAATAACTTTGTCAAAATATATTAAAATCTAAATTTCGAATGCCATTATCTTGGGGCAATTCTGTTGAATCTCTCTCATTTCATATCACGACCAATTAATTTATTTTACTGTTTTATAATACACGTGGAGTGTCTTAGATTTGTTAGAATATATTATTTAGTTTTATCGTATATCTATTGAGATTTGATTTTTTTGCAAGTCTCAAAGACCGGGGACATTAACAATATCGATACACACATTAAAATAATTATTAAGAGATAAATGATAGAGATAGTTGAAGATTTTATTAATATTCAATAATGTGAAAATTTTAATGTTGAGAATTCACATATACTTACAAATAGTATTAGATGTGGGGTGAGATTGATGAATTTGTTTGTAATATAATATATAAATGTACGTGTAAAATATTATGTGTTTGGAATATCAAAATTATAATTTATATGTAAAATAATATATATTTGGAACACGACATTTAAATAGCTCCATCAATTATATTATAGTTTGAACAATTTTTATGTTTGATAGAACTATAAAAACTATTTTTGAATGTGTAATAAAGAACGATTATTGATCTAGATTTTCATGGGATACATTGGATCTATTGATAATTCTCTCTTTGTGTAAGATTTTTTTATTCATTAAGGGTGTGCTTAGTACACCATGAGTAGAGTTCTATAGGATTTGTCACTTCTAGGGTCTACCCTCTCATTGTTAGGCATATGCTGAGTTTCTCTTGCAACTAGTTCTCTTCACTTGTCCTTGTAGTTTCTCTACTCCTATTATTTAGCGAAGGGATTAAGTCCACCACCTAGTTGAAAATTTGTTCCTAGGCCTTTTCGGTGGACGTTGCTTTGGTGTAGAGAGGTGTTAAGTTTGTTGAATTTCCACCACCGAATGGGAAACCATATGTCTCGTAACTCTGCAGACAATACTAATGTAGCCAAATTCTAAACAAACTCAATATACTACAAATAATATGAACTCCAAAAGAAAATAGATCTCCTTCTTCATTATTGAATCATGAATTACAATGTTTCCTAAATAGGAAAACAAATCCCAACTCGAGTTGCCAAGCAAACTCTAACTAACTTTGACTAAATCTACTCTAGGTGGCGGAAATTACTATTTTTAGCAGTTTACTAGAACCTGCTATTCTTAGTAAGTTCACATGCTTATTTGTACGGGCACAGAAATTGCCACACATCTTCTACATTCCTAAATTAGAGGAATTGCCAACTTTCCAACTCATAATGCAACTAATAGACTAAAATTAACTAATGCCCTAAAATAGGAAAAAATCGAACTACAACTTAAATCCTAATTTTTGGCCTCAAGATGGTGGATTTCGGGCCCAAAAATGTGCCAAAACTTTCTCCAACCGGCAGGAAAGTTGGCTGGTACGTTCGTCTCATCGAAACATGTGGTTTCAAACAAAAAAACGGACTCAAATGGACACCCGGAGCTCAAGTTATGACATTGTCAAGTTCCTGCTAATTTTGGCGCATCAAATACCCAAGCTCAAGACGAGATGGGTTTCCTTAGACCATTCCTTGGGAGAACTTCCTTCTTCAAGTGCCCTTCATCCAAAGGATGATCTACCACCTTCTTGTAATGTTGTTCCTTGGTGTACCTAGTTTTCACATTCATATGTGATGAAGTGTTTTTAGATTGTGTTGATATGTAGTCATCTCTCTCTATGTATTTTTAGTTTTGACATATGTATTTATCGATATAGAGATCAAATTGTAATTGCAACCAATCACCCTTTATTGTAATTATCTTGTATTTTTAATATTTAATTGATTAATATATGATATATTGTAATAAAATGAAGTAGATTGGAATGCTATTATTAATGGATAGAAACATACTTTTGAAAGCCCCTTCCTCGAAGACAAATATATTAATTTATCTAATAATATCAATAAAATAAATATAAATATATATATATATATAATCTTAAATTTAATTATTTTTTCTAAAAGTAAATGTGTTATTTGATTATTTTGGTTAAATTTTGAGGAAAAAAATATTATTTGAGATTTAAATGCATAATCTTATCAATAAAAAAAAAATATTTTCATTATAAAATTGAGACTTAATCTTTTAAATTTAGTATATACAATAATAAAAGTGATTAGGGAGATGACCCTATAGTTTTGCATGTACTAAAACATGTACATTTGTTTTCACCATAATTTGATGGAAAAAATAATTCACTTTTTCATTAATGGTACTTTTATGAGCTAACCACAATGACACATAAGGCGCTCAATTATTGGTATACTTCTCAAATACTTTATGAAAATTATTTGTGTATTAAATCAATTCACATGAAACGAAAATAGTAATGTGACAATGTCATATACTATGTTATCATAATAGAGGAGATATATAATTAAGGTTATATATGTGAGTAAATATTAATTACAAAATAATATAATTTTACCTTCACAAATAATATCAATTGTAAACAACAATAACAGTATTGAGTGCTTCTATAACAAACACTTTCTTTGAATAAAATATAAAACCAAATATGAATTTTACTATTGGAACTGCCCATTATATTAAAATATAAGAGAGTTACATTAAAAGGAGCTCACGGTCCCACAAAAAAAAAAGGAATTTTGAAATCACAAACTCCGTACTCCTTAATTTTTCTGGAACAACCTGATGTATCAAACAATAAGTTTGGATTTCTTTAATAAGTTTGGTCTTCAAATAAAAGGGGCCGTTGAATTCAAATAAAGTGTGGACCATTTGATTGTTCCGTATGTAAGAAAAATGAATTGGTAACGTGTACCCTGTAATCAAATATACCAATTATTTTAATAAAATAATTTATTATACTGCGGAAGGCAATTTATTATAATATTAGACTTTTATCCACCTGTTTTTTTCATTTATAAGCTAAAGGGGCTAATTTTTTTTTGAAAAAATTATTTTTGATTGGTTGAAATCTTTTTATAAGTATATACAGATTTTATGATTAATAAAAATATCTATTTGAGTTAATTTAGACCAGGTGATTTTTTTTTTTTTTAGTTTTTTTGACAAGAATAACAGTGTGTTAAGATTTCGAAACCATATAATGATTAATATTATTCAAAAAATGAATTAAGGGGTTGGGTTGGAATGGAATTATAATCATATGGGTGCTTGGGAATAAAATAAATAGAAGATCAATTTTAAAATGAATTCCATTATTCTTCATTGAAATGATGGAGAGGGGCGAGTCTTATTTGTTAACTCATTTCAAAACTTATATATGAATAGAATGTGGTGTGTTTGTGGATAATTTGATTTCATTAGATCATAGATAATACTTTGTGATGAATGAAGTATAGTGGTTGGAGTTGGATATAAGAATATTTATTTGTACATGCACCTCACTTTTCCTCGTGGTAATTTTCGCCATCCGCACCGTGGTTATTCACACCCTGACGCTCATCTCGCGCCTTTTCATGCTTTTCTTACTCCTCCGTGGTACACACAATAAACATCTGCATTATGTTAGCAATCTAAACATGTCATTCATTGACTTCGATATGGGCTCCAAATTATGTGTGTGTTGTTTTCATCTCTATCTATTGCATGAGACCTAATTTTGTCATTTTGTATATCGTCAATTTTGTAAAATCTAGATTTATTGTTCTTTTTGTGATTTTGATGTGTCTTATTAGACTCCCCCTATGATTTTGTCATATCCTTTTCTCTAATTTTCTACCTAACAAGTGAAAAATGTATGCATGCAAAAAATATATGAACGGAATCATCTCAAGTCATGGACAATTTTAATTTAAGTACCTATCCCGATTGATTCATCTTTTCCCACATTCACTTTAAACATGAGCATTGTGCTTGTTATAATATTAGACTTATCCATTTTCAATAGAGAAGGGGCTGAAACAATGGAAAAGTCGAAAAATTATTTGAGTTAATTTGTTTTTTTTTTTTTTTTTTTGAATTCGTGTTAAGATTTCGACCATATATGATTAATATTATTCAAAAATGTGGGGAAGAATTATAATCATGTGAATAAAATAAATAGAAGATTTTTAAAATGAATTCTTCATTAAAGGAGAGCGAGTCTTATTTGTTAACTCAAAACTTATATATATAGAATGTGTGTGTTTGTGGATAATTTGATTTCATTAGATCATAGATAATTTATGAAGCTCATGCACCTCTAAACATGTCAATACAAGTCCAAATTATGTGTGTGTGTGTTTCCTAATGATGTGAGACCCTTGATATTTGTCATATCCTTTTCTCTAACCCTAACAAAACGTAAAAAATATATGGGAATACAAGTCATGGACTAATTTAAGACCGACCTCCCACTCACTAAACATGAGCATTGTGCTACATATTGAAACAATAAAGGCTTATGTGGTTCTCCCCATATATGAGTGAAGTGTATGTGAATGCTTAATCATATATGCTAAAACCAATGCAGCTATGCTCAATCAAATACAAGTAAATGATCCTGTTATATCGGAAACATACAATCGTATTTGATATGCATCATATTTGATATAGGAATGCACGAATGTCGTTATGGAATTTGGAGGGACTTGGGATGTGTTAGCTCAAGTAGTAATGATCTTCAAGTGCATTGAATATCTCCTCTTATGAATTAGTAGGTGTAAATAGTGATAAATGAATTGTTTATATATAAGTATGTAATTAAAATTTTGATATGCAAGTGACCCCTACAAATAAAATGTAGGACAACCAAAGAAAGAGGTCCAAATTAAAAATGAGAGTCAAACAAATTGAGGATAGATTGGTTGTACATGGTCTAGATTCAACAAGTATGGGTCAGGTTTGGGTGGACATGGTCTAGATTCAACGAGTATGGGTTAGATTTGGCCACCTAGTCAACCTTATGAAAGAGGACATGAAACTATTAGGGGAGAATGATGAGTATCTATAGAATTGTGTTGAGTCTTCTAGTCAAGTTGTGATGCACTATTTTTAGCAAAAACTTGAAATGGTCATAACTTTTGATCCATGTGTCTATTTGAATTTGTTTTTTTAAACCACTTGTTTTGACGAGACGAACACATCGGTCAACCTGCCCCTACCGGTTTGAGCCATTTTCAACATATTTTCCGTCCCGAAATCCGCCATCTGGGGGCCAAAAATTAGGATTTAAGTTTCAATTTGTTTTTGTCCTATTTTAGGGAATTAGTTAATTTTAGTCTATTGTATGCATAATAGGTTAGAAAGTTGGCAATTCCTCTAATTTAGGCATATAGAAGATGTGTGGCGATTTTCGTGCCCGTACGAATAAACATGCAAACTTACTAAGAATCATAGGTTCTAGTAAACTGCTAAAAATAGTAAATTTTGTCACCTAGAGTAGATTTAGTCAAAGTTAGTTAGAGTTTTCTTGGAAAATCAAGTTGGTAATTATTTTCTTATTAAAGAAGAATTGTAATTCATGATTGAATAACAAAGAATAAGATTTATTTTCTTTGAGTTCAAGATATTTGCAGTATATTGAGTGTGTGTTTAAATTTGGTTACTTTAAGTTGAAAATGATCTCGAGAGTATGAAATGAGACAATAATAGTGACCAAGGAGATAGAGGAAATCAGAAGGAAAAAATATTCCTAGAGATCCAAATGCATGATAGAGGGCCAAGTGTCTTAAGATATGTCCAAAATAATGATACCACATGCCTTGTATAAAATTAGGGGGATAAATATTTTCCTCACCATTAATGTGGTGTGTGCATTACATAAAAGGAAAAACATGTACATACATACTTACCACGTGAGTGTGGCATAGAGATAGGATGATGTAATAAGAGTATTCCATATATCATGTTGTACTTATAACTAAGCAGAAATCCAAGTTTCTTAATGTATCGATATTGATAAATAAATTGAAAATTTCATAAACACTTGTTGGTATGCGAGCTATGTTGTCACTTCTAAAGTTTTGGAGACTTTCATGGGGTTTTACATGCCCTAAATATTTAATACTATCATTGAAATAATGATCCCCTCCCTAGCGGAGATATGGCTATACTAAAACTCCTAAAACCATGGAGATGCCACTACCAAATTAAGGTAGGGCTATATTGAAACTAATGAAACCACATAGATGCCCTATTCAAATAGAGATAGGGTTATATTAAAATTATTTAAAACTACTTAAATTTTGAAGAAATATTGTGGTCCTATATGAGCCTACAATATGGATAAACTTTTACGTGTTTGTTGCTAGTGTTAAGTATCTAAGTGTATAATTCTTGGAAAAATTAATTTTTTTGAATATAATGGTACCATTTTTCTATCAAAATAACAAAACTAAATGCCTTCTCATTGGAAAAACAAGAAATCTTTGAATATAATGTTACCATTGCTCGATAAAAATGAGATAAAAATATAATATCTATTTGATACTACACGACCTCTCTAAACCATGTGATCCATGTGAAACTATTTGAATATATTAATTTATAATAAAGTAAGACAACTGTATGTTCCCCTTTTGGGTGAGTGATGTTCATTCCTATAAGTAATCTCAAAATAAAGGATGTATGCACACCATGTGTAAAATACAAATAAAGTGTTGTAATCCTTGTAAAATTATATATGTAAATACATGTGTTAGGATATGTAAACATACTAAATATGTCACATGTAAGTAATTAGTTCTAGGTGATTTTTGCCACATGGTATAGCTTTATATCATATTCATTTTGACAAAAGGATTTCTCTTAATTCTTTACAGTTTAAGAAAAATGATTTTTGTTTATAAAAATTGAACCAAAAATACATCTATACATGGATGCATCATCGATCACAAATGACGATCATATAAATAATTTTACTTGGGAGACATTTTCTAGAAATCCTAAAAATGAAATCCTTGGCCTATGAATCATGGAGGGATGTGTTGTCCACAAGACCGGTCAAATCAATATAGCTAATTGAGTTAATTCAAAATGATGTTGGAGGATGACACAAGGTTAGAGGAATATATCTAACCTTGAGCATGATACTAGCTAAATGAGTAAAGAAGTGATTTAATAGTGAATTCATAGCCAAATTTAGACACTCAAATTTTGTAATTCTACTCTTTGAAATTGCTAGTCTTGACATTGCTCTCTTGCTCAAACAAGTGCATTTTACTCACTCTCATCTGGTACATCTCTAGGTATCTTGTCTAGCTTTCTTAATCATACAAACTCATATGTCGATAATATTTGAGAATTGAATGCATGCAATCTAGTAAGAAATTCCACTTTCTAGCTACCAAACCTCACACTTTAGATTATCCCTCTTGGGTAAAAACGTATAGTATGGGCGTAAACGTTTGTATGGTCCTGACCCTAGTGTACGATTTTGATATTTTTCACTTTGGTCACGAAATTTCAGTTGCACATTAATTTTTGGGTCACTTATTCCTCCTCATTAGGCTTGTAGCTTAAATCAACTTCAAAATTATATATAAGCAAGTGAAACTCACCTCATTTAGTACCTAACACTATTATGGACTCCTATTGCAAAATATATCACAAAATGACACCGAATCTCTCTATACTCTATAAATACACATGCACATTCACTAGGAAATGTTATCTATAGGTCCGAAGCCTCCCACTAGGACTAGCAGACTACTTCCCACATTTACAAGCACTCAAAGTCACTCACTCAAGTATATTTGCAAGAGATAAACTTAAGTTAAGAATTTTTCAAAGGAAGGATGTTAAATATGAATGCACTACAACTATATATCACATGCCATATGGAGGAAGATTTGTGATTTGACACCTTTTTGGAGTAGTGCCAATGTTGGCGGTGCACAAGGTGCCCACAACCCAAATAATGTATGTTTTGCATGACTTCTCATATGTGGTAAGGGGTTTAAAGATTAGAAAGAGCATTTAAAGACCCTCACAACATAATCAATAGTGACCAAAAGAGAGGGTAAAAGAGATTCAAACAAGAAAAAAACCTAAAAACGTCACATACTACATTTATAAGTAGGTGTAAAACCATACAAAGAGGTCAATATCATATAAATTTTCGCGCCCCTAGTGTACGGTGATGCCTGGGGATATTTTCAAGTCATGGTTCCAGTTTTGAAGAATTCTCAAGTCTACATACCCTTGTTTCATCATTCACTCACCCAAATTTTCCAAGAATCATTTGTAAGCATCTAAGCACACTCAATCCCATGTAATTCGAGTTTGTATTACATCATATACATTTATTGCAAGTATTAGTGTGTTATTTTGATATTGAATGGTTCATTTTGGAATTTAATTAGGTAGAATTACCCTCTGTAGCTCATATTTCATTATTTATTTGATTATAGTGTAAAAACCCTAATCAAAACTAAAAAGGGTGAAAACACCAAAATTATTAATGTCAATGATAGCAATGAGTGACAATGATAACCATATACTCTTTGGTGATCAATGGTAGTTGTTTCATACAATACATTTAGTGAGGTGGTAAACACTAATTGATAAAAAATAGTGAGGACCTATTGGTACCCAAATTGATTCTCCTTCAAAGTCTGAGCAACATCACAGGTTTAATAGAAGCTTAGAGACAAATAGATCATAGTGAGTCATTTTGTAGCTGGGGATGGGATCTAACTGGCCCTCTGTCACTCAGATGTGGAGAAATGGATAGCACCCTCAAGAGGATTTGATCTATCCTCACTACTTTATGGTTGTGCCTTTCAACTAGGGTGAGAGGCCCTTTTGTAGCCTATTGTTTATGGAGGAGATGGGGATTTCCTTCCTTGTGAAATGTTTAAGAAGACCTTGAAGAAAATATGATCAATACAACAAAACCTAACTCTCACAAGTTGTCACTCTAGATAATGGAGATATCTTCTAAGCAAGGTTTAGGCCACTAAAGACAATGAAAACTTGAGTTTTTTTGCATGTGTAACGCCCACTAAAACAACCCACTTGAGACCTAAGAACAACCTAGGATTAGTTAGGAAAATTATGGAATATTTTTTTTGTTTAAAAGAGTCTACAACTAGGTTACAAGGCAACAACTATCACTAACAAGTTCTAGAACAATTCTAATTCACTAGAACATACTTTTCCTTTATTAACAATTATTAGAGGTCATAAGGTCCAAAATTTAGGGTTAGAAGGTACAATAAGGTTCAGAGGGTAATTCCTCACCATACCCACTCTCTAACAGGCTTAAAGGTTCAAATTTATTTTTATCAAACTTAACACATTCAAAATTTCCCTAAATCATTCCCATTGGATAGGAAATTTCCTCACCTTTCCATTGATATAAAGAAGTCCTCCTAACTCCTCATATTTTTTGAGTTATGGGCTGGCGGGCCTTGGGGTGAAAATTTTCCCCAAGAGCGGGCCTGTGGGCCCAGGGGTGAAAATTTGCCCCAAGGGCGGGTCGGCAAGCCGCGGGGAGACCTTTGGAAAATTTTTCCGCGGGGCAAAAAAACAACTTTGCGCCGCGCACCCGCGGGTCCGCAAGTCCACTAGGGACACGTGGCGCCTCCCAAGTCAGCGTAGGGAGAGCGGGGTGGCGGGAGACATTTTGAAAAATCTTCTCGCGTGGGGCGAAAGCCAACTTTGTACCGCGCTCCCGTAAGTCCGCAAGGGACACGTGGCATCTCCTAAGCCAACGGGAAGGCGGGGCGGCGGGGAGAAAATTAGTTTAACGCCTCAAAGGGCTAAGAGGGTAGCATTCACCCGCACCTCCACTAGCACCTCGCGATGCCACATGGCAGCTCCTAGTTGGTTGCGGGCGGTGGGCGCGGAGAAAATTTAGAAAATTTTCCCAAAATTTTTGGGAGTGCTAAATTTAAAAAGAGATCCGCCCCTCGCCGATGCCTCGTGGTGCCACATGGCAGTTTCCGATAGGCTACGGGTTGGCAGGGTGGCGGGAAAAATTAAAAAAATTTCTGAAAATTTTTCCTAAGAGCTAAGGGAAAATTCGGGCCACGGGCTTGCCAAGGAAATTTTTCCCAATTTCTTTTTTTGACGCCAAGGAAGAAAAACTTCAGAAGGCCATAACTTTTGATAGAGAGCTCGGTTTTGGGAAAACAGGAATTTTGGAAAGCTCTCAATGTCCTCTTTACTCAGGGATCATTAATTTTATATTTTGATAAATTTTAAGGGGTAAATTTCAAGAAAACGACTTGCAGGCTTTTACAGTGCAAACTGGTAAATTTTAACTTGTTAAATTTGTTCTTGTCCCTCTCTCAACATGTCAAATAGACATGGAAAATTGTTCTTAGGTGTATTTAAGAGAGATTTCAAGATTCAATTTGTCTGATTGATTTGCAATTTGAACATTTACATTTCTGGACAAGATCACACGACTGCAAAACGGTTTGAGCCCGATTTTGCTAAGTTTTATAAGAATTTCCTTAAGTGTTAATGTCTAGATGAATTCGGTTAGATATTATTATGCCCAAATTAATGTTTCATTTGTTATTCCTTTGTTGTAGATTCGGTCTGAGCATTTGGGATTAAATAATTGTCAATTGGAAAAAAAAATGACAAAGTTCAAATTTTAAAAAGGTCTATTTGCCATTTTCTTCTTCCAAGTATTATAATGTGTTCCAAACCTAATCTAATGCATTTAGTTGATTTAATTCAACTTATTCAAAAACTATAATACATCTCTGATTTCCAATTTTTACATATTTCAAAGAATGAGTATTACATTTCCTTTATACGCATTTCTTTCTTTCAAACAGAGATTTCAATTACATTTAAAAGATCAGATTCAATGCCATTATGTAATTTGAGAAAGGTGATACATCATTTATTGATTCCAAAAGACAAATTTGTAACATCCTTCTTTTATTCCTTCCAAAATCATATATATAAAAACAGGGTAGAATATTACATTTTCTTCTCACGTGTTTCACTTTTCCTCTTTTCCAAACAGGGATTTCATAGAACATGTTAAATACAGATTTCCAATGGAAGAATATCATATGAACAAGGCAAACACTTCCATTAATTCAAATGAAACTCTTACAACCTCCTTTCCATTTGATTTCAAAATACAACATACAAAACACGTGTCATTCTTTCACATTCTTTCCAAAACAGAATACAGAGTATAACTCTTTTACATTTCAAATTTCCACTTTCATTGCCAATACAAAGTATCTTTCCATTATAATGAATACACAGATCATCCACTTCAAGTGGGAAAGGGGCTACAATAAGATTTCATTTCACAAGGGATTGTCAAACTGTCTTTATCTCAGCTCTAGAACAACAACATGCAGATTTCTCATTCTTCCAATTTGATCACAACAAAAGTAGGGGAAAGGCAACGCTCTCCACCCAACCAAGACATCCAATGAAGAGGAGAAGCCATCCTTCTTCATTGGCCCCGATCCCTAACCAAAATGCAATAAAATATGTGATCCAACTCATGGCAACAACAGGCTTCCACAAACACTCAAGCAACATAATCACAATAAAACACAGTCCAAAACAGAATGTAGTTTTACAACTACATTAAAACATGACAAACAATACTAAGGCTTCCTCAAGCAAGCCAAAGGAGCAAGAAACTATGGGGGATGCTTGCTTATGCCTCCCAAAGGGGAAATGGGTATCACCACCTGAGAACAAACCACCAACATATATATATATATATATATATATATATCATTTCAAATCCCGACATGCCCTTATGCCTCCCCCAAGTACCCCTTATTCCTCACATTTCCTTATGCCTCCCCAACCTCTTATGGCACCCCATAATGAGTAAAGAAATGCAAGCTATTTCTTTGTAAGGTGGAACCCAAATCCCAACTCCCTCCACCCTTATACCTCCCTAAAACACACTTGTGCCTCCCACAAAATATAACCCCATAGTCTTCTCCTACA
This sequence comes from Taxus wallichiana var. yunnanensis, assembly GCA_018340775.1. NCBI lineage: Eukaryota > Viridiplantae > Streptophyta > Pinopsida > Cupressales > Taxaceae > Taxus > Taxus wallichiana. Next base: position 1,009,348,111 of record CM031237.1, read on the forward strand.
CCATTCCTAGGCCATCTACCCAACAACCCACAAACATGCCAAAACATTCATACATTAACACTTACATTCATAAAAGAAGAGCATTTCAAGAGTCAAGCTCCTACCTCTCCATGATGGAGTTGTTCCAAGTTCCAAAACAAAAGCTTTATCCCAATGCAAGCAATCCAAAACAGCCAAGCACAAGCATGCAACAATCTTTCCAAAAAAACTTCTTCAAAGCAAGAGCTCCCAAAACAGCAAGGAATTCACCCAAGAATAAAGTCTCCAAAATGAAGCAACCCCAAAACAAGGCAAGCCATTCAAATTTTATAGAAGAGGGAAGGGAAGAGGATGAGGCAGATCCACGTAGGATGCCATATCACACATCTTCAACCCCAACCCAAAAGTCAACTTCATTCTCCAATGCATAATAAATAGGTGGGTGAATAATATGACAGTTTACTTACACACTCAAATCCAACCCACACCCCAAAGGACTGAGATTAAATCATGTAAGAAAAGTGCAATTAAAACCTACAATCTGCCTTCTCAAAAAGCATTATAAAAGTCTAATCTCAACTCCCCAACCGTAGGTATGGTTGGTAATTAAATTTAAGAGGTATGAGATAAGTTTAACTTGTTTCACAAGTCTCCAAGGACAATTTCGAATTTCCAAGAAGGTGGAGTGTTTCACACTCAAAATTCAATTCACACATCACTTACATATCTCTTACACATACTTATATCACTTTAAATCATGGCCAATAACTCTCATTAATTACCTTCTTACAAACATATTTGATTTATTTATTTTAACAATATGATTACTCATAAAATTTACACACCATTTAATAATTAATGAAAGGGGTAAAAGCATCACAAAATAAACACATGCAAACATAAACAAAGGGACCAAAATAAAAGAAAATACATAAAACCCTTGGTCACAATTAAAGGTGATCCCCCATGGGAATCCCTAACACACACAAACAAATACTAGTTGTCATGGTGACCTTGTTGAATTCATCTAGAATTCCAATGTGGTTGGTCTCCAATCCCCAATGTTTGTTGTGATATTTTAAACCTACAAAACACAAATACCTCCTTGACCTCGTGGCCATATCAGAACATCCAAACTAATATAAATATAATTACCAAAATCATCTAGATATATGAATCACAACAACATCAAAGCAATCTAGCAATGTCATTTGCAATTTTACTCAACACTTATATCATCATCCAATAATTTCCATTTCTAGGTCTACTCACAATATCCAAATATCACAAGTCCGCACAACATCCATAATATAACCATGTCAAATAGTATACCATCATCAATATCCAAAGTGTCTCTAATAATCATCATCATAACTGAATCAAGTCAACAATAACCCATGATCTAACATCTATCATCATACTATAATAAGGTCCATAATCATGTCTATAATATAATCAACAGTATCATGATTAGTAACAAAAGGTGTCAAAGGAAAGTGGGCACTACAACATGTTTTAGTAGTAAAAATTTTGCATTTGTATACACACATGACAAACAGGGGTAGTATGGGTATGATTAATTGTTTTTGAATGAATTTGTGGGAGGTGAAATAAGATAAAGTTGATTATACCAGACCTTTGGAGGGGCTTTACAATAAAGAGCAACTTTACAATAAAGAGCAACTTACAATAGAAAGCTTCAGTATAGTCAAGATGTTTTTTCAACTAGAAGGTGTGCTTCAATGGAGGCCCAAATCAACACATTTTCACATAATCTTTAAGACCCTAACACGAAGGCTCAAATTAGAGGACCCAATTAAACACTATAGTTTCTGATTTACCATGCCTAAGGTACACCCAAATACTTATTGGAAATCTTTATCAACAAATGACAATGAGTTGATATTAAATTTGTTTATCTCATTCAAGATGAAGGCTCTTCTTGAAATGAAATTGAAGATACCTCTAAACTTTCACAAGGACGAGATCTGTGTGATTTCACAAAAAAATTAGTATAAGATTACAATAGGAACGAATAAAACTATTTACAGACATTCTGAAACGAAGCAGACACTAATTGTTTAGAGTTAACACATAATAACTCAAATTTGATTAAACTTATTAGCAGGGGAAAGTTTCTAGAACAGTCTCATAGCTTGTCAATCATGCATGACCATACAACCACCTTGACACGATCGAGTTTAACACAAAAGAGATATACAAGTTTCTCAAACAGTCCCTTAGAAAGATGGGCTCTATCAAGCTTTCTCTTAGGAAATCAGTTTCTAGCTCCTAACACTCTAGCATTCCAACCTCTAACCTCCAACCTCCAACCTCTTTCATGGCAAAAATCATGCCATTTATAACATTTTGCAATAGAGTTTTCTCCTCAAAAACCCAAACATTGAGTGCACCAGTGCTCGTCATGATCTCGATCGCGATTCCCATAATCAAATATGTAAAAAGTTATTAGGTCCTCAGGGGGTAGATCTCTTCGAGCCTCTCCCGCATTCAACTCCCTCTCCTGGTAGATCACTCTTCCTTTTACTCACCAACCACTTCCGCCCCTAATCTGTCAAATCTGGTTCCTTGCGTGCTTGGGAAAAGAAAATGGAAGATTAGATTTGAGCCCAGAAATCAGATCTCGTCTTAATGGTAAAAGATGTCCCAGATTTTCCTCATCAAACCTAGATATCAACAGGTCTTTCACATGCCAAGGAAAGAAAAATCGGGCCGAATCGATAGTTAGATTGCATATTAATGGTGAGAGATGTTTTTCAGACCTTCCCCACCAAACCAAGCCTCCAGATTAATGCTCCTCTTCATTTGGCGTGTAGGAGACTCCAAGAAATGATAAAAAACCACAAGAATATGCATCCCCAAGAGCTTTGGAGTGAAAATGGTGGAAAAATTAGATACAGATGCACAACTGTTGTTGATTTCTATTTTGAATTTGGACCGTCCACGTGGGAGATCTACTTTTAAGACAGGCCTGCGGGTTCCTTTTTTCCTTTTGCAACTTTTGGAAAAATGTAAATTTTTCACATTTTGCTCCGCACCTCCACCTTTGAGAAATGATCTTGACATGTGTCCTAAGGTGGGTCCCAGAGGATCCGTGGCTAAGTTCTGCTATTTCACCTCTTTTTGGAAAAGGAAATTTTCCAAATTTCCCCCGAAAGTCTACACCTCCACCGTTGACCGAGGCAAAATTTTGACTATTCTTTTTGGGTTTTGGGCCATTTTGATGTTTTAATCCTTTTGGTAACAAAAAGGAAAAAAATCCAAGTTGCCTCTAATGGTCCACTTCCCCACCCCTCGACTTTTCAAACTACCACGCGTCACAATGGCACATCTTGAGATGGTCCCCAAAAGTTGAGACCTTGAAAGAGCGCGGGCTCACCATGTGTCCTGGCCTGACAAGATTTGTTTGAAGGTTTAAAGCTTAGCGGAAGGCGCCATGTGTCAGGCTCCGAGGTAGTCTCCTTTGGCCGTTGAAAAGTCCAAGCAAAATGCAAAGTGAGTGGAGGCCTCCAAGTGTCCTCCTGGCGCTATTTCAAAATGGTGCCCAAAGTGGAGACCCTGAATGAGCGCGGGCTCGCCACATGTCTCTGCTCCACCAAACTATACCAACTGCATAAAAAATTGTCTAAGTCCAGGGGCAAAGGTGGAAACCTCCACATGTCCTCCCGGCGTAACTTCAAGGCCAAACCAAAAAGTGAACTTTCAAATGAGCGCCGTTCCTCCACATGGAAAATTTTTGGGTTAAAACTTTCCACAAAGTTTAGGAGTGCCCCGCCGAGCCGCATCAAATAAAAAATGAACATGTGGACACCCTCGGGGCGAAAATAAGAAATTTTCCCCACCACTTAAATTTTCTTTAATTAGAGCCTGGCGAGGCCGCGGGGCGAGTTCAATTTTTTTCCAAAGTAGCAAAAATAACAAGTTCAAAAATAAACCCATGCCCCATCTAATTAGAAAAAGCCACGTAAGCACCAAAAGAACCAATCAGAATTGAGTGGAGCCACGGGATCAAATTTGCCTTTTTGCCAAAAAAGTAAAAAGTGATAAGTTAAAGCATTTGTCCGCTATCCTCGACCAACCAAAAGAAGCCACGTGACCATTAAATGTTGAGGAATAAATTTGATAGGAAAAGACACCGTCAGACCATCAAAAACACAAATTCACCACTCATGCCCAGAACCTGACTTTTCGTTAAGGATGAAAATTTTCTGAAACAAAAACAAGTGAATCATGGTTCCGAGCATCTTCCAACCATGGATTTGGATTTTCAAAGGCATGCAAATATAAATTGATCATTCTTGAGCTTCCATGGTCGAGGAAAAATGACAAAGCCCACGGATTTTGTTAGGGAAAAACAAGGCAAACTTGGAGACTTCTTCAAGGAGGGACATGACAATGGATTTTGCAAACAACTCGAGGCATTCAAAATGGAGGTAAAAGCTTTCAGAACACCCACATCGAGAGACAAAATATTTCAGAACACGCAGACAGAGGAAAATTAGGGCAAAATGGTGAGAGATCAAAACGAGCACCAACATGACCTTGTCCCACAACTATTTGATTTGTAACTACTGATGAGGCCTAATCCAAGTAGAGGAACAATAGTGAAGAGTAAGTGGAGGCCCATGTCACACTTGTTGTGAATAGTATGTTTTTCCCTATTCACATGTTGTAAATTTTGGTAAAACCTTTTCGACTCATCTATTATGAGGTATAATTGTATGTGTCCATGCTCATAGCTTTGAAGATTGTATATTATGCATGTCCTCATACAAAGTTCTTACAAGATCTTAGATAACGTGTGTGTCCCTATATATGGTGGAGATATTTCTAGGTGTAATATGGTCATTCAAACGCTACGAAAAATATTTGTAAATGTCTTGAATTGAGAATGTGCTCAAGGTAAAGCATGAATGTCTTTTATCTCCAAGTCAAAATTATATATCTATAATGGTATCACAATATAGTCAATATTGAGGGACTTTTTGTTGCTAAAAACATTTGAAAATTCTTAGAGTTAGTCAAGTTGCACCTTAAGTAGCTTGGAGATGTTCTAAAATTGAGATTTATATCAATGATTTCAACCTACAAAGTGGTCCCCTATCATGACTTCTTCGAGCATTTGATTAGTTGAATTTGATAGTATTAAAGTAAAGTTTTACAAAAAAGGCATGTCTTATGTATGGGGCCTTGTCACATCTAGAGACCTGGATCCCATGCTAGGAGTTGTAGAGGAAATTCAATCTTTTGGCCTCCAGTTTTCCTTCATTATCTTACATTAATGAGTTGTATCTTGATATTATACTAAATAAGATGGGACTCCAACTTCCTATTGCTTGGTAGAAGGATTCAGTAATGAAATTGTGACACTTCCTTTAACAATTAGTGTCACAAGATGTTATAGAATATTATGATCCTTTCTTCTTGACAAATTTAATCTTAATAGGCAATGGAGTTTACTTGGTGTTCCAAGTTGGAACCTAAGCTAGCCATTTTCTTTGGTTCCTTATCCATCGTGGCTTGCCCCTGGAGAAAGGCTTGGTCACATCGACTTACCTAATGTACATAATGTCTATTCGTTTCCCTCTTAGAGACCTTTAGAAAACTATTTTGGTTTTTTCCTAGTGTGTTAATTAGTGTGGCAATGGATTTATAGTATTTTCAACGCCGTCCATCTAAAGCCTTTTAATTGGTGTATGATTTTCTTTGAAGATTATGCTAAGTAGTTTGTCTATATTGCTTTTCTTTGGAATTTGTGTAGGTCAATTATAAAAATATAGAAATGTGGCTATATTCATTAACTAGATAATCGATCATTTTATTGTTAATATTTTTTTTTGTTATATCGTCTAGCGTCATGTGGATATGGGATGAAGTGGAGAAAGTTACACATGAATTCCAACATTTGCAAGAGCTTCTCTGCCATTATGAGAGTGCTCCTAAACAATGAATTGTGTCCCCGAGACAAGCCTCGACATGGTTCCCCATTATCATTGCCCAGATATAAAGTCGCTAAGGAGACAAACTACAATAGACATGGTTCCCGCTCCTCATCAAGGGGATTGTAGTTTGTCTCCAGCTCCACCTCTCCCGAAGTTGCAACAATTTCTCTTTTGATATGGTTTTTCGTAATTCAATATCCATGATTTGTAAACATTTTGTTTAACCGTACTTTCTTCAACATTATTTTTCTTACCAAGTTGTGTATATTAATCAACCACCTCTTATTGTAATTTTTTTCCCCCTGAAAATAATGTGATATATCAACGAAATTTGTTTCCATCATATAATATAGTATCACACTTGTTTGATTTGACACAAGGACGCGTAACATCAAAATAATTTCCGAGTTTTGTGATGATTAAAGTGTGAGCGAGAAACCTTGTTTGTAATTATTAAAGTGAACTATTGTTGCTGTGTGCCAAGCGCCATGTGAAGAAGAGAACAAAAATCCAGTACCATATTTTTCCTTCCAACTTTTGTCTAGTAAGTTAAAAGAGATGATGCAGTGGTACGTTCAAGTGATACCCAATCATTCCACTGATTCTCACCCGTACTCACATTAACCATTATCCATTCAATCATTGCGTCCACACATTTATTTTCAAAGCCTGTACACAGGCTTTTCATATGAAAGATCTCACAATATATTATTACCATTTCCCACTAGGTAATAGTAAATACCCACTCCCTTGAAAACTCAATACCCAAATATATAATTATTACACTCTAAACTTTAACATTGAACGTGGGACTGGGCATATATTTGTCCGGGTTTTGCTTTTCCTGTTGTAAAGTGAAGGTGTGTATTATTAGTATTCGCTGGATCACCAAAGGCACTTGGTAGAATATTGGGACTATATATACAGACAAGATATGTCACGGATCTCAATCACTCTCTTCAGTCTCTTTGAGTCATGCGCCTAATCTTTGAATCAATATTAAAGCATAATTTCGCCATCATTTCTGTGGAAAAGCAAACACGATGTATCTAAAATAAAGCTTTTTCAGAATCATTTTCCAATCCGCACAATCAGTCAAATATGATTATGGAATCTGCAACTGTCCATGGAAATTAATCAATTTTGGTTAGTTATTCAATGACCGGGATAGAAAAACATGATCTTATTCAAGCTCTAAGTTGGTAGACGTTGAAGAATTGCAACCACGCATGACTTAAAAGTTGTGGTTCGCTGTATCTAAATCAATATGGACGCTTGCATTTCCACCTGTGTGCAGTCGAGTGAAATTGGAGAATCCACTTCGTCCTAATAATTTGGGTGTACATATGTGATAGATAGGCTCTTCTTTATGATCCGAAGGAAGAAACTCGCTTGAAGTGGTCCTCCTATTAATATAATGATTGATTGTTTGTCTAATCTTCCTTGGCCTTCTTTTTCCCTAATAATTTTCACAAAGAAAAATATCAATCACATTAATAATTATTGATCATGTGTTTGTAAGACCAACAGGTCAACCAACCAATGGGCTGTTTACTACTTTTTGGAGAAATTTATCTTTGGTTAGTTGACCAGTCAGCCTAGCACAAATATATAATTACATTGTAATTGAATTTTAAAACTTTACAATATAATTTATTAATTTTTCTTGCCCATGTAAGAAAATGTTTTAAGTAACCTAACTAAACAATATTATAAATAAATATTAATACAAGTTTAGAAAGTCTTCTCAATGTTATATTATTCAAATCATTTGAAGATTTAAAACTATTGTGAAAATTAAATCTATTATTCTCAAGATCGTATTCTTCTTCTTTTATCATTATCTTTTGTTAGAGTTCCCATTTTTAAAATTTTTATGTGTTGCTCTAGTTTAAAATGCAACACATATAAATTATAGCTATTAAAAATGGAAACTCTAATTATATATGTTCCTCCTTTAATTATATCTAACTTATTTTCTACTTTGTCTTATTTATCTCCATTATAAATGGAAAGTAGCTTGATGAAAATTGTCGATGCCAATTATGCGATAGTGAATAGAGTTTTCCCAACCTAAGTAAATGTAAAAACAAGGGATTACACACACAAATTGCATTATTATGAACATATGAATGATTGGCACGTTAAAATCCATATTAGGCTATAAAGTTCCTAAGAAGAGATGCATGGCCCCATTTATGGGGACTCGATTTGATAATACTCTCTCGACGACTAGTATTTGAGAATAAAACAAATGAATTCGGTTTTGAAATTTTCTTTTCCTTCCCATTATATGAAAGGAGACCTAAAGAGATCTGTTATGGTAGTTGAATCCATGTCCTTTTGACATTATATGATAGTTTACTTCATATTAAAGATATTCATCTCAAACATGAGAGATATTGATAGGGTTGTAATGTAATGTTGAGGATGATCTTTTATTAAATCATCTACCGAGATGCATATTCTTATAATTATTTGAGATGGAGTGTCAAACGAATAGTCTAGACTCGCTCTCTTAATAATTTTAATATATTAGATTCTTTACGCTTATTAATTAAAATAGATAGGATTTATATAGACAATTTTAATGAATTGGTTTCCTCTTATCATATTTTCTTGCCCACATAAGGTTTTGATTTACAAGTATATTTATTAAACAAGTGTATCTCGCTTTGCCATAAACATATTACTATGAGAAATATCAATTTTAAGGTTTAATTTTAACATATTCATATATTATATTACAATTGACTAATATTTTATCACTTTTTTCATTGATTAAAAATACAAATAACATCGATCTAAATAAATTATAATATTTGGTTTAAATTTTTTATTTTTTATTTTTTATTTTTTCATATTATATTTACAAAGTAAATATCAAATTTAAAATTATATTTTTACAACATTTAAATAGACATATTATCACCATAATTAAATATATATATACTTCAATAATTTATGAAATATTAACTATACAAACAAATAGAATTACTCTCCATATAATTTACATTTTAAAATTACACATAACATTGAAGTGATATGCTGAAAATGCATTTTATATTTTATATTCAACATTGAAATAATATGGCGAGAATTGGTTCACATTGGTTTGTTATCTCTTACATCACTAAGAGACGTTAAATTGCATCATCAATATTCTCGTTCATCAATTGCTTTAGGTATTAGTTGATCTGACCTAAGCTTGGACATTGTTTGATAAGCTGGCTAACCAACGCATCTTTCTTAACACACCATCATATCATTTCTCCACTTTTTCTTTCCTACCTAATCGTGAACATTTACCGTTTGCTTGTCCTAGTTGGTTTGGCATCTACACGTCTTTGTTATTTTGGTCTCAATCAGTGATCAAATTTGAAGGGCTAGTCCCAATTTCATTGTGAAGGGTAAATATTGGACCAACCCTTCAACTATGAAAAGTAGTATAATCATTTTACACTTCATATGAAAATAGTAAAGAAATCACACATGTCGTAAAAAATTGAACACTTTTTACAAAGAGAGATTTCATTTTTTAGATGGGTGATTTTACAAATTAAAAATGTCAATGTATCATATCTAATAAGAGTGTCTCCCCTTAAAATGTAATAAATTCCATTTCATAAATAATGTATGAATAAGTTATATTGCGAGATCCAATAAAAAATTTAAAATTAAACTCTCTAATTGACATTGGAATTACAAAGTGACAAACAAAATTTTTAACACACATAATGAACCTAAAAATTAATGACAACACAAGGTTCTTTTACTCAAATTTAATTTGTTAAATATAAGAGAAAAAATAATTAGTTGTATAAAAATAATTCATGTTTCATCTAATAAATAGTATCAAGAAAAATATCAAACTACCAAAAAATATGTGATCTAAATAGAAATGTTTCTCGTGTTCACCTCAATGTAAGCAAAACATATCACCAACACATTTTTTAGGCTCCCTTCAAAAAAGAAAATACCTGAAACACAAAATGAGATATAAGTCATTACAAGACACATTGATCAACATTTAGACCAAGTCAAATGTTCTTGACAAGTATTCATCAATTATTTCGAAAAAAAATCTTATTAAATTAGTAGTAAAATATTGAAAACACTTATCTAAACTTCCAAAGAATTTTTTTATAAATAAAAAACAATAAAGAACATATTTTATAGAAAGAACTTCCAAAAACTCACCATCTATTTGTCTAATGGAAGCGGTTTTCGAGTTTTTTTATTCTTCCATGCATCATAAATAGCATCCCAATCTACCTCATTTAGAGCATGAGGTGCACAAAGAGATAGAAACATTAGCATATCCAATGTGCTCAAAGAAAGCCTGGATCTATCATCATTCTTTATCCTATTTAACTTTGAAAAACCTCTTTCACATACGGCTGTGCTTGCTGGAATTACAAGAATAGCTTGCCATAGTTTCATCAAACATGGAAACCCGTCAAACCATTCAGGTTCACCGCCACATAGATCCCATGCTCCAAACATATGTTTTTTTGGATATGATCTATAAATAGTACAAATAAATTCATCCATCTCACCCAAACATTTAACACTGTCCACAATAGGCGAGTTTCCAACACTAAATTTGTCACATAAACATGTTAGCCATCTTTTTGTTTGACGATCTCTATCTTCTGTCTCCTCGTAGTAATTACGAGGACTGAAAAATTTAGCAGCATTAAATATAGGTAAATCTGTGAATCTTGTATCAAGAGAATCAATTACCTTAATTATAAAGCTTTTCCCCAATTCAATGCAATCATCTAGTGTCCCTGATCTGTGTGACTTAGGCAAGCTCTCAAATCTCAATGCATGTACATGTAATGTACCTGTTCCATCTGCAAACTCAAGAGATCCTCCTTGTGCCCTGGTTAGAAAAGATGATGTATGTAGAGTACCTGTCCCAAATATGCCTCTTTGAAATCTCCTACGAAGCATGTCAACTGTGATATCTAATGTAGTCCCAATGGAAGTAATATCAATATGATCCTCTTGAAATTTTTTATTCAACTTATTTAACTCAATAAGCACATCTGCAAGTAAATGGATGCAAAATTGTACCTGAAATATTGTTGCCAAATCATACATGTTTTTCTCCTCTAATTCCCATTCTTTCAACAAAGCAGGCATGAGTTTGACAAGTCTTTCCATGACCTTTCCTCTAGAAAGCCACCTAATTTGATGAATTTGTAACACTTCCAACCTGTTGATTTGAAATGACTCCATCAACTCTCTCAATGCTCCATGTCTTTTAGCAGATTTTCCAAGCCATGAATATATTTTATTTGCAAATTTATCAATAAACTGCAACTCTGGAAAATGAGATGAAGCATCATTTGCTGCTAATGCTTCTCGATGAGCTATGCAATGAATATCTAATAAATGAGGAGCATCTCGACGAAGCTTTGTGGACAAACCTTCACGAATTCCCCTCATGGCAGATGCCCCATCAGATCCAAATCCAACTAACTTCATTAAGGATAAATTCATCTCTGTCAAAAGAGTGATCACGGCATCATACATAGCTTGAGTTGTTCCATCCTTTATTTCAAGGAGTCGTATAAATTTTGTTACACATTGACCTCTTCCTCCATTTGTCAAGTATGTAATATAAACAATCAAATGTTGTTCCATAGTACAATCAGTGCTTTCATCAACTAAAATAGAATAAAATGGACTATGAAATATATCATCTTTCAACTTTTTCCAGTAAACCTCCTTAGCAGCTTGTAAAAACTCTTTTCCGGATGTTGTATTTGTATATGCAGAATATTCATCTGTGAGAGGCATGTGTGGAGTTCCTTTATACCTGTTCAAGTCACAAATCGGCTTATAGAGCTCCAAAGATAAATCATGTATGGCAACAAAATACATATTTTCCATCACTGATATGATTCTCTCCTTCTCAGCATCTACCATTAGTTCTATGTGTTTAGTGATTGGAATGTTACTTTGTTTATTTTCTCCCTCCAAACGTTGTGATGAAAATTTATGAGGATCTGATTCTGCATGGGTAAGAAGGCCACTAACTTGAAGGGTGGTGCTTCCATCTTTAGCAAATGGAGTATCTCTCTTATATTTGACACACCAAGAACATTTTATCCTTTCTACACCATTGCAGTCTTTTATAGCATAAGCCCATGGAAATCTTGTTTTCCATTTGGCCTTGAATGTCCTTTTAGGTTTCTTTGATGGGTGTTCCTCTTCCCCAAATTCTGCTCCATCTAACTCATGCTCTTCTTGTGCAAGAATATCAAATTCTTCATTTTGAGAATCACATGGTTGACTAGAATGCCGAGAGATGCCAAATGCATCAGCAAGTGACAATTGTTTTTTATCCTTCTTTGGACGACCAATGGAAGCCATTTTCTCAAACTTACACGACACTTGTCACCTATTCCAATGAAATAATTATAAAAATATCAAAATAGTGTTTTCACATGAATTTTTGTGTATTATTTTGATAATTTACAATTAGAGATTAGAGAATATTTAAGAAAATAATTTAGAGTAATTTGTATAATAATCATGCAATACTCATGCTCATTCCCGAATCCTGCTTAACCCTTTTAAGTACACTATACAACACACAATAAGTTCTGATTCAATTTGTATGAAAGCCGCTAAGTACTACTTAAGCATGTATTAACTGTGAGATGCATTTTTAACTTTATATTTGGAACAAAACTTTCTGATTCAATTTGTATAAGAGTATATGTGTGTACAGTTAAGTACCTGTGCTCAACGATCACGTCTTCATCTGTCAACTATTAAGACTCCAAAAGATTGTAATCATGGTTACAAAACCAGATGCCACGCGGTCTCCCAATTTCCAATTAAATTTTCAAACGAGCTGATCTGATTTCAAATCACATGCCTGATTGCCCATTAGCCACGGCCCACTAACTGGTTTGAGTCTGTGGGAAAAGGAAATGAGGTCATAGACTCATACTATCTGCGCAAATATATAATTTTAATTGTAAATCATAGTGATAATACTGAAGTCGTGCCACAATATGGCAGCAGGCTATAGGTAACACTAACACCGTAACAGTTTGCCAGTTTCATGACTCCGTGAGCATCTAGATTCTAGACTTTGGCAATGGCATTCAATACAAGCTTGCCTGAATCTCCAATTAATTTTTTTTTAATTCATTTGCACATGGGATACAGTTAGAGTTAATGTTTATGTGGACTTTCAGGCTCCAACTGTGGACGGTGTCAATACAAATCTTTACAAATTACAACACATAATTAATTTGATTCAACTGCACTCTCATCTTTGTCAACACTGTCTACTGTCACTGTCCCTCCAAAGCCGTGTTCAAGGCTTCAAGCTACTTAAAACATTAAATGTCATTAGCTATCTATGGCTATGCAACTGCACTCTGTAGACTGTAACCTGTTCTTTGTCAATGGCGTGACGCGTCCACTGTCACTGTCCCTCCAGGCTCCAACGCTAAATGTCATTTCTAATAACTATAAACGTGGTCGGTGACTCGGTGCCACTGTGCCAGCCTGCCAGGGAATTAGATTTAGGAATCTGCGCTGAGTGGGTACACTATGGTTTAGATTCTAGAATGCACAGTCTCACTGTCTCAGCCTCAGGTCTGTCTGTCCCTCCGGCTCCAAATTCTCAACTACCTGTAGGCTGTAAGCTGTAACCTAAGTGACATTTTCGAATTTTGCCCTTCATATGACATTTTTACTAAAATGTTATGCTTCCAAATTGTCAAACAATTTTTATATTTTGAATTTCTTTTTACGGGCCAAAATTTTTCTACACTTTTCTGACGGGTTAGAAGCCCTTTGACGGGCTCTGACGGGCTCAATTTTGAACACTGGTCTCAATATATGTGTATTGTAGGATAATTTTCAAATTTAAGTCTCGTCTAGTATTAGACTTATATACTAGCTACTCTAGCTTACTACATCATCCCTTTCTCAAAATAATGTTTCTCACCCATTTTGTTAAATGTCTCAAACCTATTAAATGCATGTCGTGTGAATCCAATATGCCCTCACTTAGCCCCGTGGTTGGGTATATAATTATAGATATTTTGGCAATTTGTGCAAATCTAAAATGACCTATGTTTTAACTTTTTTAAATCTTTTCATTTGGAAAATAGTTTTATTTGGGGATTTGACCATGCTTCCTCTAAAATATTAACTAGATTTAGTAACTTTTAAGAGTTGATATTTTTTCACATCTAAAAAGATAGAAATTATATTATTTTTAATCATATACATATAGACAAAGTTTTTTTAGTTTTTAATAAAGTTTCCATCATTACAAATGTGTTATTCTAGATCTAGGTTTAGTTGGAGAAAGTTTGCTTAGAGGTGAAGTATTTACAAATGCTTATCGACCATTAGGCAATGCACCATGCGCATTTACCCAAAACCATTAGATTGTGCTTGACAATGCTCTCCTCCTCAAGTTTATGGTTGAAATCTTCCATGTCGCTGCTCTCGAAGAAGACAAAAGAGTTTCGATCCAGGTCCTAATCACAACGCTTTCCTCCTCAAGTTCGTGGTTGAAGTCTTCCACGTCATTGCTCTCGAAAAAGATGCAAGAGTTTCAATCCTAGGTCCCAACCACCCTTTTATGGGGGTGGCGGGAGGTAGGTTTCAATCGCTTTGGTGGCGATGAAGGCGTGATAGTGTTCATAATCCCTGGTGTTGGTCGTAGATGGGATGGCCCACGGTACTAATGGTGGTGGCAGAGGCTTTGGTAGTGACACTTGGGGTGCCACTCTTTTGGAAAATTTCCTCACCTTGCCCCGACCATCTCCCCCAAAAAGAAGGGAAGAAAAATGATGAGACTCAATATGGTTGGAAAGGCATCTCGAATTAGGAGCCTCTAGTGTCCTTGGATGGGGCGAAAAATAAACACCCTTCACCACCTCCTCCTCTGGCCACCATGTGTTGTTGTTGTTGCATAATTTTTATATGTTATTTGTTTATTGCTTCTTTTTTATCGTCTATTGATATGATGCTTTTATGAATTTCTTGGCCCACGTGTCATTCTATCTCGAAACTAATTCTATGCACTTGATTCCATGACGTGCTTCTATACCACCTATGTTTTTGATACGATTAACACTATATATTACCTTTTCTATTAATATAGAGATTTTCAATTAGAAAATAACTATATAAAAAATTGATGGCATGATATAATGTCATTGTTGATAATATATTTTTAATATGGTAAATGTGTTTTTAAAATAAATTCTATAACAATATTTTGCCCCGTATAAAATAAATGTTTTACTATATTAAATTCAAACCATTCATTTTCCCATTTTATAAAAAATGTCTTACTTGTATTAAATTCAAACCATTCATATTTTTTTACAAAGCATATAGAAATTGGCAAGGTATTTTAGTGACAATATTTACTCAATTTTAAATTCACCTAAAAATTAGATAAATGGCTTAAGTTTTAGGATTGAGAGTATCCATAAAACTATTCTTGAGCCATTGTAAATTTTTTCCTAATGTATATTTGAGAATGAGTTTCATCGTTTGTTTTTCTTTTCTTTTTCTTTTTATTTAGTTATAAGTGGTTTCTGAGCCTTTAATTCTTTTCAAGTAAGGATTTACTTATTCCACAATTAATCAAATATTAGGTTAGTAAGAGAATCATTTCTATTATGACATCATCTTTATTGATATAAAGATATATTAAAATTTATATGATATGTCGAGTCAATTCAATCAATCAATATTTAACTTAATATTTAAAAATAAAAATAAAAAACAAATCTAAAATACGTTAAAGAACATATTTAACATAAAATAGGGTAAGTGCACGAAGTTGGTGGACAATTCCGTGGACATAAAAACCTGAAATAAAGGAACCGCGATCGCGGTTCCTTTATTCTAGGTTCGGTAATTACCGAACCTAAAACCGCGATCGCGGAACTCTGAGACAAAATTTAACAGTCCCGCGACTCGTTATTTTCCTCATTTTTCATTTCGAACCGCGACTTTTCCTAAACGTTTTTCACTCGCGCTTTCAATACCATCTCAAAATTGCTCATCGGACTTCTGGATAGCGATATATTCAACCATGCCACCAAGACGAGGAGGTAAGTCCCCGATTGTAATCATTTTTTTGCATTTTAGGTTTTTTTTTTTGCATTTTCATGGGTTTTTTGAAATGTTTGTTTATGTATACAATTTTCTTGTTTTATCAGTTGGTCGGCAAGCTCGAAATCATGCAAACCATCAAAACATTCCTCAAAACCCTCCAAACATTCCTCAAAACCCTCCTCCAAACATAGATCCGCCTCCTGTGGCTCCTTCTGTCCCCACTGAGCCAGCAGGAACGCAAGATAATATCATTGGAAGAATCCAAGAAAATAAAATTGCCATTGAGAACCTAATTCAAAATATAAGACAAAATCATGCTACAAATCCATCCCGCATGACTTTAGCCAATACATTGCAAACATTGATTGGCGAAGTCAAGTCTGCAACCAACCAAATACATAGATGGAACACCTTTAAGTGATCGTAGGCGGTGGTATGCGGATAAACTATCCCATGCGGTCATCAAAGACAAAAAAATTGGAAAAGACCTCATTTGTGCATTATTTACCGACCCTAACCAATGCCCCCAGCAGCTTACTTTGCAAACGGTTCCCAATCCATTGGTGCCATGATGATAGAATCAAAAACAATTTTTGGGACCGATGGTGGATGGTTTTTGATTATCCACCATGCAACAACAATGAGGTTCCTCTTTATTTTTTGAAGAAATTATATTGTGAGTTCGTGCTCAATGAGGTCCCAAATTATTTTGACTTTTCTGACTTTTTTGGTCGAGGAGGTGGCTCTGCACAGAGCAGACCTGGTGCACGCGTAGGTCAGCCTAGGATCCCCCATGCCCCAAAACCCCCACTACCTTCAGTTATCCCTCCTACAGTGAAGGAGGTTGTGGAGATTGATACATTGCATGCATTGAGGGAGCTCACTGACACTCTCACCCAGCATAGCACCCAGATTGCATCTGATGATGTTGGTGGAGGCGCCAGTTCTAGTGCACCACACCACTGTGGATCATGTGGTGCCGTATGCACTGCAGGCGAGACATCATTTGCTGGTTCACAGGATTTCTTTTCTATAGATGAGATGCTGGGGAGTGTTTTTGGAACTGGAGCCACTGATATTGGTCTTTCACAGGTAAATTTTAAATAAATTTAAATATATATATATATATATATATATATACAATAGTTTAATTCACATGTTTGAGATATATATATATATATATATTTGATTGTACGTCATGTACATACATGTAAAAAACTAATTTTTTATTTTATTTTAAATAGCAAGAGCCGGTGAAGGAAACATCCGGTGTCGACATGCTAGCTACTATGGCTGGGCGTGTTTCAAACGTAAGTTTCAAGTTGTACAAACTTACATTTTTAATAAATCATTTAATTGCACTAGATTATTATTATAATTTGTTTCACGTGTATGTTGTACATGTATTAATATTTTTCTCTTTTATACACAGGAGCCTGGCGGGTCATCATCTGCTCAGGGAACTGAGGCTACTGGCACGCCTCACATGAGTTTTACGCAGGTTAGTAAATCTCTTTACACTTTGTTTCTAATTACTGGAAGTTCACGCACGGATTGCATGCTTGACCTCTCGTACATGAGTTTCACTTTCTTATACTCAACCTATATATTATTTAGTAGGAAATGCCAATTCATTTGATATAACTAGCCATACAATGTAATCATATATTGGTTTTACATGTCTTGAAAGTACCACCTGGGGTAAGATTGTATAGTAGGGACGGGAATGAATGTATAATTTCCCTCCTTTGTATAGTTTTTTTACCTTCTTAAAATCTCAACATGTGGAATGAGTGCTTGTAAATGTTTCATGTACCTATATATAGATCTGGTGTTTCCTTGATGAACGTGAAAAGATATGTTTAGAGTGTAGGGACCTTTGAGTTCCTTTACTATTATTTTTTTCAATAGGTTTCGATAGGAGTGCTAAGCTCTTAAGTAGATTTTAATATTGATTTGTACATGTTTTTTGTATAGCTTATGACTGCTAGAGAGACTCCTCCATATATGCAGACTGTGGAGGCTGCCAGTAGATACCGCGCATACAAGATCTCGCAGATCCACTAACTGAGGTACACAATTTTTTAAATTTGTTAAATTTTGGAGACCTTCATTATTTCTTATTAAACTTAAATCTACAATATCAAATTTTGTAGGTATATATGTGAAATATTTAATTTGAAAATTAATTATTTGTATGTAGCTTACCCCTCGTGAGTCTATTGTTGTCCCTGCGACGCGTCAACAACAAATTGATAGGGATCATGACATCATGTAAGATTTCACATGCATTTTAACTAAATTGTACAAGTTTCTAAATTTTGAATGTATTTTAAAATTTTGGGTGTTAAAAACTTGTTGTTTATGAATGTGCAGGTTAGGTTGCAGGCATGCTTAGAGACACCTAGGACCACACGGATGAAATCCGTAGTGGCATCTCCTCCACTACATCCCCTGTGTCGTGGACGTGCTACTTCTAAAGCAGAGGGGAAGAGAGGGAAGATGTTTCATGAGTAGATTTATAGTGGACACTGGATGTACATATGTGGTCATGAGTAGATTCACAGTCCATGTACTATATATAGCCTTTCATGCGACCGCATGTGGTCCCATATGTACATTATGACACGTGCTTAGTTCGAGATGTATACATACATTATGAACTTATGTACATATATATATTTTAGAGACGTGCGCGTCTCTGGAGACACTTTTTTTGATTCTATATATATATATATATATATATATATATATATCATATTTGGTTAAATCATATTTATTTTGGTTATTTTGGTATTATTGCTAACTCGAGAAAGTGGGTTTTGATCTCTGTTATTGGAACTGTAGATGCCCCAAGTATTCTCTATCTCGTGAATTTATCGTACTCCAAACTAGGTTAATAATATTTGTATTGTTTATTAAATAAAATTTAGTGTTCAAAAGTATACATAGATCATAGTTTTTGTTTGTTGATAAAAGTGATTCCTCCATATATGGAACTCCTATGGATATCTCTCGCTACGGTTTTGTTTCCGAGGCTATAAATTTGAACTATTTCAGGTCTTTTAAATCTTGAGGTGGATTTAGTGTATTACTTCTAGTTATATATTTTCTAGTATCTTTCTGATTATTATTTGTGGTATATTTCACCATGGGCATTTTGAATTTTTATTTTTCAAACTAAAACAATATTGTTAGCTCTATTGCCAACTTAAGTATTAGTAACTAAAGCTTATATATTTAATGGAATTCATCAATTTATCATCATGTTGTATTTGGAAAAGTGTGCAATATGAGTTAATCCTTGAAGTTAATATGGAATTCATCAATTTATCATCTTGATAATATTACATGTATACCCAAAATTGGGTCTGCATTGTTTGTAACTTTTGTGTACATATGAGTTAATCCTAAAGTAATGTATTGATTTTCCAACTCGTAGCCGCATGTTTCTTTTCAGAACTCATAATAATCCCGAAATATTGTTAAATCTGAATGATATGTGGCTACATATCTTTATATTATTTTTATTTGCATCATAAGCTTGTAGATGTATTTGCCATTTAGCGCAATCACAACTGGATAGAAGTTATTTTCAAATGTATTTTACATTTGTTTTAGAAGTGATTTTCAAATGTATTTCATGTATTTTGAGTTGTAAAGTTCCGTGAAGAAGACTGTAAGTACCTTCCAACATGGGCATTGTTGTATTTGCCTATGCATCATGGATATTGAACTTGGCAGTTGAAGATGGTAGTTGATCATTTTGATTACGCTCATAGTATCTACATTAGAGTTAGATAAATAATATCAGTAAGAAACCATATAGAGGATAAGGGATAATATTAAATTTGGAGTACATGTTAACTAGTGAAAAGGAGTTGTTTGAACTTGATCAAAAGACAGAGTTGAGTTTTTAGGGAAACATAGAAACCATTGAATACATATGTTATAAATTTTTTGAACTGCAACATGTGGTATCATAGCTTGAAGATCAAGGAAGATTAGCTAAAAGGATTTGAGATAAGGTTGATACAGTGGTCCAAGAAGAGAGACAAAGAGATAGATGAAAATGATGGGTGAAGTAAAGAGTGAGGTCATGGTTACAAAATGCCACATTGGATGGAGAAGTTAGTATCAGAGAGATAAGATGCTAGACTAAAGCAATTACATGAAAGGATAAGAGAGTTCAAGAACATATGTGAAAAATAGAAAAGATGAAGAAACAAGGAAGAAAGAGAAAGGTAATCAAGGTTATTAGGCCTCATGAATCGACTTGATATATGGTGAAGAAGAAGAAGAACTAGCAGGAAATGTGATTCAAAGGTTGATAGAGCTAATGAGGTACAAGAGAGAGAGAGAGAGAGAGAGAGAGAGAGAGAGAGAGAGAGAGAGAGAGAGAAGAAAGGAGGAAGAGAAGATAATTATGGTTTCACAGGAGGTCAGAGAGTTGAATCAAGAGGTAGCACAACTGATGGTCTTCATAGAAAGAGAGAAAGAAGAGAAAGGAAAAGAAAACCGTAGAACAATATTACCCATAATATTATAACAAAACCAAGTGTTAAGGATAAGGTAGAAAATAAGATTCATGAGCCCCATATATCATCCTACCAAGGACACTTGATGACAACAAGAGATAACATAACAACCAAGTCATTGTAATTTAATTTAAATAAATAAGGAAACACTATATTTTGCAAACGGTGGGTCATGGCACCGAACGGACTACGCCGACACGTCCGGGTGGCCAGGTGAATGCTAGAGGAGGTGGTGTTTTGTGCGTGAAATGGTCGTTGCTTTCGGGCTACTTCTGCTCAAGCGCAATCCCTTAAGAGCCCTGAGACCAAAATATCGTTCAACTTCGATGGGTGACTACTCAGACTCGTGGCACCTAGAGAGGCCTCGTCTAATCCAACACCTTGGTGTAGGGACCCTCTACAATAGCCTCTCTCGGTTTTTTCCTTCTCATTTTGGTGCTCTCGCTGTCCTACTGTTTGCAAACGCGTGAAATAAATTGAGCTAGAGCTAAGCCAGTAAGGTTGTCAAATGCTATATTTTGCAAACGGTGGGTCGTGGCACCGAACGGATCGCCGACACGTCCGGGTGGCAGGTGAATGCTAGAGGAGGTGGTGTTTTGATGCGCGAAACGGTCGTTGCTTTCGGCTACTTCTGTCGCGCGTAGTCCCTTAAGAGCCCTGAGACCAAAATATCGTTCAACTTCGACGGTGACTACTCGTGACTCGTGGCACCTAGAGAGGCCTCGTCTCGATCCAAAACCTCGTGTAGGGACCCTCTACAATAGCCTCTCTCGGCTTTTTTTTCCTTCTCATTTTGGTGCTCGCTGTCCTATTGTTTGCAAACGCGCGAAATAGTGCAAATAGAGCCAGCCTGTAAGGTCAAACAAACGCTATATTTTACAAACGGTGGGTTGTGGCACCGAACGGACTACGCCGACACGTCCGGGTGGCCAGGTGAATGCTAGAGGAGGTGGTGTTTTGGTGCGTGAAATGGTCGTTGCTTTCGGGCTACTTCGTTCGGGCACAGTCCCTTAAGAGCCCTGAGACCAAAATATCGCTCAACTTCGACGGTGACTACTCTGACTCTCGTGGCACCTAGAGAGGCCTCTCTGATTTGATCTGAAAACCTCGGCGTAGGACCCTCTACAATAGCCTCTCTCGGCCTTTTTTTTCCTTCTCATTTCGGTGCTCTCGCTGTCCTACTGTTTGCAAACGCGCGAAATAGTGCAGTTGGAGCCAGTGTAAGGTTGTCAAACGCTATATTTTGCAAACGGTGGGTCGTGGCACCAAACGGACTGCACCGACATGTCCGGGTGGCTAGGTGAATGCTAGAGGAGGTGGTGTTTTGGTGCGTGAAATGGTCGTTGCTTTCGGGCTACTTTGTCGGGCGTAGTCCCTTAAGAGCCCCGAGACCAAAATATCGCTCAACTTCGACGGTGACTACTGACTCCATGGCACCTAGAGAGGCCTCATCCGATCCGACACCCTCGTGTAGGACCCTCTACAATAGCCTCTCTCGGTTTTTTTCCTTCTCATTTCGGTGCTCTCGCTGTCCTACTGTTTTTGCAAACGCGCAAAAAAGTGCAATTGAGCAGCAGTAAGGTTGTCAAACGCTATATTTTGCAAACGGTGGGTCGTGGCACCGAACGGACTCACGCGCCGACACATCCGGTGGCCAGTGAATGCTAGAGGAGGTGGTGTTTTTGGTGTGCGAAATGGTCGTTGCTTGCTTTCGGCTACTTGTCTCGGCGCAGTCCCTTAAGAGCCCCGAGACCAAAATATCGTTCAACTTCGATGGGTGACTACTCAAACTCCGTGGCACCTAGAGAGGCCTCATCTAATCCAACACCTCGTGTAGTAGGGACCCTCTACAATAGCCTCTCTCGGTTTTTTCCTTCTCATTTCGGTGCTCTCGCTGTCCCTACTGTTTTGCAAACGCGTGAAATAGTGCAATTGAGCCAGCCAGTAAGGTGTCAAACGCTATATTTTGCAAACGGTGGGTCGTGGCACCGAACAGACTGCGCCGACACGTCTGGGTGGCTAGGTGAATGCTAGAGGAGGTGGTGTTTTGTTGTGCAAAATGGTCGTTGCTTTCGGGCTACTTGTTTCAAAGCGCAGTCCCTTAAGAGCCCCGAGACCAAAATATCGTTCAACTTCGACGGGTGACTACTCAGACTCCGTGGCACCTAGAGAGGCCTCGTCTAATCCAACACCTCGGCATAGGGACCCTCTACAATAGCCTCTCTCGGATTTTTTCCTTCTCATTTTGGTGCTCTCGCTGTCCTACTGTTTGCAAACGCACGAAAAATAGTGCAGTTAGAGCCAGTGTAAGGTTGTCAAACGCTATATTTTGCAAACGGTGGGTCGTGGCACCGAACGGACTGCACCGACACATCCGAGTGGCTAGGTGAATGCTAGAGGAGGTGGTGTTTTGGTGTGTGAAATGGTCGCGCTTGCTCGGCTACTTCGTCGGCGCATAGTCCCTTAAGAGCCCCGAGACCAAAATATCGCTCAACTTCGATGGGTGACTACTACTCGGACTCCATGGCACCTAGAGAGGCCTCTCTCGTTTGATCCGACACCGGCGTAGGGACCCTCTACAATAGCCTCTCTCTCGGCTTTTTTTTCCTTCTCATTTTGGTGCTCTCGCCTGTCCCTACTGTTTGCAAACGCGTGAAAATAGTGCAATTGGAGCCAAGTGTAAGGTTGTCAAACGCTATATTTTGCAAACGGTGGGTCGTGGCACCAAATGGACTACACCGAAACGTCCGGGTGGCCAGGTGAATGCTAGAGGAGGTGGTGTTTTGGTGCGCAAAATGGTCGTTGCTTTCGGGCTACTTCGTTCGGGCGCAGTCCCTTAAGAGCCCTGAGACCAAAATATCGTCAACTTCGACGGGTGACTACTCGGACTCTGTGGCACCTAGAGAGGCCTCGTTTGATCCGACACCTCGGCATAGGGACCCTCTACAATATCCTCTCGGTTTTTTCCTTCTCATTTCGGTGCTCTCGTTGTCCTACTATTTGCAAACGCGTGAAATAGTGCAGTTGGAGCCAGTGTAAGGTTGTCAAACGCTATATTTTGCAAACGGTGGGTCGTGGCACCGAACGGACTACGCCGACATGTCTGGGTGGCTAGGTGAATGCTAGAGGAGGTGGTGTTTTGGTGCGCGAAATGGTCGTTGCTTTCGGGCTACTTCGTTCGGGCGTAGTCCCTTAAGAGCCCTGAGACCAAAATATCGTTCAACTTCGACGGGTGACTACTCAGACTCCGTGGCACCTAGAGAGGCCTCATCTGATCCAAAACCTCGACGTAGGGACCCTCTACAATAGCCTCTCTCGGTTTTTTCCTTCTCATTTCGGTGCTCTCGCTGTCCTACTGTTTGCAAACGCGCGAAATAGTGCAGTTATGAGCCAGTGTAAGGTTGTCAAACGCTATATTTTGCAAACGGTGGGTCGTGGCACCGAACAGACTACGCCGACACGTCCAGGTGGCCAAGTGAATGCTAGAGGAGGTGGTGTTTTGGTGCGCGAAATGGTCGTTGCTTTCGGGGCTACTTGCTCGGCGCACTCCCTTAAGAGCCCCGAGACCAAAATATCGCTCAACTTCGACGGTGACTACTCTGACTCGTGGCACCTAGAGAGGCCTCATCTCGATCCGACACCTCGGCGTAGGGACCCTCTACAATAGCCTCTCTCGCTTTTTTTTCCTTCTCATTTCTGGGTGTGCTCTCGCTGTCCTATGCTTTGCAAACGCGTGAAATAGTGCAATGGAGCCCGTAAGGGTCACAAACGCTATATTTTGCAAACGGTGGGTCGTGGCACCGAACGGAACGGACTGCCGACACGACATGTCTAGGTGGCCAGGTGAATGCTAGAGGAGGTGTGTTTTGTGCGCGAAATGGTCGTTGCTTCCGGCTACTTTCGCGGGCGTAGTCCCTTAAGAGCCCTGAGACCAAAATATCGTTCAACTTCGACGGGTGACTACTCGGACTCGTGGCACCTAGAGAGGCCTCATCTGATCCGACACCTCGGCGTAGGGACCCTCTACAATAGCCTCTCTCGGTTTTTTCCTTCTCATTTGGTGCTCTCATTGTCCTACTGTTTGCAAACGCGCGAAATAGTGCAGTTGGAGCCAGTGTAAGGTTGTCAAACGCTATATTTTACAAACGGTGGGTCGTGGCACCGAACGGACTACGCCGACACATCCTGGGTGGCTAGGTGAATGCTAGAGGAGGTGGTGTTTTGGTGCGCGAAATGGTCGTTGCTTTTGGGCTACTTCGTTCGGGCGTAGTCCCTTAAGAGCCCTGAGACCAAAATATCGTTCAACTTCGACGGGTGACTACTCGGACTCCGTGGCACTAGAGAGGCCTCCGTCTGATCCGACACCTCGGCGTAGGGACCCTCTACAATAGCCTCTCTCGGTTTTTTCCTTCTCATTTTGGTGCTCTCGCTGTCCTACTATTTGCAAACGCGTGAAATAGTGTAGTTGGAGCCAGTGTAAGGTTGTCAAACGCTATATTTTACAAACGGTGGGTCATGGCACCGAACGGACTACGCCGAACACGTCCGGGGTGGCAAGGTGAATGCTAGAGAGGAGGATGGTGTTTTGGTGCGTGAAACGGTCGTTGCTTTCTGGCTACTTGCTCGGCGTAGTCCCTTAAGAGCCCCGAGACCAAAATATCGCTCAACTTCGACGGTGACTACTCGGACTCGTGGCACCTAGAGAGGCCTCGCCTCGATCCGACACCCTCGGCGTAGGGACCCTCTACAATAGCCTCTCTCGCTTTTTTCCTTCTCATATCGGTGCACACGCGTAAGTATGGTCTTGTAAACACTGGGAGGAGTCGTTTAAATTTACAACATTTTCAACAACAATTTTCAAAATTTACAACTTTTTTTTTACAAAATTTACAACATTTTCAAAATTTACAACATTTTCAAAATTTACAACATTTTCAAAATTTACAAATTTTCAAAATTTGACTTTTTCAAAATTTACAACTTTTTCAAAATTTACAACTTTTTCAAACAATGAAAGCTTCTTCTTAGCTTCGAGAATTTAAAATTTCTACTAACAAAGTGCAACCACGTGAAGGTGGAAGCTTTTATGGCACCACTAACCTAAACATAAAAGTGTTAGTCAAAGAAATTTAAGTTTCAAATCAAAACCATATATACTATAGATAGATATAATGTACGTGCAAAATACACAAATTTAAAATAAAATATATATTCAAACTTAAATCTAGATCTTTAAGTTCTAAAAAATTATATATATATATATATAAATTGAAAAGAAATTATATATATACCAGACATGCTCGCATTGTAAAAATTCATTCCAATGAACCATCAGGATCGGATCTACTCTGAATAGCAGATAAGATTGCTTCATGATCTGACTCTCGAACCTTCCAAAGAATCTTGTTATTAGGCCTTCCTCGATATCTATACAACTGAATATTTGTCGCTAGAACTAGATGTGAATATAAGAGTATTTTCCTGTGTGTCTCAAAGTCTTCAAACACCCAAACAGAGGAGTTTTTTAATGGATACCGTCGAAGCCAAGTTCCAGTAACTACCACTGACCCTGTAGGATACTCAATATCTTCGCCATCTATAATAGGAGAAGTCAACTTCTTTCTTTCCTCGATGCAACGACATAAGAAATAGTCTGTTCCTTCTTCATTGTCTTCTGTCGCAATTATTGCAAACACATGTCCTACAAAAAAATAACCAAGGAAAGTTGAACAACTCAAATTTAAATTACATATTAAAATTTCAATGGACATATAACTCAATTTACAAAAATTAAATAAATATAACCATATTTATACCTTGTCGCACCAAAATTGAAATTTCACAAAGTCCTCGATGTCAGAACTTCATCTCGCAGAAACAAGTCGTAATGCTTGTGGAGGTTGATAACCAGAAGCGGAGTTAGAGGCCTACAAATCCATCCTTCCACCCATTCTTGTGAATCACACTCACAAAGTTGACAAATTCGATACAAGATGCACAAAAGCATGTCAACTTTCTTGTCCATACGGCCCATGAAGTAGCGTCTGAGCTACAAAATGAGTGCATATCACTGGACCCAGTGAGTGTCATACAATCCTCGTAGTTAGCAATATGTTTTTCCTCTATCAACCAAAAATATCTGCAAACTGTGGAATTTTCTTGAGAACCTCGGGCCATGTTGTCAATACACCATTCCACTATGCTCTTTGCATCTTTTAATTTAGCACCATCTTTGTACTTCAACTCTTCTCTTGCAAGAGCTCTTTTCACACATGCCCCTGCACCGTCATGCTCTCCTTTTCCATGTCCAACCTCAGTGAAACTCCAAATATGTTGCACACCCATCTTGACGTGCATTCTGCTCATCCAATAAAACATTCGTGCATTCTTAAACTGAGACGTGCAATTATCTGACCATATATAATGTTGTTTGAAGTGGATGTCCCTATCAGACAAGTTTCCATAAAATAACTGGAAACACCCTTGCACAAATTCAGTAGAATGAGTACGATCATCACTGATATAAAAGTGGTACTCTCTTAAGATTTTTGATCATTCTCTGTACTGTCAAGAGAATGTAGAAATGCTATATGCACAAAAATGGCAACTTGTACCGAGTTGTAATATTGCGATCAACCTCCATTTGTGGTTGCAATGTGTAATTCTCTGCAAAATCGACCACTGAAACAATAGTACCAATAGGAAATGTGTCTTTGCATAGCTTGAATTGTTCATCCAACCATCGAGCTCTATGTGTATGCCTCGCATACTCATAAACAATTTCATCCTTAAATTTTCTCATAAATTGAAAAATGGGCATTTGTTTTATAACTAGCTCACACCGTTTCGACTCTTTTCCATCTTTCAACTGGTATGCAACTGATTTATATTTATCAAATTCAACTAAATTATGTCCTATTGTACCTTCAATTTTCTCATGGATGCAACTTTCCAATTTAGGTAATCCGCCGCATGTACTACAACTTCCATCTAAACAATCCTGACTATAAAAAAATTGTCCAACTTCTTTTTCACAAAATATAGTAGGAATGAAATCCCTGGAAGATATTGGTGGAACTTGAACACCACATTCAGATAACATAGTTTCAGAATGAAAATTAGAACGAATACGTAAAAATTTAGCATAATGCATCGCAAATTCAACATGTTGCCTACAACAACAAGTGGTGTGAGCATGGTTGATTTTCACATAGAATGGTTTCAACATTTCAAAAAAACGTTGACTAATTTTAATTTCCAGATTCTCTTGTTCAAACTTACGAAAAAATTGAGTTTGAGTCATATCTAAGAAATGCTTTGGATGTGGTTCACGATTAGTAGAACCAACTTCCGCTTTATAACATCTCTCAGTATTAGGTGAAACTCTAGTGTTATCATGCCAAAATTTAATAACAACTTCTCTTATAAAGATCGAATTATTTTTGTCCTTACGCGGTGCTCTAGCAGTAAAATGCCCAAAAATCGGCATTATTGAGTGATTGAAGGATATTACGTCTTTCAATTGCTTTCATTAGAGTTTTTCGATTAACTTGCAACATTCGACTTGTTTGCGTAATCAAACGTTGTTTTTTTATTGATTCACTTACAACACTAGTAGCAAGTACACGACGCACAATATTACTATCCCTAGTGTCTCTCGACACCAACAGTGTGATATGCATCATGAAGGTTTTCAACAATGTAGAGGTTTGACCACGTATATTAGATGTCATCAATCCTAAGGTGTTTAATGTAGGTCTCATTTTAATCAATTTCATCAAACTAACCAACAACTGACATCTTTGGGAATCATTTAAAATTTCAAAATGATTATCCCAAATTTCAGTGGCTTTTCTTCTGATTTTTCATTCATAAAGTTTGTCAGACATTGGTTTCAAAATGTTTTCATCAATTTCAATAAAAAAATTAGGTTTCTTACGTAAAATCCTAGGAGGTGTTTTTGTCAAATTTTGCTTGTCTACAGTTTCAACATGAATTTCCTTATTCACATTTTCATCGTCTCCTTCAATTTCAACATTTGCTACATCATGAGTATTTAATTCTTCTTCAACATTGACAATAAAAACTTCTTCATCACGAGTATTTAATTCAACTTCAACATCGAAGAGAAACATTACCTAGTTCTTCATTGCTTACAATAGTTGGGATTGAAGATGAACCTCTTCTAGATTCACGAAGTTTCCGCATTCGCTCAACATTTTGAATTTTGTTGGCCTCTAATTCGTTTGGTGTTTTTTTACTTAATGACTTCCTTTTTTGACTTCGTTTTTTGTCTCCCATGATGTTTTGCTTCCGGTGATAAGAAAAACGTGCAGAAAAAGACATAATTTCGCAGTAATTCATACGGTAAGGTCAGAGAGTAAAAATCACATGGTAATTCAAACATTGGGATGTGTGTAAATATGATTTATAAACCGCGATCGCGCTTTATAAACCGCTTTTATAAACCGCGATCGCGTTTATAAAGCGCGCTCGCGGTTTATAAAGCGCGATCGCGGTTTATGTTTAAAAAACCACGATCGCGGATCTATCTGCCAAACCTAAGGCTCGGAAAATCTTTGTTTTTCCCAACCAAAGCTATGGAAGGTCATTATGAAGTGTAAAAGGTCAAAAAACCTCAAATCGCTTCTTCCAAAGACTTGAACCGTGCTAAAAAACTGAAAACATTTCACAAAAATGGTGCCATCGCGTAGGGGAGACTCTTAGCTTCGTAGAAATATTGTTTTTAAAGTGAATAGAATAAGATAAATATCATTTTATAATTTTTTACTAACAATAGGTCTTTAAGACATTTTTTCCCGTGAATGTTCATGTCTACATTTAAGACTGTAACTTTTGTTTCGCTTATCAAAATATGATAAAACTTATACCATCCCAAGCGTGGACAAATTCTATACACGTTAAAAAAAAAAAATTGATTTCGATATTTTTTGATATAGTTATGGCGGGCAAACGGAAAGCGCTCCGTTTTCTAAATATTTTCAGACCACTTTCACGGAAAAAATCATAAAAAAAAATATTGCTAAAAAAAATACAAAATAAAATCCATCCCAAGATAGACAACTACATCTAACGTTTCACCAAAGGAAAAAAAAATAACAAGATTTGGTCATCCAAAATGCGGGCAAATGGACTACAATCTTATAAGTTTTAAAAAAAAAACTAAGTCATATAATTTTAAGTGTTTAATATAGCTAAACTTGTCCGTTTTTTACAAAAATTAGTATTTTAGAAACTAGATTCCGAATGCTACGATTCATATTTATATAAATTTTTCTAATTTAGAGTGCGTGTATAGCTAATAATCCCTACAAGTTGAGATTTTGCTGTTTTTTGCAATATGATGTCCACGGATGACCCTATATTTGTCCATCAACTTCCTGCACTTACCCAATAATAAACATGTATATTTAAAAACAAATTTTGAATTTTTTTAATTGATAAAAAATTACGTTGAAAGGCGTATCCCAATCAGTGCGAGCCGATTGGTTCGACATCTTGCAGAAATCGACCACTTAAATGTTATCATCGTACATGCGTTGAAATCAAAAGACACCATGTTTCTTTTTCTTGTGGCTGTCATGTTTTCTCGTAATTCCAAATTGACCGAATTCATGGTGGTTTAACTTGGCAATGAAGATGGATCTAGGTATTCAAGATTGTATTTTCTTAGCAGATTCATTAATGCCTACAATGAAAATACAATCTCTCTTCAAACAAGTTCATACATGTTACCTATACATGCTTTTTGAATGAGAGCCCATTTTGAATTCCTTTCTAAGGCTTGAGAAGATAATGAAATCATCAACAATAATAAATTAGCAATGTCATGTTTCGCTTCCTATTTAACTCCATTCCATAACCACATGACATCTATAATGTGGGCATAGTTCAAGATGGATTTCATAGGCATCCCAAGAAAATAAATTTCTTACAATATTCATAGCTACTTTTATAACTTTTACCTCTGTTAATATGGGTGTTCCTTCAATCGCATCAAAGTCCCCCTTCTATAAACATGAGATTTTTCATATCACCCGAAGGACATCTTCTCGGCTCACACTAGTCCAATAGGAAAATGGAAGTTGCAATTCATGACCCTATTTGAGATTAATAATGTGATAGCCTTTGTATTGTGTGATGAATCCAATCACACTTCAAATTTGCAACGATATTTAGATATCTACACGCATGCTTGTCTTGAGCTCTGTACCTTGGCAAGATTTTCCTAGGGAAATAGGCTCTTTGAGTGGCTCAATATCATTGTGGAATTTAAGCTATCCTCTTCGGTGTTCACATCCATGAAATGTGATATGATGATCAGTTCCTTATCTCCATGTTCACCTGCTTTGTTACATATTTTTTCTTTTGTGCATGCCTTGTTCTACTAACTCTACTCTACTTGGTTCTCAATGTTTGATCATCTCAAACCTACATATTTGTGAAAGCTTGATCTCTCTGTTTGAACATCTCTTTTTTATGGAACTCCAAATTATGAGATGTTGGATATCATTATCATTTCAGCTGCCTTAGGTTGCACAATCCTCGAACTTGGTTCAGACTCACTTCATGGTAACACCTATGTTATTGTTATTATGGATTTCTCTACCCATGTTAATTTGAGAACCTACTCACGTAACCTAGAAATTGTCACCCTATGATCTCATCTTTCCCCTCTCGTCATCTCTATACATTCAACGCTCAACCTTTGTTCATGTTTCTTGTATCTTGGGTGCAAAGTTTAGGAGATTCGATCCCGTGTCATGCATTATATTTTAGTTTTCTCTTGAGCCACCACTATGCTAGCATTTGAAGGAAAAAATGAAAGAAGTAGAAAAAATGGCAACCATCATAGTACCACGAAACAACGTATGCTTATGCAGTTACTTATTTTTTCTTGCAGTCTCATTTTTAAACTATTTTTTCTTATTTCATTTACAATCCACAAGGCATGACCAAGAAAGTTAGATTGGCATGTGTTGGCCGTAGGGATGTGTCGACTCTAATATAATCACAAGAATTGAAATGAGAGGAGGAAATCACATCAACCCAAATTTGTATCATGATTTGGTTTCCCCTGCCTTTGTCACCTTAACAAAATTTATGATTTTCCATGCTTGATAGAATTCCTTCAAGCAGCTTCGATTACTAACTTTGGAGGAAAACACAAGCATAATACATGTGTCATCAAATTATCTTGCATAAAATTTTTATTCAAAATTTGGACATTAAATCTAACCACTTGAATCGCCGTCATTATACAAGACTTTTTACTTGTTTCGCAAAATTTATTTTCACATCAACCGATTGATTTTCCACCCATAGGTATTGTTCATTCTTTGTTTTCCTAAATACCTCAATCCTATTTGAGGTTTAGAAATATCCAAACATCCTCTTGTTATGGTTTCCCTTTTCTTGCCACAAATTCAATCATCTCTTGGGAGCATATATTTCCATATCCTCATTTCCATGCGTAATAAGCTTTTTTTCTTGTATAATAGACTTGTGGTTAGCTATCCACCCATTCTCTAGAGTTTACTAAAGCATCAAAATGCTCTCCAAAAAATATTCGTATATTTTTTGTAGTCTTCATACACTTCCTTTTTTTACTGCAAATATGAAAGACAATAACTTACTCATACATATGTTTTAGAATATCATCAAAGAGTCAATCCATCATGTTTTTTTGAATCATACCATTACCCTCTATAGCATCAACGCGACATATATAACTTAACTTAGCACCCCTATATTCTTGGGTTCCTTGGGGATAAGTTCTTCATTTTCTTCTCTAACATTTTCTCTTTAGGAAAATGGGTTTCTTAGGACTCCTACAACTCTCTAATGTGTTTTCTCCAAAAATATTTCATTTGAAAACCATATGCCATGTGTATAAATTCCACCTTTTGTAATAACCCCCACTGGTCCATCTCCATCCAATAATTGTCCATCAGATTCCTATGCACACAAACACTTGTTACAACATTGTGCCTGCAAACTTTTGGCTATTAAAGCCACAATATTAAACTGTAACAATGACTGCAAAAGAATAAGTTAAAGCCGACATGGTAAAAATATATTCGGGATTGTAATCTCGAGCAACAATCCATGACCTAGGCATTGTCCTACAAGAGAAATCCTACTAAAAATATGTAGGTAGTATTTGGGGAATGTTTTGAGAAATGATGCACGTAATACGGTAGCAATGGACAAGAGGAGGACCAAAATTACAAATAACACGATACTTTGCAATCCACCACAATTTAAACAATGTAGATGATACAGTTTTCATGATAAATGATCTTTGGATCGCTCGGCCTTCGAGTCCAACTTCACGTCAAACACCTCTAGCGGTATCATAGTTTCCGTCTTTACAACTTGTGAACAATTTTCTAGGTGCCAATTTCCTCCCCTTTCCTAACACTCATTTCAATTTTTTAAATTTCCTATCTCTACCATGAAATTTCTTCTGCTCTGGGTATTTCTTAACATAAAATAAGTTACTGCATCATGTTAGGAATGGGAAAAATATGTGGTGTTCTCGTAGATCTTTCGTAACAAATTTCTATATGTGAAAATTATAGAGAAGTCATTCCATGAGGAAGAATGTTTTGTTGTTTTATTTATCATTGGTTAAACAACATATCTAATATAAGATTTCTTACTTGCATATGGTAGAACATAATAATAGGAGTCTAAATGTTATCTTTCAACTTGATAAAGTCCTATACACCATGTAAACCTATGCTTGCTGAAAAGTATATTTTGGACTTCTATTAGTTCGGGTTTGAATTTGATAGTCTTTTTATGTTTTTCGTAATTTTACATGAAATTACGTTCGGATGTGACTTACATATTTAAAATTTGACACTCATATTTTTTTTACATTCATATATAATGTATATTATATTTTATTAATAATGCGTAAATACCATTGTTTTGTTATTTTCAAGGGTAATATTGAAATATTGAAAAATTCTTGTCGATTAATAAATTATATTATTATATATTCAAATATTATTAATTTTTAATATATTTTATTAATAATGCATAAATAATACTATTAGGAAGAGGAATCTGTTTGAAAAATCTACATTTCTCCCCTCACTAATATAAAGTGCTCCATTCCATCTTTCCCCTTCTCCCTACAACATATAATTCCATGATATAATTGCATGCTACCTTATTCTTATAATTTCAGGTTTTTTAATGCTATCTTAATGTGATTACTTACTTGCATAAATAGATATTTTCAATTTTTCGACGCTCGTATTCTATTTTCATTTCATTCGATTTACAATTCTTCATGATACATCTTCACAATTATCAATCATCCATCCTTCCTCCCTCCTTTACTTCTCATCCCAAATCTTTCCCTCCTATCCCTTTTGACATCCACATAACATAGTCATGCACGCAATTACTAATTATAATGATCTAACCTAAACATTTTCCCATTGCTATCTTAATAATTGTTCACTCACATCTTCTTAGATTGCAATTTTATGAGACCAAGCCTCTTCCGATATTCTTTATGTGATCAGTATCATTATTTCTCTTAATCATCCACCTACACAAGACATACATTTTATGTTACCTACCAAGTGATGTCTCATTATGAACCCATTGAAAGTTGGAGGTCTTCCTTGACAGTCCAAATCAATCGCATGGGCAATTATTTGTCTTGTAATGCTAACACTTACCCATTTCTAACTCCGCAAATAGTAGAGGCTCACCTTTGTTAACTTATATCTTAGCATCATGTTTCAAATGCCTACATATTTGGCTTTCTTATCCCGTCAAACCCGGTCACTATCATTATCAAAATATAATCTTATGATTTATAGAATTTTTTTCCAATTTATAATAAAAAAGTAAGAAGTGACCCATTTTCATTTTTTTAATTGATGATATAACACACAAATTATAGTCAAGGAATGCATTTTTAAACTTTCCCTTTTAATGGGTGTGCGAGTGTGCTTTATTTTGATACATAATCGATTTTGATTTTCCTTATATGAAAGTCAAAAATATCTATTTGTAACAATATTTTATTGCATGACATTAAAAATATGGTAATGTATCATATTTCTCAATCAACAATATATATAAGTTTTTTCTCATTTCTAATTATTTAATATGGTGTATTTTCTCATCAAAATATTATATTTTATTAATTTTTTCACAATTAGGCTAATGTCTTTTAAGTAATTTACAATTAATATACTTAGACTCAATGTAATAAAATGTTTAGTCTTATTAAAAATATATGTTATTTTAACTATTAACATTTACGTAATATCCATTTAATTCTATCTATATTATGGTTTTTATGTTATTTATGTCTCATTGAATTTTAAAAGCTATCATGAAGATAGAATTATGTCCTTAAAATATGTCATTACTTCTATTTAAATCTCAAAAATAATTCAACCCGAGTTAACTTGATAAAAATATTTAAAGACATTTAAATTACTCACGTATTTAATTGCATTGAGATAGAATTATAATTCTTGAATAACTTACTAACATTATAGAATTATTACTTTGGAGAGGCAAAAAAATCCTAAATTTAAACAAACAAATTTTAAAATTAAATCTATGATTACTTATATTTGTTACCATATGTTTACATAAATAAATATTCATTCAAAATACATGAACACAATATAATACAAGATTTTAACATTCTTAAATGTTACACCAATTTAACTTTCCGAAATAGTAATTTTATCAACTTAACTCAACACATTCAATTATATTAAATTTATAGTTATAAATATTATAATAATACGTCTTTCTAGGATCACTATATTTTTTCTCTTTCTATTTATATATATAATTACCTATTTTAAATTTAGTTTTTCATTTATATAATTCTTTTAATTGTATTATCATAATATATATCTTTCTCCGATCACTATACATTTCTCTCTTTCTCTTTTTATATATATTACTCATTTTAAATTTAGTTTTTCATTTATATTCTTTTAAGTGTATCATTATACTTCCTTTTATTTTTTAAAATTAAATATTAAATTGTTAACCTTTTATGAAGAACAACAATAACAATAACACGCGAGCGCGCGCACACACACACACACACACACTTGCATCTACCTCATTTTCATTTTCATTTAGAGAAGATTTTTTTGTTTTGTTTTGTTTTTTTTTTTAATAAAATTTAAATCATTCATTTGATTCTTATCTTCCTTCCCCAACATTCAAGGTAAGACATTGGTGATAGATTGACTTGTTGCATGAAATATGTGGACATATGCTCACCCCACCCATCAAATTAAATTTTTATGTGCCAAAATGGGGGAAATTTATCAAAATAAGAGCTAGTTCAATTTTAAATCTAAATGTGACAAATGTATTATAAATATATTTTTCACTCATTTTACTATGTCATTACATAATTTTTTCTTCTTTTACTTTACTAAAATTTTGTTGATAGGATTCTTT